>CM023451.1:186895305-187230305 GCA_013339765.2 Haemaphysalis longicornis
GGGAATCGTCGGGGGAATAAATCTTGGCTGTATACCGGAGGAAAGCAGAAAACGCGTCGCGGACAGCGAGAGAAGGAAAGAGACAGAAGGAGATAAGAAGGCGAGCGGGAGCAGCAACAATTTTGGGACAGGGCGAAATGAGGGAGTCGAAGGGAGAAAGGAGTAAATCGGCCGGAGAGAAACTGTCTACACACTATAGAACCGATACTGAAAGCAAAGTATCTCATTTCGTTTCTTTGTCTTCTTTGCCTCGTCTGCTCCCTGAGCTTTGTATGTTACGATGCCAGGAGATAACATCTCCGGGAACTCCGGCCGCAAAGCGAGTGAAATGGATACGGGAAAAAAGGGCAGCGAATAAACACGGTACCCGCATGCTTGAGCCTGCTAACGTGTATGCGGGCTGCCGGGGGAGCGTGTTTGGCCATTCGGGCGACTGTTTTGTTGCTTCACCTGGCACGGTGTTTGACGCAAGTAAGCAGAAAGATAATGAAAGAAAATGGGGGAAAAAAGGAAGCGAGGGGTTTCGGAGCGCAACCGGGCTACGAGGCGTACATGTTTGCGGACGAGGGGTCGGTTAATATTACGACGGCGCGTCTGTGTGCGAAACCGTCAAAACAGTGCAAACACAAATAAAGGACGGTGACGAATGAACGCCATTTCGGAGGGATGTGTTGTTTACAACACGAATAAGGTGTTTACGCGGGGAGAGATGACGCTGTCGCAATTTACCTTCGCAAGGACACGGAACATGGTTGCACTCACTCATCAAAAGTCGCATTTCCATTTCGGGAAGAAGCGTTTCAACCTCTGGTGTACGATCTATAGCTCGTGTGTATGCCTTCTGTGTTGCCCATCGCGAGAATTTATTTATTTGTCCCGAACTACCTACGGTGTTGTCATAAACAGGTGCGATCATCCACAAAAAGTGTTTCGTAGCAGTCTGAGTTTATTACGGTCCACCGGATATATATATTTCTTGCGTGTCAGCGCCCCACTTTCAGAAAAAGAAGTTGCATTGCTGTTTCTCACTGGCGTAAGTGGTTTTGAAATACGTAAAGCAATCGTTACGAAAACCTTACCGGCGAGCACGCATAGAGTCTAAAAAGGCTTTGCGTCAGCGAGTTAACACGCCGTTTCCCCGCGAAAGATTACCGGCTCAAGTCTAAAAGAAATTTATTTGAATGCCGGTTCGCAGCGCTGCAAAATAATAACGGTTCAAGTTTGAGTTCAGGTTCGTCCAAAATGCCGGCTCGGTTCCCCTTGGAAACCCTTCAAAAAAAAAAAAAAAGGAAGACTTCCGACTGTAACTAAGCCTTTCTTATGAGCTGTGAATGAGAAAGCACTAATGCCAGATTGAACACCGCTGACTAAAGCCACTAAACAAACTACGCTTAAGAGTAATGACACTGACGCATGGCGGCATCCATTTTGGTGCCTAACGCCAGGGTGGCCAGCTTTATGCGCCATGTTGCGGCTCACATTGACGGGCGGAATTGGTCCGGGCACTGCTTGGCAACCATGACAGATGTGTTTACTTTTCGAAGACAGCGCGCCGGTGCGATGGGGTCAGGCTCGGTTACGCTAGCGTAGCTTATTTAGTCGCTCTGGGTTGCGCCAGAGCCACTAATTAAGCTACGCTTTTTAAGGTTACGCTATGCCACGATCGTTCTTTCCCAGCAGGAAGCGATGCAGGCGTTTTTCACCTTCCCGCCGGTTGAAACAGCACAGTAAAGAACAGCACGGTATCGCTACTGTCTGGGGGCTTAAAAACCCACTCTTAACGTGTCATACAGTCGCACTGCGCTCCGACAATCATGACATATCAAAGAACGCGCGCGCGGCAACACAAAGGCACCAAAATGTCAGCGCCCTTGGGTCTTCCCGGGGTAAACAAATGTCACGTGACGTGGTTCGACCAATGGCCGCTGTCGGCAGCATACAACAACGACAGAAAAGAGTGCCGATACTCTGAAACCTGATCTGGTGGTTCGACCACTGACCAATAAAGCCCGACTGCACTCAATTTCCCCCTGGGCCAAATTTATTCTGAACGTGCAGCACGTGCCACCAAACTAACTGGAACATCTGTGTTCCTGGAACATCTGTGTGCACGCTGGTGGGCGTGCTGTTCCAAGCATATAGTATCTTAGTAAGTATAGGGGACACTAAACTGCGCCTAGGAATCTATGTTGGTGTGATGAGTTGTGGGAAGAGTGCAGCTGCTGGCTTGGCATGTCTATTACATTATTAAGCGTCTCCTTAGGTTTGCTTTCTTCACTATGCATTACTATGTCTGCCACGTAGCTGAAGTGGTCGTAACTCACCTCGCTTCTCTCACTGTGCTTGGAAAATCGACATTCGCTCCATTACTTCATGCTAAGACAGTTGTGCTTCCTTATAAGCAAGTGGAAGGATAAGTGCCAGCGAGCGACCATCGGTACATATTTACGTAGGTACAAACCCACAGTGTAGACGGGTTAGTTTGTGGTAAGAGGGTTCTTTTCCCCGTTCTTTTTTTGCAGTAGCAGTATATGCTTTAACAGCGCTCAGACATTTTGATTGAGCGGGTAATTTGCCGCCGCGAAAGTTGTAGCAGACGGTCTGGGCGCCGGTTCACCGCAAAGGCGATGTTTTCATGGGTAGGCGCATAAAACCTCTCTGAGCTTTTCAAACAAATTATTATTTGAAATATAGGCAAAACGAGAACCTTTAATGAGGCTCTCAAAAGTTGGCATTATCGTTAACTACCAGCTTGCTCTGCAGAAAAGTACGCACAACTGTTCTGGCAGACTCTCAGTAAAAAGAATACGCTTGACTTTCAATTTCATTAGCTATAAAGCAGCGTGTTTTATTGTATACTTATACAATTACAGACAATATACCTTTTTGTGGCACTGTATATAAATTTACGGCCATTTAAACGTTTCAATCCAACCCAATGACGAAGCTAAGGCGAGCGTGCAGCCTGATGGAGGCCCATGACGACACAAGCGGCCTTGATGCGAGCCGCATAGACGCTAGCGCAAGATTTCTCTCTAGTTTTTATTAATAGCAAGGATCTCTATGTCCCCGAGGGCTGCCGCGTGTGTAAAGCCGTTGCGCACACGTTAGCTCCGGTCGGCCTGCCGCTCACTCGAAGGCTGCGGCGTGACTTCAGCCAGGCCGTAATGGCCCCGTTCTTTTAGAGTTCAGCTTCAACATCGCGGACTTTTGCTGGTCGTTTGCGCCATTAATGCTCGTATTTCAGTTGTCCTATTTTATGTCTCGCAGTATTTTTAGGCAGACTACTCGAAAATGTGGTTTCCAAACGGTCAATATTTTCAGCGCAGTTGACCTTTAATGTCCAGATGAATGTCGCTGTGCGCACCTATGATTTTTGTGTTGCAAGTATTAGTTTCGCGTTTCATGGGGGTTATATTTTCAAATTTCGCTTTTCTATTGTTGCGCGTTAAGGTTTCTCTTTACAAGGTTAGGCTGTTGTGTGTGTATTGCCATTACTTTGACGATATTGCTGCGAATTCTACTGCCGCGCAGAGCGCATTGGCTCGCTAGCGCCTGTTGCGCCTATGGGTAAGGCCAGCGCGGTTCGGGCTCTAGGCCCTTTGCACTTTCCACGGATCTCAGCGCTTGCGCAGGCGTTGTGAAATTGCGTGTTCATTTTGTTGTGTTGTACCAATACGAAGCTCAGGCTGGTAACATCACGCGCTATGAAAAGCTAAGCGGTCGCGTTGTTTTAGAAGACATTCGCTGCACCAGTCGACAGCGCCGGCTTTCTCTCTCGCATTAAAGGGGCCCTGCAACACTTTCGATAAACGCTTTCACTCTTTCCTTCGCATCTGGAACCACTCCTAAAGCTATAGTTATCGCCAGCACAGAGCGGCACTGCGTGATTTGCTCGTCGCACAAGATACGCCTTCCATTTCTGCTTTGTTTTTTGGCTTTTTTTTTAAGTTGCTATTGAAAAGCGTTCATTGCTGCAACTGAACAAAAACCGTCTAACAGCCGCTACATGGGCTTAGTGACGTAATTCGAGCCGTCGAAGAACGTCAAGATGAGGAGGGAGAGAAATATCTTTTGAGCGAGTTTACAAGTTATCTGATGGGCATAGAGCAGTAATTTTTGGCTGGGGTACTTTGCGACGCCCTAATCTAAGGACTGGGTGTGTTGGGTGACTACGTTCTGCAAGCATTTAAGATTTAAAAAAAGTTGGAAAAAGTGTTGCCGTGTCCCTTTATAATGTGTTTTAAGCCCTAACTGTACCTGAACAGCGGAACGTAGTTTACGACGGCTTGAACGTGCAACAATGAAGTTACAGCGTGGCAACGACGTAAAAATGCTGCAACCTATTGTAAGCGAGGGCGTGCGATTTTTTTTACCAACAACGCTTCTCAAAGCTGCTCACTACCCTGCTCCTGAAATAGCAGTTTCGTCGTAAATCAAGAAATAAATACACCTACCCAACAACCACGTAACAGCCGCCGACAAATTGTTAGCTGGCATGTTGTTAAGGGAGGCTTGTGACAGGCACTCGATTTTTCATGCTGCTACAGCCGGCAGGGGGTTTTCTCCAAATCTGCTAGAAGACCAATAAAAAAAAATAACTCCTGGCTGTCTTTGGTTCGGGCAGGAAATGGCAAGCAGGGGCTATTTGAAGTTGAAAAATAAAATACAAAGCAAACAATCAACACAAAACACAAGAGACAGACTAATATGCCCCGTGTTTTTAAGGAAAACGAGTAGTTTGCCATGTGAAATAGCCATTTTCCGAAAAACAACAAAAAAAACATCGGTTTCCGGTTTCTAAAATAATGGTAGAATAAATGCGACAGCGGCTCGCGACGAAGGCGCTTTCTCAGATTCAAGGGGCAAGAAACGAGAGCACCGGGCAAAAGCGGAACAAAGTAAATGCTCAGGTAACCTTTCCAGCGGTGGAAAAAAAAAGGAGATTTATGGGTCCCGTCGGTGAAACAGAATACCGCGGCGACTAATCTCGCCGCCTCGAGGAAGACAGGGAAAAAAGGGGGGAAAAGGGAAAGCCGCGAGAGGGCAGGGATAAGAACGCCCAGATCGGGAGAGGTGAGGAGCGCGCGCGAATGTACGAAACGGCGTGTTATCCGAGAACGGGAGAAGAAAAAAAAATGTATGCGAGTGCGGAGGAGGCGGCGAGAAGGAGTTGGAGGGGCTTTTAGAGAAAACAAAACTAGCAGGGCGGCGAGCCTTCTGCACGTGGAAGAAATATACGGCTGTCGGGGTATGCGCGTAGATTTCTCCAGATGAAATGGGCTGATAAATTCGCGCTGCGAGATGATGCGCGACCAAGAGAGTGGTGATTTCTTCTGCTTCGCTCGCTGTTTAAGGTGGCCAGTTGGGAGTCGCGCATAGTTGTTGCCGTTATTTTACGTTATTTCATGCTGTTGTGGCCGCTGATTAATTCACGAGTCGTCGTCCGGCACAGCGAACTTTCAAGTTGTGCTAGTCTTTCAGGTGACACTTGGGCTTTATTTGTTTGAGGAGACTTGTTCACCAGTTTCTGCCTTCGTGGTAGTGTACTACTTGTGTGACACTGGCTTGTAATTACGGTTCCGTAGCGTACCGAAGCCGTGTTAACGTACATTACCCCACTGTATACTCCCACGACTAGTGCACTGTTCGTACAGGCTCTGGTGCTATCACGGTTGTGATTGTGCTCAGTAAAAACTGAAGCGCAAAATAAAGCAAACTATTTTTTTTTAATTGCGAAAGTTTGCTCTGCTGCATTAAACGGTGGAGGCGAGTGTGTTTAAATGTACGTAAACAGGAAGTTTTCTCTAAGAAAGTCTAAAAGGCTCCGGTGATACGGCCCAACGAGCACATACGTGTGGGAGTAAATATAATTTGCGCCATGATAAAATGAGAGAGAGGACGTAGGAGGTGGGGGAAGGGAAAACGGGGCAGAAAATGGAAAAAGGTGAAAATGAGAGATGGGCGCTATCAGTGGATATACACGGCGGACTACCCGTGGGCTAGTACAAGAGCCCTGCAGACATCTGTGAGCCGTTTTACATTTGAGTTTGGGCATGCCTCCACGATTTCGGTTCGGCAAAGTTTCAATATTTCCTCCATGCTCAACCCTTTGGTCCTTCTGCGTGTACACCCTTGGAGAATCTTTGTTCTTTCCCACTAATCTTCTGCACCACGAACACTCTGTCAACTCACAAGGACCACAGACGCTGTCTTATCGTTTTAGGTGCCGAATATATATTCCCTTTTAGAATGCACGTACTTGAGAAAGTTCGCCGATATACATTGCGATAAGAGCTCCGTACAACCGACCCCGAACCAACAGGCAGCCTAATTGCAACTTTTTATTTTTCATATTTGCAGGACGAGTTCACAGGCCACAAAATTAGCTGTCGATTGATTTGATTGATTGTAGGGTTTAACGCGCCGACGCAACGCAGGCGATGAGGCGCGCCGTAGTGGAGGGCTCCGGATTAATTTTGACCACCTGGGGATCTTTAACGTCCGCCGAAATCTCGTACACACGGGCGTTTTTGCTTTTCGCCTCCATCAGAAAAGCGGCCGCCGCGGCCGGGAATCGAACCCACGACCTCGTGCTCAGCAGCGCAACGCCTTAGCCACTGAGCCACCGCGGCGAGTAGCTGTCGATTCATTGTTGTGCTCTCGCATACAGCAAAAGAAAAAAAATGGATTTCCCTCAGACAGGGAATAAAGCTTGGAAACGAGACAAAAGGCGGACGAAGAATCGACATGTTTTGTCAACGTGTTTCTCAATAAACTCGCCTTTTTTTTTCTTGTACATAATTTTTTTGCTTATATTATGGTACAAAAATTATGCATAATTGTGCGAATCCAAGTATTATGACTCCGAGTCTATCCTAAGACCTGTACAAGCGAAGAAAACGAAGAAGCTCAGCGAACAAATGGCGCCTACTTTTATTTTTACATCCTTACATCTGGAAAGCCTAATAACAAAAAAATAATGTGTTTCTCTACTGTTAGCTTTCGAATCGCAGAGAAAGCGAGGCTCAGAGAATGCGAGAGGGCGAGGCTCATTAGGGATCTCCCCTCTTCATTGAGGCTTGCTGTACTGTGTATTGCGTTGCGGACGTTTCTCAACAAACCAGCCCCCCACTGTGACTGGCCTTTCTTCTCATTCACTTTGCGGCGCCGCTGAACAAGCCGAAAATAAAATAACAATACAAAATAGGACGCGCGCGCAAAAAAAAAAAGAAAACAACTACGGTCCGCGGAAAGTCTGGGGAGCGATAAAAGAACTAGTCGTGGCGAAATAAAGAAGGGAAACAGGAGCCTCCTTCGCAGGCATTTCTCAGACGAAGAACATTGTTCCGTTGGCTGAAAAGTATCCCTCCCCGTGCAAGAAAAGAGGAGAAGAAAAAAAAAAAGGCGCAACGATGTACCGCGCTACAGTTCTCGCCGGAAAGAAGGAGACGTAGGGAGGGTTCTGCGAAGGAGGGAACAACAAGGAGTGGAGCTAGGGACAAAGAAAAGGAAGGGAGAACTAAGTCGGGGAAAATAATGCTACCTTGGCCGAGGAATAAGGCCCGTGCGAACGGCCTGAAGAGAGCACTCTGCGGTGGCGGCCAGAGAAAGCGAGAAGAGTTGGAAGTCTGCAAAGAGAAGCGACTACTAAGGTCGGATGGGGGAGGCGGCCCTGGCTTCGTCTAATGAGCATCCCAGGTGTGTACCTCATTAATCTACTTCGAAGGCCCACGAGAGAAGAAAGCCGGGAAAAGAAGGAATTTTCCCCGCGCATCGCGTTTCTCCCAAGCCATGCCTCTCTCGCTCTCGCCCGCTTTCCCTCTCAAAGCGGTGGCGGGATAACGAGTTTGGTGCAGCAGCTTCCTCTCTCACTGCTCTCCTTCTCCTCATACGACTGCCTCCTCCAATGTCGATCATCTCTTGTTGTTTGTCGTGACCCGAAGCTGAACTCCTTCTGGTACACCACTCGCGCATTCGCGTTACACCGCCTGGCGGACCGGCAACGCTCCCTGCAGACCCCCCGAGTGGTTTTTAAACATACTGTAGCATGTTTCCGTCGTTGAGATGGCGCTGAATTTGTTGTTTTGTTGAGTCGACGGAGATTTGGATAAAATGAAGAGAGAGTGGGAGGAGCGCATGAAAGGAGATCCTTTTTGGAGGTAACGATGCGGGTGCCGAACGCGGCTTGTTCGCACAGCATCCTGGCTTCCGGAGCTGTCTTAAATTGCGGTATCATTAGCCTCATAGCATGTCTGACCAAATGGTGACTCAATTTCAAAGCAAGCGGAGCAGCCCTCTTCCGGTTATGCACGGCTTGTCATTAGCGAGAGCGTAAAATTGGTAATGCGAAACCATCCTTTGCCGACTTGCCCCCGAAAAATCTGCCCGGTTGTTCGTAGCGCGTGGCACGATAATGTAACGTACAAGTTTGGAAAGGTAAAGAGGTGAGCATTAGTCAGTCTCCCGTTAGTTTTGTCAAAGCACATCTCTAGTGGCCTTTCATGGAGGGCAGTTTGTTATCACGGTAATATAATATACACTGCACTGTGCTTCAAGGAGTACCAAGAGGAGCACGTGATTGTTGAAACCCATGTGGCTGCAAATAAAAGCGTAACTGCGAAGCTGCTTGGTACTAATGACGAGAGTATCATAAAATAAATACCCGAATTGTTACTTTCTGGTTCCTAGCTTCGCCGCTTGATACACTTGGGAAAATAGAGGGTGGCACTACCCCTCCCACCCACTCCACCTTTCCAGCGAGCTGTAAGAGAGCGCCTTGGTTAGGATAAACACGAAGAGGCCAAAAACTGTCGGAAGAAATACGAAAAAAATGGACGCCATCCCACCCTACAAAAGTGGATGTCCAGCAGAACTGTTGTAAATCACTACACATGCTGCGGGGGAAGGGTATGAAATGTTCCCCGTTGTCTCCACGGGCTTGTCGTTTGCGCTCGGCTTCTCTGGCGGCAAACTCTGGGTCCTGATGCATGCGCTCGGCGTTTTGGTCCAGAACTCGGTCCTGCCCGTCCTGACGCATGCGCTAGTCCTTCGAATGACGTCAACCCCCATCCTTTTTCGAGAGCAGCTGCAACCGTAATTTTTAGGAGAACACATGGGTGGGTTGCCATTGTTAATTTGCGCCTTATCATCTATCACGTTGTTTCGGTGCTTCTTCTGAGTATTTTTTTTTATTTACTGGAATACTGAGTTCTATCCTGCATGCTTGATTAGCCTGAAGCATGCGCTCGGCGTCTTGAGTGAGAACTGAGGGGTCCTGCCTGGATATTTGTTTACGACACAAAATTTTCCGGCCGATGAGAGGACAACAGCTTCGCTGTGAAATACTTATCACGATACAGTATTCCTTGGTATTGCACGCAGTTACAGTGCACTTCAGTTTACGTACAAAAATAACAAGAAAACTAGTTCACCCACAGCTGAAGCGACCGAAATACAGAAAAACGCTAAATAGCAGCAACTCTTGCTGCACATAGAATGTAGTTCACGCCGTGAACATCTCTATAAATTGAAAAAGAAGGTAAACCTAAAAAAAAACGAATTTAAAAGAGAGGGTAACTGTTGTGTTTTACCCGTTCTTTTTGGAATTCCAGCCAGCTGTAGGCAGCGCCCAAGGTCTGAATCCTCTAAAAACAATTGGTATCTGACCGAGTCACATCGTGCACACATTTCTTTGTTTTTTTCTTAAAAATCTAAAACTTGAGCGAAAATATTTCGAATGGAAAACATTTACTATGCCAGTTTTATGACGAAGGTCCAGAGCTAGCGTGCTCCCCCTAACGCACGCAGCAAGCAAGCTCAGCAGTAACGAAGAAAATTTTGTCGCAGTTAGGAAAATGTTTGTGGAGAGTAATGTATGTTAGCACCCCACACAAGCTGATAATTTAATGTGAATAAAAAAAAAACAAAGTTACTGACTAGCAGTTTCACTGACTTCGACGACCTAAGAAACACTTGAGTAGGGGATAGTTGGCACCGTCTTGAGGGCAAAATTTGCGTGCGCTTCATGTTTACACCAGGCGTAAGGCCGAAGAAATGAACAAACCATACGCCAGTGCACTAACTTGCTACTAGTTTATTCAAGTGTGCACGCTAGCTAGGGTTTCGTGCAGTTTGTTTCGTCCGCATCATGATCGTATCCACGCTACTATATACCATGCCTACATGACAGAATCCCCTCTTTGAATCAACTAGCTGCAAGTTTCCGCTCTAGCTTATGATTTGTTCTTTTCCTCGTCGTTGTTTTAAACAACTCAGAGGTTTTAAACAACTCATAACATGGCCTACGTAATACATGTTTTCAAATAGCTTGTCACTTAGGAATATAAGACTGCGCACAAATTCCGTGTCGTGAATTTGATGTGATAGCAGGACGAGATGATACAGGGTTTTTCTTTGGCCAAAATATAAATTTTTTTTTTCGTTGTGCGCATATGGCTGGCATATGACTATTTTACAGCACATCGAGCGTGAGATTGCATCTACGTCCAAGTTCATCCACGTGGTTTCCTCAGAAAAATATGGCGGTGTCGTTTGAAATATAATAATAAATGAAGCGGTGTGGCTGACGTTCACAATATCTATTAAGTAAAGAATAAAAAAATCTAGGGGTCCTAGTGCACTCTCTTGCGGCCCATCAGAAAGCACCAGCTTAATACTGGAGTGCGTGTTATCTTTGCAAACGGCCTGTTTCTCTTACATAATTGCGACTTCACTAACAGTTCTGCAGCTCCCTTAATTTCGTCTTAATTCTACTGTTTTGTAATACTACTTCACTTTTGCGCCCACTAAGGATACCGCGTAGTTTAAGCTCCATTGTTTATTCACATACGAAAGCAGACTTCAACGAACGGTTTTTTTTTTTCTTTAAGAAAGTAAACGCAGCGGTAACGAGTAGCCGTCGCATGATTTTTTACTATTTACGTGTTGAACGTTGGGAATGTTACTATTAAGACGTATGTCGCAATTAAGGCGCTGCTTTAATTAAGGAAGGAACCAGAAGGCCAACATCAAAGGGATTCGTTAATGAAACTGCCCCTTGTTGAAGCTCACGGAAAGATAAAAATGCTAGCGACGATCTAGCATTTGCCTCAGCACTTGTTTGCGCCCATTGCTGTCGGCGTTTCGGGTCTGCGGCACCGGGAATTAATGTTTGAAACTACTTTCTTTCCCGGCTCAAATGTAAATGTGGGATTCGAACTTCTTTGCATAAAGAGAATATTGTTGGCACCCGTGTTATCCTCCCGCTATGTCACCGCCCAACTCAAATCATTCTTTTTTTTGCTTCACTAATTTCGTGCAGCTCTGTAGAAGCTGCAGGATCTAAGAAATGTAGCCGACAATGCCCCGAGGAAAACATTCCCACCGGGCACTTCGTGAGGGCAGCAGAAGCTGTGGGCGTGGTTTCTGTGGAGTAACATTGTTATCGGTGCAACCTTTGCAATTATTGGCGTGGGTCAGCACTCCTAGTGTCCTTATTGGCTTATTCGTGGTTTTGCATGTCCAACGCTGCCTAAACAGAGTACTGTTCCTTCGGATAAAGTAGTTTAGCGGGCATCAGTAATTGTAGTCGGATTCTTTTATTTCGGCTTACTTCAGACCTGCAATTTCTGGACTGATAGGAATGCTGCACTTTTCTTGTATAAAGCAATAACCTAGATGCCTCACCAAACGCTAATACTGGCCGTTGTCGCCGTCTGTGTCAACACAAAGGATACCTAAAATGGCCGCCGCTGTAAAGAGAAAATAAATAAAATAAAGCAGTTACACTAACCGTGAAACCTGTCAAGTTCGGAGCACTAACCAGGTAGAGGGGCTGTGTCGCCCCCTCTTGACTAGTTTCAGTACCAGCCTGGCGTCGATACCGCAAGTAGTCAAGAGAGGACGCCGCAGCCTCTGAAAAAACCTATTAAGAGACCGACCCTGGATTGAGTTTCATTATTTTGGGATAATTGTGCGCTAATTCCTGATTTTTTCATTATTTCATATTATCGTGTACTTGATATATTATATTTTACATTGATATTTTTATATTACCGTGTACTTATTTGTGGCCTAGCAACAGCAGCCTCTGTTGCAAAGGCGGAGCGTAAACACTTTTGCACTTTGCACCTGAGAAACGTGCGCCTGTGTCGCGCAATGAGATTGACATCGGCTTCGCAACGCGAGGGACCCTCGTTCGATCCGGACCAGGGTAAGCGGTAATCTTTTCGAAGCCTCTTTGGGTGAGTGAGGCCGCGTTACGCGTTACGGCCAGAATACGTGGAGCGAACTTTCACGACGAAGTTCGCGCGGCGAGAAATCTGCCGCGGAAGGACGCCGTATGTTCGTCGGGCTGAACTACATGGAAAGAGGACACGGCGCTTGCCGCCGCGTCGCCGCTGGGTTGCTCTCAGTGTGGCTAACTGAGACTCTACGCCCAGAGACAACAGGGCGGTGTTCAGTAAACAGTCCGAGGGAAGGAGTTTCCTGCTTGGGTTGTACGTGTTCAACAATTTTGCCTAAGGGGCGTCTCTTCTGCTGAAATATGCGGTTTCACTTCTCGAAAGCGCCAACGCCAGCAGGAAAAAAAAATCGAACGCACCCGGAGGGAATCGAACTACCGACCTCCACAGCATGAAGCCGACATTCTACCTCTCCTCCACCCCGACACATTTTTTTCTTCTTTACTGCATGGAAAACTGCCCTTAACACAGCCTACAAAAGTTATGAGTCATCCTAGAAGATGCCCATCCCTGCAGCTAAAATAAGCCGTGCGTTAAAAACTCTGGCGAGCAGACGCACGCGTCCACAGATGCAGCCATTCTGGTGGGTCCACTTTGCGCCGCATAAATGCTCCGCACCAACGCAGCTTGCTTCCGAAAAATGGACTTCGTTGGGCGAGGGGGTTCCGCGTGCCTGTCCGTCATGCGGCACTTCCACAAGCTATACAATCCGATCACAACAAATGGCGCCGTTGTGCAAAAGAAGCATGATCATCACCACCACCACCACCACCCATCATCATCATCATCGGCAAAATACCAGAGAACATGGAGAAAAGAAAGCTTAGGAGAGGCCCTGGCATCACTTCTACTGCAGCCAGAAACGCCATTCTGTAGACCGCCCTTTTTAATGCGTAGCATTCCTTGCGAGGTCCTTCCTCAGCCAGAACCGTGTAACGGCCTGCACTTTCACAATAATGCAGATTTCTCGAAAGTTTCACCTGTAGTCATTTTAATTGCGTAAATGGAGATTATTGGTAGAACGATTGATTGATTGTAGGGTTCAACGCACCGACTCAACGCAGGCGATGAGGCGCGCCGTAGTGGAGAGCTCCGGATTAATTTTGACCACCTGGGGATCTTTAACGTGCGCCGAAACCTCGTACACACGGGAGCTTTTGCTTTTAGCCTTCATAAGAAAGCGGCCGCCGCGGCCGGGAATCGAACTCGCGACCTCGTTCTCAGCAGCGCAACGCCTTAGCCACTGAGCCACCGCGGTGGTGAATTGGTTGAACAAAATTTTGAAAAAACTAAAAAAACTAAGAAAAATATAAAATAATTACGGAAACTGGTGAACCGTGGAACACCCTGCATTTCCACAATAATGCAGATTTGGGGAAAGTTCTAGGTGTAATCGTTATAATAACGTAAATTCATTTATTGTACCCTCAGGGCTTTACAGCATTGCAGAGGGGAGCGGGCACTGACGAACAGTGTACAAGATACAAAAACACATGAATAAGGCACAGCAACGTTTTCAAACAAGAGGCAACTAACATGAACATGCAACTGTTCACAGTATCATAATTCAATAAAAAGCAAGTAACAAAAGTCAGCTTGCTAATCTCTCAATGCAAATAAATTATCAAGCGCTCTTTTGAAACTTCTAGGATCGGCAATGGATGCATGGAGATAATCGGTCGGACAAAATATTAAAAAAATAAAAAATAAAAAATAATAATAAAAATTACGGGAATGGCAATGCCTATAACCCAGAGAATGTCCACAATAATGCAGATTTCGCAAAAGTTTTACCTGTAATCGTTATAATAGCGTAAATGCAGATAATTGGTCGAACGAGGTTTCGGAAAACTAAAAAAATAAGAAATAGGGAAAAAAGTAGTAGCCTTTGCGCAAACCGAAAGATATGGCCTGCAGTGAACGGGAGACCCTCGGGCTGGTTTATTTGATCTGATATATTCCTTGTACCAGTTTACCGTGCCCTGGGTAAATCACAGAAATGTTGCTCGTGTGAAGCAACAAAGAGCCGTCTTATACAGAAACAAAAACTTTCTATCATGGAGGAGCCGGACGCATTCTATAACATAGCGTTTCAATGCAAAACAGGCCAGGCCAAGCACTTTTCCTGGTTAGGGCTTGGCAATCTCTGTTGATGCTCGTCACGTCCGTCGACGGAACCACACTGGGCCGACAGATGGCGCAACCGCCTCGACGGCCCTCCAGTACACGATGTACCGATAAGCTAGCAGACCTAGCTTATCGGTACTCGAAGTTGACCGCCTCCGTTGGTCAACTTCGAGTACGTACCGCGGTGAAAGGCGCTGTGAGAACCCCTCCCGCTCCTCCCTCTGCGGGATGTGGCCTCCAGCGCGCGGAAGTCAGCTCTGCTGGTTTAGCAGATTTCACACCCGTGGAACTGCCTTTAATTTCTTTAGGACACCTCAAAACCAAATGATATTTTCTACCTGCGCCTGTGTTATCGTTTCTGACTGCATGCTTTATTTGTTAATTTCCCCTTCGCAAGATACGCAGTTACTCTGCGTAAAAAAAAGGAAAGAAATCACTGTCATTTTACACTGTGAAAAAGGATGACCAGCGAAGCTGGTTGCAGTCCAAGGAAAGGACGGAACAAACCTTATTTGTTCGTAATTTGCGATTGAGGGATATTTCATAGGTAGCCAGCTGAATAAAACTTGGAAGCACTAAAGTTTCATTCTAGCTTACAAACCTGGGGCTGTCCGTTTCCCTGCCCGAGAAGCTCATGTATTGGAAGCAGACGATAATTTCAAGGTATTAAGAATTTCACTGCGACCTATGCAATTATGGAAAGTTTGTGAACCTCAGCGTAATGTGACAGTCTTGTTAGCGGCTAATTCTCAGATAATTTGCTTCGGTATAGTTTCAATAAAACAAGACTTACGACCGTTTTCTCTGATTATACTCTCTCCATAGACGGCCATGTATTTATTGACAGCAGACGGTAATTCCGTAACGTTTACTACTTCACTGTAACTAAGGCGAATAAACGACACTCGACGTAATGATAGTCGTGTAAGCATCCAATTATCATATATAATGTGTTTTAGGGTAGTTGCAATGAAACTAGAGTTACAGCTGCTTTCTGTAACCATACTCTCTCCATGAATGTTTCTTTTCTACGCCGATTTATTCGCGCACGGCATAGGGGGAAACCAAGACGTACACAGCTTCAGTCAAAAATAACAAGTTACAGATCCCAAGCTGGCGTTTCAAGAAGTTATTATAGTATGTAAAAAGCAGTGTCAGGTTTATTGTTAGTAGGTCTGACACTAATTCGTCCCTGACTTTCGGCGCTTGGCTTTTTCACTGCCGCTCAACGTGGGTTGGCATGCGGGCGTCTGCCTAGGGCGGTAGCGGACCAGACAACTACGACGCTGAGAACTTGTGCCGCCGAAGACTGGGCAAAGACAGCCAAGAAAAACGAGTCCGGCGGTCGCCGCAGAAAACACGTGCCCCGGGCGACTGCTTGGGCTGCCACCGCAATTCCGACCACGGCCGGTACTCGGCACCCAAAGCGCCGAACCGCACGCCACGGGGCGGGGCTCAAACCGCGGAAACACGGCAAATCAATTACACGAGTCCAGAGAGAAGCTGTTGCCCACAGTGACAGGCGAAAGTGCTAGACGCTCGCTAGCGAGTGTTCTGGAGGGGACTAGAAGCGCGTATACGGCACGCCGACTCAACAGCTGAGCCTAGCTGAGCCCCGCCGGATAGCCGGATAAGCAGAAAGCAACGACAGGGAAATATAGAAAAATAGGGCGGGAGCTGGCGACAGCATTGCTATGCGCGCCGCGTCGCCCCCTACCAGCAATGCAGAATACGTCAGCAGAGTCTTCACCGTGGATGCCGCGGAGTTTGTCGCTGGCGGCGACCACACGCTATCCTTTCCATCCTTCTCTTCCTCTTCGCTTCCTCTCTCTTCACGTCTCTCTCCATCACTTCGAGGGCGTATGGTCAACAGTGTTGCGCTCCCTGTCCGCTCCGCGTTGGTCTTCTTTTGCCGTTCGAATTCCGCGCCACGGTTCCAACTGGCTACTGGTTATGGCGAAAGCTAAACGAAAGCGCGACGAGCGAACTCAGGAAAGAATTTCGAAGTAGGAGATGCCGGTTCGGAGAAAAAGTGCTGTTTTTTTTTTTTCGCGTCCAGACGCTTCTTTGTCGACTGAAACGCGTCGGCTTCGCTGGGAAACGTGCGCGGAAGACGGGTCACGTACGTCTCGTAGCAGCCCGACCGAAAAAGTGCTTCGCTGTAGCTGTCGACAGCCTCGCGAGGCTCTTAAATTTTGTTGACGAAGTTTTGCTACCCGCGTGCGCCGCTCAATCGAAGGCGTATATTGAGCAGGACGGACGGAACATGGGTGTTGCTGACGCGTTTCGGAAGAAAAGTCGAGGCGAAATGCGATGTCTTTGTATTACTTCCTCCCCTGATTCCGGAAATTCCTCGAGTTCAAAATTTGTAGAACCTGTAGAGCGTAAAATGAAGCCGCGGTTTCTGCTTCTCTCATTGCTTACCCAGCAAAAATAAGCCAGGCACTGTTGACTTGGACAAACACTTCTGTATTATGAAGAACACGTTTTTTTTTATTTGTACCAATGAACACACGGGTGTAGTTACCCCTTGACAAGGCATTCTAGCTGTTGGTAAGACTTACCATACGGCGCTGTTGTGAGTTGTACGTTGGAAGTAGAGAGGTGATACAGTAAAAGCTCGTTAATTCGAACTCGGTTAATTCGAACTTCCTGTTAATTCGAACTCACACCCTGGTCCCACCCACAGCCCTGTATATTTCAATGGGGGAAAACTCCAGATTATTCGAACGCGCCGGTATCCATAACAGTTCATTCGAACTGGGATCCTCTGGTTTCCATCGCTCCTTGCAGAAGAAGTCGGCTAAAAAGTCGGCCCAAAACCAAACGACTCAACCAATTACTTTTAATCTTTATTGCCTCGACTCTTCCATGTAAATACAAGTGTTTTCCAGCATAAACGGCGTCATTATTTCGACATTACGGCTCGCTTCTCACATGAATGCATGTCGGTGCCTGTTTCTGCGGTGTATAACTAATTGATAAATAATTTACGTTCGCTGTTGGAGCTCCATGAACATTTTTTACGAAATCACCTGCCACAAACGCGTAGTACCGCCTAATTCGCGGTTAGAAGTCCAGAGGTGGCTTCTTTGTGTTCTGCTCGCGCAGAGTTGCGCGATGTCCTTAAATTCTAGCGCCCGCCTGCTAATTCGAACTCCGCTTAATTCGAACAACTTTATGGTCCCCTTCGAGTTCATATTAGCGCGCTTTTGCTGTACGTACCATCAGAAAAGTCGAGAAACAGGCTTAGTGACATTCCCCGCAATGACGTTCAGTTTTTCGGCCCTTTAACTGTTCGGCTTAGCGAACACTCGCAGAATCCGAAGAATTTCGGCTTCGCCACTTTTCTTTCCACATTCACTCATTGTTCATTGAGCGCCTGAACCACTTCGCCCAGGAGCAACGCTTATCAAACTGTAATGAACGAGTGCACATAAAAAGCTAGTAACTCGCTCCGAAGCGAATAAAGCGTTTTTTAATGCAGTCAATACATTTGAGACGACCTTCCTCAGATCCATATGAACGCATAACAGCAAAGCGCGGTCTCCCCCGGAATATTTTCCGGCCTCCACTCGCAGCCCCGGTGCCTAAAGATGGAGCTTAAAGATGGAGCTTCGTTCCGGCGAAAGTATCTCCGAAACAGCGGGGTTAAAATGGGCGCCAGTCGGGGAGGGCGGGAAGGGTATCAAGATCGGAGACACGGTCCTCTAAGAGACGCTGCAAAGCCCGCGACGATCAACCGAAATGAGCCCATTATGCAAAGCAGAAAAGAAGCGCCCCCTCAGCGAAAGGATCGGGCACAGCTCCCGGGAGAGGCTGCAAGGGGGAAGAAAATAAAGTACGGCGAGGAACCGGGATCGTCACAAACTTAAGCGTCTAGAACAAAGACGGGGAATATTGCGTAGCAAGGGGCTTTCGATTTTGCTTCATCCCGCCTCCGGAGTCCTCTGGGGAACGTCGGCACGAGAGGCGCTGGCCGTTCAGATGGGAAGCAAGACGGCCAAGCTCTGAGGTATAAAAGAAGCGCAAGATGAAGTGAAGACTGGGAGGCGGCGCGGGATGAAAGATAATAAAGGTGGATGGGAGAACTTGCGCTTCTGTCCTGTCCTACACTGATGCGAGGGGCAATGACATGGAAGCGCCGTTTGCGGGAATTAGCATCTTCGGAACTTCGGAGGCCATGATCGTTTATATTCGCTGTACGCGGGTACAGGAGTGTGGTTAATACAGCATAAGCCACGTGGCTGAGGAAGCCAAAAAGAGTCAAGGCAGAAGGTGGCCCCAAAAGATCCGAGGGCTTCGTGCTGAGATGGGGACGCAGTGCTTATCCAACGTTGTAGGGAAAAAGAAAGCTTTTCTGGGCTCTAAGACGGGTAGCTGTACGGACTGGACACTGCGAAAGACGACGACATTTAAATTTGTGACTTCTTTTGCCCTTCGTAATGACATTTTGATCTTGGCCTTTAATTCGTAATCCTTACGCGCACTCTTACTCAGTAGCCCTTTCTCCCGTTGTCTCTGGCTTAAGCTAGTGTGGAGTATTAGAATATCAGTGAATTTTGCAATGCCCAACCTATAAGGACATACGTACGGAGGTAGTGTCAAAGCAAACGGTAGTGGTGGAGTTGCTGCATCGTATTTTGAGTACATCAAATAAACATACATAAGGGAGGAAAGTAAGGAACCCAAGGGAGCAACCTAATATTTCTGGTTGGGTAATGTTGCTCAGCCCAGTATCACCACAGCTCTACTCAATGCCAAGAAGTGAAGTAGTAATAACGAATCATTTTTCTAAGATCGATTATGACGATAATTTGGCTGTTTTATTTTCTGATTCGTGAATATTGAAGATCACAAAGAAGAAATGGCATACCACCGTATGGCTATCGCTTCGAGTAACGGCAGTTGCGTGGGTCAGGAAGACGATTAAAATAGCGAGCGCCAACCAACACGTCATAATATAGAATGGACTATAGATAACAAAAAATGACGTTACATTTGGTTATCTAATGCACTTTGTGTATTACATCATTGGTTTCTTTATGCTCAACTGTGAGCGTGTATATATTTCTGCAATTAAACTTGGATTCATGTTCTAATTCCTCTATTGCCGGTCTGCATAAAACAGTAGTAGTGAAGGAAAATTTCAGCAGAAGCAAAGCCAGTGCACGGCGTTGGCTCCCCTTGAAAGTGAAGCACCTTGTGTCCAAGTGCATTTTATGAGTCAGAACAGTGACGCAATCGGGAAAAAAACTTTGGGGCGCCTTATTTGAATGCACTAGCATGCTTCGGGGTATTTATAAGTTTGGCTAGCTTTACTTATTAGCCGCCTCCGATTTAAGAACATAAGCGATCGTAACTTATGCTGGAGGAGCGTGTGTCGAAAAACCTTGACCACATCTTATTGAATCTTCACTACTTCACTGATTGTGTTTAGGTTGGACAGAAATAAGGCATCTATTGTACCATCTTAAGCCCTTAAAAGACATTAAAAATTGTCCCTTCCGCAATACTGAAAATGATAATGGCCGCACTAAATTACTCGTAAATGTACAAATATGTGTTTTTGGAAGGCTATTTTGCTGGCATTTTAAGCTCCGCAACTGTGTTGGTATGAGGTTGATTTATTTATCTGTTCGACAAACAGTTGTCACCCCAAAGTCTTCCATCTGCTTCTGTACTCGTGACTAAGTTCAATACACTAAGAACACAAAAATGCACGGCGGTCTGAGTGACAGCTCACAACGACGTACAGAGAGAGATTCACAGTAGAACTAATAGCTGGATGTTTAGTGCACCACTCTAAAACTGCAGTTTTCATATATTCATCGCGTGTGCTTTATCTTGACTGTTACATTCACCTTGAAGCGTTTAAAAAAACGTTCCATGTGATTTGAATTCTCGCGGGCACGTCGAGCGAGGAAAACAAAAACAAAGCTGCAACTTGTTTGTACACTCTAGCGAAAAAAATGGTCCTCATAGCTGCTCATTGCTTATCGTTTTTCTCTTTTTGAGCGTTACATCTGAAATAGTAGCGCTCGTCCAACAAAGGAGAACGCGATTCCAAAACAACAAGCTCACATTTAGAAGCACTCAGACATAAAACGTCCGAATCGCAATTTCATTTGGGGCACTCTTCCGAAAGAGAAAAACGGGGCGCTCGCCGTAAAAGATAACGAAAAAGCGTATTTTTTTTTATATCGCGCCGGAAGACAAAAGCTACGCAGCGAAACCCAGCGCTCAAAACAATGGCCGGAGAATTACGGAGGAGCGGCCCGTTATACAAAAACTTAAACAAGAAGAGCGCGCAATGATAGAAGCAACACGGGCGAACAGACGCTCTCCGCTTTCAGAGCGGATAAATTATGGACAGTAGCGTCGCACACCGTGCCGCGCCATACGCTCGAACAAACACAAAAACCGAAAAAGAAAAATACCCCCACCGGTGCGCGGAGGTTATATTGAAAGCGCGTGAGAAGGCCAAACAATGGTTGGAAACTTGAATAAAACATTGTTTTTTATTACTTCGTGTTCTCAAAGCGCCTTCGCTTACTGCCGTCTTGCCCAAGCCTCTTTGTGCGCCTGCCGCCTAAAAAAAAAAAAAAAAATCGCTTGAAAAAGCTGGCTTCTCCGCAAGACTCACTAGCCTTGCGGAGAAGCACGCAACAGAGCCAAGCTGTGGGAGTTGTCTGGCGGCCCGTTTCGCGGGGAAAAAGTTGTGGTTGGAGAACTGAGACCGGAGTGGGCCTCCAAACTGCCGCAGCTTCAATATATTGCTCGGAAGTCACGGGGATAATAGTGGCCCTTTCCCCCCTTGCTTGGCCTTGCATCGGCGCACCGAGGATTTGAGAGTAAAGCCTCAAAGATAGACGTCTCACTTGCTTGCCCGTTCTGAAGGAGGAGGAGTAGCGACGGGTTTTATTGCCGTGTAGTTCACAATATTAATAGGCTTCGCTTTTTACACAAACCACACTCCTTAGCTATCGTTTCACAGGATTCGTCTCTTCGTCTCTGGCATTAACCGTAATCGCTGGCTCTGGTTAATTTTAAACGAGATGAAGATGAAATGCAGAGAGGCATGATTCCAAGAACTTGTTTTCCAAAAACTTATATAAAAACGCTAGTCGTTAAAACCACTCTGCAACCTTCCATTATAGCGAGCCTCAATCCCCGTGCGCATGTCAGTTCCCAAAGCCTCAATTATGTGTTTTTTCAGAAGCTATAAAGTATAAGTGGTTCTAGGAGAGCCAGTAGCATCGATTGTTAACGCTAGCATTTTTAAAAACCGCGTTTCCCAGGTTGGCCTTTGTTACCGATCATACTTAAAAACTTTGTATCCGTCTTGCAAAAACCATTTTGAAATTATGCAAAAGAGGCCAGTTTTGACCGTTTAAAATGCAGAAAACGCCGTTCTTTTTTTTAAGGGGGGGGGATTATTGGCTGTTTCAGCGATGAACTGCAGTAGCACGCTTTGTGAATTGGGTTTGTTGCTTCATTAGGTACACTGATTTCTTCATTAATGGTGTCGGTAAATTGGGGGATAGGCGTAAGTGTGCAAGGCATGGGCGCTTCGTCGGGCTGCGTGTTGGTGGGTAGGATGTATGCGTCTTAGAAGGGTGACTTCGAAGTATTCGTGGGAAGGTTGGAGTAGGGGGTGAAGCTCAATTAGGGAGGGGGGGGGGGCTGCCTAGGCCAGTGAGCTTGAGTTCGCGTGCGAATCGGCTGATGTGGTGAGCTTTGAGGAGCTCGGAAATCGTGCTCAAAGTGCCAGTTGAGAGAAGGTGGACTGTGGGTGTGTTTGAGGTAAGGAGAAGTGCTACTCGGTGTGCTCTGCGCTGCAAGGCTTCCAGTTTGTCGAGTTCTGATTCTTTCCACGATAGGTAACGTAGGGAGTAGGTGAGACGTGAGGTGAAGAGCGCCTTAATGATTTGTAATCCGTCTTTCTTGGAGGGGCCGTGGTCGCGGGCTGGAATCCAGCGAACGCGCCTTGTTATTTCTGTCACGTGTTTACTTAGTGTATTGTGGAAGCGTTATGTAGTGTAGTGAAAAGAATAAAGCTCTCCCGCCCCGCGCCTTGCGCCATGCCCTTGACGTCATGCGCGTGGTGCCGGGCAAGCATTCCTTCCAACATGGTGTCAGAAACGGGATGTGCTGACCGCTGCTCTCCGCCTGAACGGCACGTCAGCACACCCAACCAACCCTCGTTCTGAAGCCGCTTCTGCCTCGTCTACGGGCTTTCCCTCGACTACAGACCTGCCTGCGACCTTCGCGAGCGACTCATTCTCGATGGCCAACAAGAACGGCAGCGCTGCCTCGTTCCAGATCACGGCACCTGACCCGTTCACCTTGGCCCGTTCACCCGTTCACCTGACCCATTCAGACTGGCCCCAATGGAAGAGACATTTCCTCCGCTACCGGGCTGCTTCAGGGCTCAGCGATCGACCCAAAGAATGCCAGGTGGATGCACTGGTCTACCTCATGGGACCCCAGGCAGAGGACATCTTTAATACCTTCAGGCTGACCACTGACGAGCAGAAGAACTTCGACGCAGTGCTTAAGGGCTTCGAGGACTACTTCATACCTCGGCGAAACATCATCTACGAGCGGGCGAAATTCAACACCCGAGTCCAGCTGGATGGTGAGTCCGTCGAAGATTTCGCAACAGCCCTACACGCACTAGCAGATTCTTGTAACTACGGGGAGCTCCGCGAAGAGTTAATTAGAGACAGACTAGTCGTGGGCCTCAAGAACCATAAACTGTCGCAAACTCTGCAGCTTGACCCCAGCCTAGACCTAATGAAGGCTTTAACCATCGCTCGTCAGAATGAAGCAGTCCAACAGCAGCAGGCAGAACTCTTATCGAGCACGCCAAAGGAAGCAGTCAACCTCGACGCTCTGAAAGTACGGCGGAGTAGACCCGCTAAAGACCCAGTTGCAACGCCACCCCCAACCACACACCACCCGAGGGGCTTCAAGAAATCATGCGGCTGGTATGGCAAAGAGCGTCACGCGAGGGCCATCTGTCCTGCCAAAGACTGCGTCTGCCAGAAGTGCGGGAAAAAGGGCCATTTCTCAACCGTCTGCCGCTCAGCAAATGCTCTTCGGAACATCGAGCAGGAGCCAGGTTTCCTGGGCCTCATGGCGACGACGGCTTCATCCAAGTGGGAAGTCTCTCCCCTCGTCGAGTCACAGACCCTGGTCTTCAAAATCGACACGGGAGCGGACGAGACTGTTATCCCGGAGCGACAATTTCGACAGCTCTTCAAGCACGTCGTTCTGACTTCCCCCGACCGGAGGCTTCAGGGTCCAGATTGAAAGACTCTGCGCATCTCGCTACTGGCAAGGCTTCATTTCAAGCTCAACGGCCGAGAAAGCGTGGAAAAAGTCTACATCTTACCTGGTCTACGCACAGCCCTACTCGGAAAACCAGCCATCATCACCAACCTTGGTTTGTTCCCGTCAGTGAACAATGTGTCGGCACCACTTACACCGTACGAGCAGACCAGGCAGAGCTTCAGCGAATGTGCTTGGAAACCTTCTCAGAGCTGATTCGAGAGCGCTATCTTAGTCCTGAAGAAATGAGCTACACCTACGGTTACAACCAACCGTCGAAGCAGGACATCGAGCACCGCCCTCCAGAGTACATCGCGGACCCGATTCTGTTATGGCTATCAACACCGCCCTGGACTCCCCGTGGCGGACCACTCCTACCCTCGCGGCAAGCAACGCCCGAGCGCTGGAAATTTCCGCAACATCCCCCAGCAGCTTCCGTGCCACAACCGGCGCAGCGCCCGCACCATCCGCGTGGCAGCCGTGCTGACAGAGGCTCCCGCGGCACCATCGCGGGGAGACGAGCGATCCGTGGTACAGCAATTTCGCCAACAACAGGGGTGAATCGCTGCTCGAACCTTCGGTCACCTGGCTGCCTGACGGCGAGTTCTTTCGAACCACCGGCGCGCTGGAGCGGCCACCCGCGGCGGATACGGAGACGATGCTGGAAAATAGTGAAGAGGCCCGTGCCGCCTCGCTTCTCCGTGGGACGTCGTAGTTGTCCCGGAAGGCTGGAAAATAGTGAAGACGCCCGTGCCACCGTGCGAGGGGCATCCATAGCGCAGCAGCGCAGACCATCAGAGCAGCAGCACAGACCATCGCGTATGAGGCAGTTTTCAGACTACACCCCGAGCAACGAGTCGCTGTCCGCATCGACCGAGGTTCTCCTGTCGGACCCGCAGCGAAGGCTAAGAAGCAGCAGCGAGGAGCCGCTCGCAGAAAAAGCAGCGACGACACAAGCGGAGGCGACAGCTTTCACCAGGGCGACACGGACGAAAAGCGGATCGACCCCAAGTCCATACCATCGCTGCGGTAGATCCGGCCGAGCTGGAACCGTACAGCGGCGAGCCCGTCCAGAGAGGCGGCTCCATCGGACTCCAAGAAGTAACCTTCCTTGAAAGGGGAGGATGTGGGACATTCTACTACACCCGCGCGTGTAGTGTAGTGAAAAGAATAAAGCTCCCCCTCCCCGCGCCTCGCGCCATGCCCTTGACGTCATGCGCGTGGTGCCGGGCAAGCATTCCTTCCAACACGTTGCGTTGATTTCAATGTAGAGTCAGTGCGAATACGGTGAGGGTTGGGGTAAGTGTTACCGGCTGTGCATTGATGGGGATTTGTATGGGGGAAAGCCAAGATGGGGATCGCCGGCGGGGGTGCGGGAGAAGAATATGTGACTTTTCAGAGACGCATTGCAGGCCTGCAATGTGGGAAAAGTTTAGGATGGTTTGCGTTGAGAGTTGAAGGGTGAATTCGATGCGTGTATCGCTGCCGTAAGTTACCCAGAGGGGTATGTCGTTTATGTCGTCGGCGTAAGATTACTTTGGAGTGAAGGTATGTTGGAGAGTGCCACAGCGAGAAGGATAAGGGCTATGTTAAAGAGTGCGAGAGATATATAGTATCCAACCTTGGGGGGTGCCGTGGTTTGGAACGTGTAGGAAAGGTTATCTTCGAAATTTATTTACGCCCATGAAGTGCGACGCTAAGCCGTACAAGGAGATGCGAGGGCTAACGTTCTAAGCCTCAAGTGGGAATGCCTGCCCTGATTTTCGGCTGGGAAAACCCTGCTTTCTCATCGTAGGCGCCTCTGCCATCACTAATTGGTGTTGTTGTTCGCCATAATTTAAAATCTGCGACACGGGCACGTTCGTTATCGATAATTCACGAAAACTTACTTTTACGGTTTTAAGTAAGGTAGAAAACCACATCATATTAAACACCCATACCACGTAATAAATGTACTCCCTAACTTTGAAATCTCTAGGTACAGGAGGCGCTCCTGTGCCCGCCCCTACGCGAGACAATGTACGCCTGCTGGTGGACCTTCCTTTCCTTGTATAGTCAATACCTAATACATACTACAGACATACATACATACATACATACATACATACATACTACATACATACATACATACATACCATACATACATACATACATACATACATACATACTATCATACATACATACAATACATCATACATCCACACACACACACACACACACATAAATACACACCACACATACATACATACATACATACGATACTACATCATACATACATACATCCTACATCATACAGTACAAAGGAGCATAAGCTTGAGCGTAGGTGAGTCACTCTAAGTCAATCAACGTTGCACTTTTCTTAGTAGACATAGATGCTATCATTTCTCAAGTTTCATTCAAGAACGGATAATAATTGTGCATTCTTAAGACTGAATAAAAAGAAACAAGAACTAAGGGCCAAATTATAAAACGCTTTCACCTCAATAAGGATTCCCCGTAAGCGGCCTTTAGGCAAATTTTTAGGGCCGAATTTTAAAAGGCTCCTCACCTTACGCGGATTTCCTTCCTGAGTTGACTGTTTGCTTACCATTTTTCTTAAAAATGTACATGGCCTTCAAGAATTAGGTAAGGAGCTTTCTAAAATTTGGCCCCGAGGTCTCCAAGGGCAACTCATCCTCTTCGTATTATTCCGAACTTGTACCCACGTGTACAGGAACACAAAGAGCCTCGGGAAGTTTAGAATAAAAGCGGGGTGTGGGTGAAACAACCAGGGAAAAGATATCAGTGGAAGAAAGTTCACCCATTTGCTCCAGGAACAATTTTCCCTCGCCCCGCGGCGACGACGGCAATCTCGGTGCCGTAAATCTTGAGAAGGCCAAACTCGGCGTCCACGCGACGACCGCGGAGTAATCCCATTGCCCGCCTCGCTCGTCCTCCACGCACGCGCCCGTGCGACGCAATTCTGGCACATTAGCATCGCCAACTATCGCGCTCGCTTCGCAGCACGCGGCCAGAAAGACGACCACCAGGCGCCGCGACACGCTTCTTCCTCCCCCGCAGAGTTGGCCAATCACCACCAACCTCATAAAAGGCCTTCAAAGACGCGGCAAGAGAAGGGCGCGGTTTCGAGCACTCCAGTAGTCAAGGTAAAGCAAATCCTAATGAGGTAAACACTGAAGGAATCGGAGAGTGATAGGGGAGTTTAATATACTTTTACGAACGGAACCCTTCGAGGCCTTGTCAGTCGGTGGTGATGGTTCGGGACAAAAAGGGGAGACGGGGTTGAAAGAAACCGCAACGATCGGCGACGGGCGAGCTTTCCACAAGCGGCTGGCAGCAGCGTTGCATGATTGCGAACGCTACGACAATGGTTCCGGGTTCTAGATTAAAACTAATGCAACGGGCCGTGCAGCAATGTTTGTCTAGATCAGCACCCCGTGCATCCCTGCCGTGCTTGCGCTGCCTGGAGCCGCCATCCCCTCATCCCCTAACCTCGACGTTCCTTTCCCCCTCTTCCACCACACTATCGGGTGAAAAAAAAAAGTACTCCGTCGTCGAGGCGGCAGACGCCACGTCCCAGCATCTCGTGTTTGCGTTCCGTTTGGAATTGTTGACGACGGCTGGGTCGTGCCTCCGCGCTCCCCCTCCCTCGTTGTGTTTTGCATGGCCTGCCTGCGAGCACTCGGGCTTGCGTTTACCCACGACACGGCAAACAGACAGCCAGCTCGCGCGAGAAGCCGCGGTCGCTGATGGGGGAACGTGATTTCGAGGAGCTGCTGCTCGCTGTTTGTGATTCTTAGCGGCGGCGCGGCGGTTTTGCTCCCGCATGCGTGCGCGGCTGCTTCTTCCCTCAGGCACGGGGGAAAGTAATGGCAACCTTTACGACCTTTCCCCCGGTATTTTTTTTGTTCCTTTTTCGTCCTCTCATTTCTGGGCGTTAGTGCGTTCGCCGCTTCAAATTTGAGTCAGCCCGGGTAACGGGAAGCACACAGGTGCTTTTGGCCCTCACAAACGACCTGGAGAGCAAGGTATAACGGCTTGTGCGTGTGACATAAATCTAACGCGGATCGAGGAAAATCGTGGGAGACACGGTGAAAGAGAAGCACCCGCACCGCCCCTATACGGCCCTCATGATTTTTATCGAATATAAACCTGGCTTCGAACAGCACTTTCAAAATTATTTCGTAAAAACAAACCGCGCCTTTTTACTTTTTCAGCTTGGCCATTGATCGCGCCGGTGCTTTGTCTGATTGAAGTGTTATTGAAGTATTGAAACAGGGGGTTGCTTTAGAGCACCGAGATACTTTCGCCTGCTCTTAAGAGGTAACCACATATGTAAAATGCGCCCACGCATGCACGCATGTACAGCCATGAGCTTAAGTTTACGGACCATGGGAGCGGTGGCCAAAACTAACCTCTGCAGCATCTATTCTGCGTAGCGCCGCCATTGTCTCACGCCTCGACGAATTGGCGCCAGGGGAACCTCGCTGGCCTCTTCGGGCTCTTGGTGTACACACCTTCTAGGGAAACAGCATGCTCGCGTAATTGGTGGTAACGCTGTTCCAAAGGCAGAGTTGGTGGGCTAGTTCTTATCTCGTGCTTATACCTTTTTTTTTTAAACTTCTCTTCAAGATATTGAAGGCGAAGAAAATCGGTTTCAGAGATAGGGTGGTGCAATGCAGTGTTCCCTTAACAATAGAGCTTCATACTAATATACCCTAAAGGGGACACTAGCGCTAGTGTCTATGCGATTCGCCGATAGGCGGCTTCAACCACCTCGGAGGCGGCCATGCCTGGAGGGTACGGTATTTTCGAAATTGGCTTGACCCAGCTGTCATCTTGATTTGACCTAAAACACTTTTCTTGATATACAAAAGCTGTGAATAATATGGAAGGGTTTATAAACTATAAATCATGTAAACAACTTGTACTTTCTGGTAATTGCATATTGATATTTAGAATAATTCTTCTATTAGACGGGAAGACATTTGTTTAGTGCATACAAGGCTGAGTTTAACGGAGCCGGCGATTCGGCGGCGAAGCGTTTGTGGTTTTGCGGGCTGATGAGACAAGGCGGCAGTACTATAATCCACACGTTTGCATGGTCACGGGCGGTGATAGTGATTTCGCGTACACCTTGTCCACACCAATGATTACAGGCTGCTGATTACCAGAAGAAAAAGGCTGTAGTCTTCTTGCGCAAACAGCCTTGCAGACGACGGTTGCATTGGCGAAATCTTTCTGTGCATGCAACCTACCCTAGTTTCTTTCCCCGCTTTCTACCATGATACGTTTCTGACCACGGTCAACTTCGTGCTGACCCACCCGCCGGTCAATGCTCCTGCCATGTTAGAGAGCTTTATCTTACCGGTTTTGACGGTCCGCTATGCTCCCGATGGCCTGCTCAGCACAACCGAAGCGTCAGCAGTAGAAAGACTATTAGCTAAGCGATAACCGTATCTCCCTCGACGGAGAATCATTGGCCTCTCTGGTCCTGTCCTGTGCGTGTGTAAAGCAAAAAGTCATCCCAAATAAAGGTACTAATTGATATTTTGGTCAATTAAATAAAGTAAAATACCAAGTTTAGTGTCTTATTTCACCTTTTTGATATAATGACATCGCTGTCACGTACGATATACTGGTTCCAAATGCTTTAAAAGAAACCGTTCAACGTTGGAATAGCCAAGACAAGGCTATCTTTCTCGGCCCTGCATGGGCCATAGAGTTTCATACTAATTATTAGTATGAAACTTTATGGCATGAGCACGGCTGCTGGATGAGAACGCAGTCAAGGTGCCCTTCATCCACCGGCCATGGCAGGAAGCTCGCGCTTCGTTCGACGTTTTTCGCTTCCGTTTTAAAAGTCGTTGAAGTGCGTGGCATCTTTTCCTATTCCGAAGCGCTTTAGCGGTTTCGTCGCTCGTGTTTCAATTGAAGAAACGGAGTTCACCATAGCGCGCTCGCGGGGGGCAGCCATGTTCGCCTCGCGGGGGGCAGCCACGTTAGAAACCCGCGCGGTAGCGTAAGCTGCCGCGACGGTCCGCTAAGATGTCCCTGCTAGTGGAGCGGGGACCCGCTCCGGTATCGCTGTAGCGCCCCAGCGAGCTACACATGCGCAATGGCGCTCCCGTTTGCTATTGGGGCGGAGCGGACCGTCAGAAACGGTCATGTAAAACTTACGCGAAGAAAAATTCGACGACTGTACAGATACACTGGCTGCTGGTAAATAATTTTTATTTGACTTAGGCGCTACCACGCCCGTGTTGTCCTCGCAAGTGTCGTCATGAACGACACCTTGTCTGCCGTCTACCTTGTGCGGAATCTCGAGTTCCCGTCCCTTTTGAAAAATGCCGTAGAACGCGACTAGTGCTGAGGATACGCCACGCAGCGATGCTACCGCTTTACGGATTAATTTCATTCCTGTCAAGCAGTACATGCTCATTTGAGCCACTGGCATCGGGCACAAGCAGCAAGTTGGCCCCGTAACGGAGCCGTCGACGCTTTCAATGACGAAACCGAAACCGAAACCAAAACTACCCATTACAATCGGCAAGCCTCAGGTTAAGCGAAGTTTGAGAATCACAGGTCTACGGCACACAATCACCTCCATTGTGGTTGAACTATTGCAGCACCAGTCTGCCCTCTAGCTTTTAGCATGAAACTACGCCCTTAACCAGCGTAGTTCTCCTGGCACTGATTTATTGAAAAAGACAGAGCCACGCAGACACAAGTGATAGTGGCGTGCCTGCAATACTGACTGGGCACGCCTGTAGAGTGTGCGGTCTCGACAGCAAGGGCCGCGCACTTAGGTGGCGCAACTGTTAGCTCAGTTTTCCCCAACGCTGCCACTGACTAAAAACTTAAGCTCATGGCTGCACGGATGTGCGTATGTACGCATGTATGTAAGTGCAATGACAGCCTGGTTTGGCGGCAGCGACCGTTTCTAGGCGTCGACTTCATGTTTGCAGTTGTAGACGAGTGCTAGAAGAGCGATTTCTCGCGTGCCGACCACCCAACTTCAAAATGGAACGAGTTTCTATCCGAAGTTTTTTCGCTTGATTAAAACTTAGACGACAAACAATAACTTAGAGCGAGCAGAGAATGCACGTTAAGTGGCGGAACTGCTCCTGAACATTTTTGCTTTATTTGGGTCGCCGGTTGCTGCTTGCGGGTAGTGCTCATATTTTTTGTTCTTTTAATAAACCGAAGCGGTTGCGAACCGAAAACGGGTTCCTTCGCGTCGACAATACTGCCGAGTAATTTTGGTTTTTTTCATATCAATCACCGTCGCATGTTTATCTACGGCAAACATTTTTTTCCGCTATGCAGCAGTTTCAATGGATATTTTTTTCTTGCAGCGTCACGTGAAACCGCCAGATCAAAATAAAAAAAAACAACCTCCTTTCTTGCATTTGAGATCTGCGCCGAACTGTACGCAGCGATCGAAATAGACGCGAAGAATCGCGGATTTTTGGTTTCCTGCCTTCAGTGCGGCCCGCAGTAACTCATACTTTTTACAGGTTCGTGGGCGCAGTTGGTGCGCCAATCATATTTCGCTGTAATATTGTAATTATAGTTGTCGTTAAAATATTTCGCTTTTATTAGCAGTACCGTAAACCTGTGGAAATAGTCGGTTTTATTGGCGTTCACTGGAGATAGTGTATTTATGAAATAATTTTTTTCGCTTTCGTTTATTACTGTGTGCCTCTACAAAGGTCATTCAGGAATCAAACAGTGCGATAAAAACTCGACTTGATCGCCGAAATGATTGATTTATAACGTAAACTGTTGGTTCGGTGATATTAGGCAACGACAGTGACATAATGATAAATACAATGACGATGATGATGAGGATGAAGGAGAAGATAATGATGATCATTTGGGCATTAAATACCAAGCGAAATATTCGCAAACACTGCCAAAACATTTTAATATGAGCGAAGACTTAAAAGGGGCGTTGAAAGTTGTGCGACGACCAAAACCGAGAAGAAAATACAACAGAGTAAATGAAATATGCGTTGCGTCGGTCTAGTTTAAGGTAAATTAAGCTAATGAACCGAATTCGGTTATGTGTGCTAAGTAGTTACGGTTGTTATACAGGATAAATGGAACGTTATTGCAACATGAACGTAAATAATCAACTGTTCTTGGTAGTAGAGCCAAATCCTGAGGTCCATGAGTAGTGGTACCCAAATGGTTAAAAAAAATTAAAACGTATTGAGTAGGCTTCGTGATTGGTAACTACACCGGCTTTAGAGTTTTTTCTCTCACTTTTTTGGTGAATAAGGTTTTTAGTTTTCCTTTTCTGATGCAATTCGCGCCACTTTTTGACTAGTCGACCTCACGCGTATACTCAGCCCAGCTAAACACGGCCTTACGCGTGCGTTTATGGTGTGTGATAAATGGCTCCCAGATATAGCGTATTGTTTAGTGTTAAATTTTGCGCAAACGAGTATTGCATCGCCATTTTAGCTGCATTCAAGTTTTTGGGGCTGTCTGGCAAGATTACCTGCGGGATGCTTGCCAAGATGCGTAGCGGTGTTCATCCTATCTTGTGCTCTCACGAATATGCCAGAAATACTGCGTGCCAAGCATGGTGACAATGCGCATTCCCTCAAGATATTTGCAAAGCTGAGACAAAACTTCGGACTGTCTAGCCAAAGTGGTGGCAACCTAATTTTCCTATTTTACTGCTTCGACGATGCTGACCTTCCGCGCTCATAAATTTGTAATCGGTAGCAAACAAGAATGGCTTTAACCAGAACACATAAAAGCGGCGTAGAGCGCGGTTATTACACTTTTTCATGCCTCGAAGGGACAATACATGGCCGAGAAGCGCAACTCGATTATATTTCTCCTCATTCCATCGCGGACAGTATAACGTCTCCATCTAACAGGACGGAGAGGCGTCGTAAAGTCTCGTCATTAGCTTCAAGATGCAAGGGTTGATTAGACGCCTGCAATATCTTTGCTTTCTTTTGTTGTTGATGTTTTCGCCTGTAGCCTTGCTGCTGTATGACGGGGGTGAGCTCCGGTAGCGACTCGAAAACATCGTCAATACTGCATGCTGAATCTTGCTTCGTCCAGCCATCCAGTTGTTCAAACGGTGAAAACATAGACGAGAAAGGCCACTGTGGGACGTAAAGGGGCCGTCGGGCGTGTGCCGGGAAACTTTCGGGGAGCCATAAATATTTAGGCGAGAGGAGATCTCCTCTGAGAGCGACATCCGTGCGTTGTTTCGGCGAAGAACAAAGAGCGGGCACATTTATTATGCAGATAAACAACTTCATTTCAGTTTATGCTGACTGCAACCACTTTGCCCCGTAATTTCTTTCCCGTGTTTGTATTATTTATGCCAGTTTGTTCTCTGTTGTTCTCTGCGTTTTTGTGGATGCTCTTTGCCAGCGCAGAGTTGAGCAGGGTTGGTGGACGTTGCTAACCAACTTTTGCGACCTTCCTCGCCATAAACAACCGGAGTAGACATTACTGAAGGAACGAGTTTCTGTGCAGTGTTGCTTGAGATTAAAGGGACGAAATAAAGGTTGGAGTGTTTCGGGGAGCGTTGGTGCTGCTGTGCAGAGAAGCGAGATGCAGGGTTAAAACAAATCGCCTTTGAAAAAAGGCGAGATTTTTTAGAATACAGCAGTCTTTCTTGGGCTACTTGAACGGGAAATTTTTTATCTGTCTGCCTGTATTTCTGTCTCTCTGTCACCTGATTCAGCCACCCGGCCAAAGCAACACAGATGCTGCGCAATAGTCTTATATACTCACAGCAAAATCTAAACGTTTGAGTCCGGTGTTAGTGTTGATACTTGTCAACATCGTTGAACAAGAGCAAGACATTACGCAAATATAAGGCAGAAAATCAATACATGAGTTATATTTGCAGTGTTCCTTTATTAAAAAAGTTACGGATGCCAGCTTTTTGCGATAGCAAATAAAATACTAAATCCATTGCAAAAACCCTCGCCTGCTGTTGCCCCCGCTACCTGGCGGAATTCAAAAATTCAAATGGCAACAGCAACGAAAGGTTCCACTATGTAGGTTTCGCGTTCCGCTTGGAACTGCTCGTGGAGTAGGGCAACGTGGTTCTATAAACGTTGTAGTCGATCAGGAGCCTCTATTCACGCGCGTCTCCGCCGTTCGGCAGCGCTGGCATCGAGGCACCCGACTTGGAGCAGTGGAACGCGGTAAATTTAAATTGACTTGACCAAAGCTGTAGCGTGTTATATTGGAAGGAACGAGACTGGAGGGGAACAGCATGAGGGGTGAGCGGGAAAGAGAAGGGATGCGTTGCTTGCAAGAGGCGCCAGTCGACTATCGTCTTGAAATGAAAAAAGCAGATACGCGTCCAATTTTTTCGCTGAAAAATGCGGCAGCTGTATAATCACAAAGTTGGGAGCTACGTGCTCGACGCGGGAATCTAACAATAATAAAAAAGAAAAAAATCTCAGCAATAATTTGAAAACCCGTTCGTTGTATGCACAGTATACACTGGGGATCCGAACTTCGCGCTAAATCGGCAGATAAGAATTGCACTGGTAAAAATACTAGATACTTAAGATTTTGCCTTTTATTTCGGAGCCTCACAAAATATTGACTGCTCTGTGCATGCAGTCAACATTCATGACTCCGGAATGCGGTGCTGAGGTCGTTTTCACTTCCAGTGTCAGGTTCTTTTATGAGGCGAGGGATTTCTCAAATGGAAAACGACGCGTTTATCTCTCGGATAGCAACGCGTGTGAGCATAACTGCGTCAGTTTTAACAATCCTATACGATATGCAGTAGCCGATCGGTTTTTCGGACTCCGAAAATTCGGACTTGCTGGATATTCCGGACTTTCCTGAGGAACCACCAGTTTTCCCATAGGAATAATGACTCGCACATTTTTCCGACTGCTGTTTTATTCGGACTATTTTTGCTTCGCCTTCAGGTTCAAAAAATCAGTCGGCTACTGTATACTGGTGTGACGGCTTGGCATGACAATAGGGACATTTTTATTGCGGCTCTTGCGTGATAACGGAAATGTGTGTAAGGAATTTAGTAGACAAAGAAAAGACGGAAAGAAGTCGAAAAAAGTCGTTGCAGAAGTAAGTGCTTCAAGAGAACAGATTTTTAGAGACACGAAACAGGCGATAAGCGGCCACAAATTGAAAGAAACGCCGAATAACAAAACACCATGTTACATGCCCTGTGCAAGGAGATCAATGATGCGCTCTGTGGCCCACCTAGACCACTCACTTCATGAGAAATTTTCGCGAGAACGCATTGTGACTTTAAATAGGACATTAGCTGCCCTGAAATCACATTACGTTGCACCGACTGAGTGCGGTGGACGCTTTCTGTCTCTTGTCTGGCTTTGAGACACTTACAACACGCTCCATATCTGAACATTAAATGGTGGGATAAATGCAAGAACTTCCTGATTTCGCTGGAAATCTGCGTTCTAACATTGCGACGTAGGTGACAAAAGTTATAATCCACTACAAAATTAAAAAAATAAAAACAAATGTACAAAATTTCTCGAGAGGTGAGCATTTCAAGAGGCGCGAACACAAACTGGTCGCCATACGTTCACCCAGTAAACCGTGCTGAAGTGGCAGACGGAAGAATTAAGGGCAACAAATACCTGCTGATGCTTTTCCCTCATACTCTTTCGCACTCCCTTCTTTACCCACCTAATCCCATCGTTCTCCCAGTATCCCACTCCTGACGCACTCTAAGTTTAGTGATGGCACCAGAATGAGGCGCTTATTCGTTTGCCTTCTCCACCTTTTGTAGCGTGAGCTACATTGGCCGAGGTTGGGCAGTTTCGCGATGCTCCTGGAGAGCCGTGCTGCGCATGCGCGAGGAGCAGTGACGTCGCACGGCGCACAGCACGTTGCTCGCTGCCCGGCGTCTCTCACACACCCCACGCGCCCAGCGTCTTCGCCGACCTCCGTTCCGCACTTGGCGACCCGGTCCACTTGATGATCATGATCATGGCTGGGTGTGGAACCGATGGTTCGTGCGTCGCAGCAACACCGGCGTGCGCCTGTGGAACCAGTTTAGCTCTGGGGCGATTGGTGATGCTGCGCCGGAGCCGCTTGATAAATATACATGTGTCACATAATGCGTATACCGTGTGTGTGTCATTGAAGCAGCAGTAAGCATGATAATCAAGCTAATCCTAGACAACCAGGAAAACTAAGAATTACCAGCTGAACCTTAGCTCACGCTACGTATATCCTGGCATAGCCGAGCTAAGCCACTGCTATTTTTTTCTTTCAAGCAGGGCCATGTTCATTCTCTCAACACTTTCACCGTTTTCAGCGACAAGACACCGTGCGTCCGCCTAATAAGGCCCAGGTACACGTAGCGACAACTGCAGCCACCGTGGCGCACAAAGTGGCCATTACGATCTTCTCCAACACAGCGCACGAGTGAAGGTTGCGGCTGCGGCGGCGACAGTGGCGGCGACGGCGGCTGCTGCAAAAGGAGGGAGATGCTGGGAAGACTAAAAAGTGCGGGAATCCTACAATAAAGAGCGCGTACAGACACCGCCTCGGATAATAGGCCTCAGTGCAAGTTCGGGACAAACTGCTGCCCTTCATCTTCGATAGTAATTCGAAAAAAAAATCCACACGCCGAAAAGGAAATGCCTTAACAACATAAACATTACGGCGTCACTTATAGGCTGCCGCTGAAGATAGGGGTTAGACGGGAAGGTGTCTCCCTACGTGATCAAGGTAGCGTTGGCATGCACGTGTAGAAGAGGGTGGCGAAAAGCACCCTCGGGGGCTTTCGCTGAGCGGGTAGAAGATCGATATTAATAACACCCCCCTATCCCAACCGCCCTTTCAGCAGTCCTTCGCAAGCTGCGGGAACGAAGAAGGGAGAAGAGAGGGGGATGGGAGAAGAGGCGGCGAAGCAGAAGGGGAAGAGAGACGTCGTGCTCGTTAGCGGCCTGCCAGCCACCACCGTTCCGTTGTCCGCCTCGGCCACGTTTCCATCCCCGGCCGCGGTGGCGAAGTGCCTTCGGTCCAGTGCCGGCGACAACGAGCACTGCCCAAATCGGCCTAGCGCCGGGGTCGCGCGGGTCCGCAGTAGCGTGCAGCGCAACGAGCCTATTCCGACCCGTCCGGTGTGTGCCCGGCGAAATGCAGGCGGTAGGGCCAGGATGGTGCGCAGTAATGGTAATAATATGGCGAGGTCGGGATACGGGTCGCTGTCTGGAGTTGGTTGTCTCAGTGTGTTGTCCATGGGACAACTCGTTCGGGAATAGAAGGCGAAACTTTTCCATCCCTCCAGATCCTAATGTGGCGTGCATTAGTTACAGTGTGGAAGGCCTGCACCGTAAGCGATTAAGTGAGGCCTGCCTCTTTACTTGGAGGGGTGGTAAAGGCGCCAACAGACATGCAACTGAAAGCCTCTAGTCCGAGCTTTCTTAATGCGTCGTAATATGCGAACAAGTAAAATAGGTGCTTACGTAATTCACCAATCTTTGTTGCAGCAATGGGTGCGTCTCACATTTGTTAATCGCTCCTGCGTGATGTTTAAACTAATTCCTTGCTGGCCCTTTTAAAACCCGTACAATTTTCTAGAAATTACTTTGGTTTCAAAGAGAAGCTGCGCATAGGTAATTACCGTGAACGTTTCCTGTCCATGGGCAAGAACACCCAGCGTTGTATTCGAAAAGCACGCAACTGTTCTTAGCTGCGTATCACCTATAATCAGGCTGTCATAGCGGCATCGCCATACTCTTAAAATCAGGACGTTCTTCTTGGTTGCGTATGATTCGTACCCAGGCTTTCACAGCTTTCAGTTTTCGGCGGGAGGCGGTATGATGGATGGGCATAATGGTGCTGACCTGACACACGATGCGGTCCTGAGATACCAGTGTAGTCTCTCCAAAACGTGTAGGGATGAACCGCTTCATGTTGATAGTTACTCTGGGATGGTTTGTGGCAAGCGCGTGGTCTTGCAAGGATGGTGGTGACGCGGCATACGCAAAAGGCAGAACGTGTGCGTGTCTGGGTGTCCCGGGCTTGCAAGATGACCAAGACAACGTCTTGGTCATCTTGATTGTTTGCGGTGATGTGTGTAGAGTGCACACCAAGGATGAAATATTGTGATATACACGATACCGAATAACTGACCAATCACATTACCATTGCAAAATGGCCTTAATTTTTTTTTATTGAGGAAGAGTCCCCGGTCAAATATCGTATAGATGCTCAAGAAACTCTGATAAGAGGCTAAGCAGTCACTCACTCGCTCAACCACCAGCTCACTCACCATTTTCTTCGCTCTCTCCCTCCATCACTCACTCATTCGCACACTACCACGCCCATTCTCCACTCACTCACTAATTGATTTTACTGTTATTCTGGCTTACACATTTTAGTACCAACTGTTTTCTGTTATCTACTTTTGTTTGGCGCTCTTTGCCCCAGCTGGCCTTGCGCCAAAAAAATCCAACCATGATCACTCACTCACTACCTCCCTAACTTATTTTCTGATTCACTCAGTTGCTCATCTACTCACTCCTTTGTCTCCTCTCTCTCTCATTCACGCATTCCCCCACTCACTCATTTCTCCACTCACTCGTTCACCTATTCACTCACACACTCACTCACTCATAAAGACAAGAAAAACTACGCTTTTATTCATAATAGCCCGGGGTGGTGAACACACATATGTCGGCTAGAGTAAAATCTGCAACAAAAAATAGTGCCCTTCCACTCTGTCGGATGACATGCGAAGATGCACGACCTCCACGGAGTGCACGAAAGCAAAACACATTTATTTGTAATTTGCGACGGAGCATACTTCCTAGCCAATTACCTGAATTAAATTTGAAAAGACCAGAGCCTTATCCTAGCGGACAAACGTAGAGCGTAGTTTACAGCCTCACGTCAGTTCCAAATGTTTGGAGGGGATCTCTGGCAGACCAGTAAGTTGCTTTGCTGAGTTCAGTGTTGTGAGTGTCTAAGGGCGTCGTAGGCATCTTAACGTTTGTGTAACACGCAACCCAATTCATCCTACCACTGAGGACACCGGACCAGTCGCATTTGGCTGCTTTGACGGCCACGTTTTAACACCCCGCCAACACAATAGACATGTCATCAGTAAGGCCATGAAACCTACAGCTGCGCGTACCCGCCCCTCCCCCCTCTCTCCACTTCGAACGCGTGAACGCATAAACTGGCAACCAGGTCATGAGCGGGAAGCATAGAAGTGTAAGATACCGCCGAACATGTCGCCTCTGAAAGCCCTTTAGGGTGAACAAGTGATATTATCCCAAGTCGGCGTTCCAAGCTGGCCAGTTGCTGTTCATCCGGGAGAGATTCGCAGGCTACTCCACCAGCTGGAACTTCACGCGGCAACCGTTGTTTTCGCACCCCATTCACGTTTCTCTTCGGGCTTACGCTTCTTCAGTTTCTGCTCTTCTTCCTCCAAGCGAACGACATGCGTCCGTCCCATAGCGAGTTACCACCTCGAAGGCCTCGACCTTTATTCTAGCGGACACACACGTGGGTGTCCCTCTAGCTGCCCCGTCGTAGGCATTGTCCGTGAAACACACCTACAAAGACCCAAACCGCTCGATTGCGGAGGACCGCTGATAGGGCGCACTGAGCCATGAGACTGCCACGTTTAAATCGCCCACCACCACGACGGGTATGTCATCCATAGCGGCATTAAGCCCTGCTGTGCGTGCATGCCCCTCCCTGCACCCAAAACCCGTGCACGCCTAAATTGGCAACCGGGGATGGGCGTATAATTAGGCGTGAAATACACCGGCGACGAAAGAGTGAAATACTTTATAGGCGGCCAAACTAAAATCTCTTATTATTCTTCCGCCATAAGATCTATGGCCAGCTGGTCAACGAGGGTTGCCGACGCGGCAACGTCGCTCGGAATGGCTTTCAAGCTAAAGAACAATTATGTGCTCATGCCGACGTTCCAACGGGGCAAGTTGCTTTCAACCTGGCAGAGATCCGGAGCTAGTGGACAAGGTTGAATTTGTGGGGGCCACGGCCGCGGCTACACTGTCGGCGGCGGCGGTGGCGGCGGTTTTTGGACGGCTTTACACCCATTCGCGCTGCTGTTGATTCTCCGCAATCATCTGATAACTGCGCTACAGCCGCAACCAGCCGTCTGCGCAACTTGTGAAGGAGGCATCGGTGGGGGCGAGGGGAACAACAGTTGTGATAACCATTGTGAGATAGAGGGCGGCGGTGGCGAGGAGGAGTCCGGGAGTGGCGTCCGAGTAAATCGGCTTCACCGGAACGAAAACTGGGGGGGGGGGGGGGGGGGGGGGGGGGTGAGACATATACTAGCTTCGCAGTAAAAAAATAGGTGGAAGATTGCATGAAGGTCGTCCTGAGGGGTCTCTAAACCTCGAAATGACATCCTCGTCGCAGAATCACCCTCGAACCCAGTCGACGTCACATTCGTTCGGAACACGACCAGAGTAATGAGGTATAAGTACAGCTGCCTCCGAGAAGAAGTTTCTGCTTACGGAAGTAACACGTACTTGTGTGTTCTTTTGAGTTTCTAGCGACTGTAAGGAAAAACTATATTTTGTATATAGAGAAACCCAATGTACAATACTCCAAGAAAGCTGCACTATACATTCCTTCGGCTGATGCCAAATGAGAGCTATTGTCTTCTGATTAGAAGAGTCTCCACAGGCCACACTGGATCGTTTTTGTCGGTTATCCCGAGTACCTATACTAACTTTTCCTATTTCTAACCGTCCCTTTATATAGCTGCTTATATTGACGTGATCATCATCTAGATCAGCCTGCTTTTTTGATATCCACTTCTACAATTATACCCGTCATCTTCTAGTCCTAAACAATTTCCGACTGCTTGAAAAGCAAAATAGGTCCAAAACTTCTGGACAGCAAAAACGTTTCCTCGAAAGTAACCTCTTTTCTGGAAAGGTGTATCTCACAAAAAATACGGGTAAAGGTTACAGGTGATGTGAGACGTGACAAACCGCGCATACACCTAACAAACAAAAACAAATAAAAAGCAATGACAGTATTTTCCACTCTAAAGCTACTAAGTTAGACGCTACGTATTTCTCCTCTCTCTTCCTATATCCTCAGACCTCTTGGAACTCTTTTTAAAGTTGGACCATGGAGAAAAGCGGATTACGCCAGACGCGCTGCCGAAGCGGGGGATCCACCATCCCCTGAGAAACTGCTTTTGAGGCGACACTTTATCGGATGGAGTCGTAGCGGAAGAAAGCCCTCCACATCCCCCGAAAGTTTCGAGCATCTCCCCAGCTTCTTCCGTCTTCCCGTTGCTCTCTGGCGGCTTTTATCTTCCCTTCAATTAAAGATCCCGAGAGTTTGAGTGGGAAGAGACGCGACTGGAGTAAGTGTATTTCGAAGCCAAGCCCAATCCACCACCGGGCCACGGCCGCATTGGTCGGGCAGGCACCTCACTTCCACTGGCTTCAACCAACGTGGAAAGTGAAGAAGGCTTCGGAGGTGGGCAAGAGAAGTTTCTCCTGAAGCGAAGCTTCCAGAGTTGCCCACTGGAGCGGAAACACATCTCGGCTATAAGCAGCGTGGCATCACCTCTTTCGAGTGCTGGCTTCCTCCCTGGAGGCCGTATATCTCCCTATTTTATCTCGAGCTCGTCTTATTCCTATTTATATTTGTCACTGGGATCCTCGCACGCCTACCGTACCAGAACTGCACTCCACCGGGGCTGCCATTTGCTGGCGGGATCTTTGAAAATGCTTGCGTTACGTGCTATCATCTTCGGAGACGTGAAGAAATCCCTCTTGAAACCCGGATTGTGAGGCGAATATCTTTTTTCGTTGGTGTAAAGGAATAAGCAAAACAAAGTTTGTAAGCGTCTTTCATTGCCATGTTACCAAATATGAGATACATCGAAAATATCGGTGGTTGCTGCAGGCAACACGAGTCAAGCACGCTCCACTGGGGTTGCTGGAGTGGTGCTTTCCGTCGGTGAAAGCTTAGAAGGAGCTGAATATATTCTCGGCTTACGTTTATGCGCACGTGCCCAAGGAAGTTAAAAGAAAAACATGGTTGCTGTAAAGCTGCGACGAATGTACTTTCAGCTCCCCTTTCTCTCATATTCACCTGTGTAAAACAAAAATGGCAACGAACAGAAGCCTAACAGTTATTTAGTGGTATGAAGTGCTGTAATGTGGAAATCCGCATTGCGAAACGTCCTCCTCTACTCTTTTTAATGCCTAAGAATTTTTGGCGAATATGGATTCGATGGCTGCGAGTTGATGGCGCAGGCCGTGAGATTTCTGTCCCCAAGCGCACAACCAAAGGTTCTCGTCCGCTTCTTTTGCCCTCTGGTAGTGATCTCAAGCATCCTTACTCGCCCCCCCCCCCCCCCCACCTCTTGTCCAACTACCCACCCGTCCTTCCATATGCAACGCGTAACACGCCGCGCTACACGGGGCAAATAGGGTATTTGATAAGCGGCTTTCAGGCATTTTATTGTTAAAATTCTATTTAATAAAAGAGCCAGGTTCTTGGGCCTCCAACGCAAACATCCGTATGTGCGGAAAATAGCATTTCCGATTTGATGCGATCTTAGGCATCAAAGGGTCAGTTTCCGCCTTCTTTGTGAATTTTCGAAGTTTTTGTTTGTGAAAGCGCAGTTCACGCAGGTTCGAACGAAATCGCAATTCGGTAAATGTCGCCTTACGCACTTGTATAGCATATTGCACCATCTGACGTCAGCAAATGAGCAAGAATCATGGTGCAATCAAAACAGCTCTTTTAAATGTAACTTTACCCGTGAAGAAAAAATGGGCGTAAATAGGCTGAAAAATCACATAACATGGGCTACACGTGGCAAACTCTTACCTCATAAAGTACAGTAAACTCTTATTATAACGAAGTCGCTTTATTATAAAGCTCGGTATATTCCAAGTATTCATAGTCCCCACCGCAGTGTATTGAGAGCATCTGATCCCCGCTTTTAACGAATTACGGCTGATAACAAAGTAAGCTTTATGCCCCTAGAAATTCATTATAACGAGGGTTTGCTGTAATTACAGGTTCTCTGCAACTTTCTTCACTGTCACTTGCTTTCGCTGCGAGATTCATCACAGGAGGCCGTTGTCGAAGTTTGTCCGCGTAGGTGTCCCACGAATTAGTTATAACGCGGAGTCGACCGCGCCATCAGGGTAACTCAAGTTGGCGTTCTAGCAAATATATCACCGATGAGCTACCAGCGCCTTTTCTAAAAAATGGCCGCGTATCTGCTCCTTTCGTTGCAAATGTCGTCAAAAGACGATAGTCTTTATCGACTTTTGCCAAGTAAATGCCTCCCTTCGCTTTCCCGCTCACCTCTCATATTGTTCCTCTTGCGTCGCCCTCCTCCCAAGGTAAAGACGCCAAAGGTTTGCTTAAATCATTTTAAATTTCCCGCGTTCCACTGCTCCAAACCGGGTGTCTCGATGCCAACGCTGCCGTACGGCGAAGACGCGCGTGAATCGAGGCACCCTACTTCAACGTTTATAGAACCGCGTTTTCCTACTCCACGTGCGTTGCAAACAGAACGTGGAACCTATCGAGTGGAACCTTTCGTAACTGTGGCCGGTTGATTTCTTAAAATGGCGCCAGAAGCTATAGTGGCGCGGGCGACAGCAGGCGACGGTGGAGGGAATTTTTTTTTCTGCAGTTCTGAAGTATTTAATTTCGCAAAAATCAAGCATGTATGATTTTTTATAAAGGAACACGGCAAATATCACTTCTGTATTAATCTGTTGTCTTATATTTGCGTGATGTCTTGTTCTTCTTCAACAATGTTGACAAGTATGAACATTACAGCGGACTTAGACGGGTAGATTTAGCTGTGACTATATAAGACTGCGCAGGCATTGTTTTACTTTGGCCGGGTGACTGAATCGAGTCACAGACAGATAGACGGACAGACAGACAGACATACAGACAGACGAAAATTTCTGGGTTCAAGTAGCCCAAGAAAGACTATCGTCTTTAAAAAACGCTCATTACGTCGTCTTGTCACTTACCGATCATATATAAAGGGTTAACAAGGTAAAAAGGCATAAACAAAATATATTGAAAGACACAGGGCTATTGCTATACGAAGAGTTTCGTGTGACCCTCTGAATAATTTTTTTAGATCCCTAATAAGGCGATGAAAGAGAAATAGTTGAGATAAATGCAAATAATATCACGCAATATGAAAGCAAGTGTTACTCCGAGCGAGGGGTGTCGATGGCGAAGCCATGGTAAACCTATCACGCGTGCGAAGAAAAAAAAAACGTATCGGCGTCCTTCTTATCGACACCGACCGATAGGGCTTCGAATAGACGGCACCGAAATAGATGAGCCGGCATTCGGCCCCGAGCGCCCCGGCCGGTTGCTCACGCATAAAGGCTTCCCACATTCTGCGCGCCAAGCATCCGGTCTCCATTGCATATCGGCAGCGTCCGAGGAAACGCTCAGCACTCTTGAACCGGAGCTGCTAAGGAATCACGTGGCAGGGAGGGAAAGTCTCTTGCGCCATCCGTTCTCCTATGCCAGTCGCGATAAGCTGGTTCATTGAAACTAGCCGGCCACGCCGTCACTCCTCTCGCCGCCGCCGCCACCTCACCCCGTAGGTGCTACTTCCCCGCATCGCTGCTGTAGCCCGTCGCGCGCTTCCTCCGGCCGTGGACGGACGCCAGCGGGCGGAGGATGACCACTGTGCCGTGCCGCACGTACAGCCAGCGCGCGCGGCGTTTGCAGCGGGGAGAGTGAATTAGATGGGCTCGTTCCGTGCGCGCGAATGCGCAAGCAGTCGTGCCTTAACGGGAGAAGCCCGGGCCGTCCGGCCGAGATTGGATCGTGGATCACGCTGAAGGGTGCTCGCGGGCGCGGACGACTCTCGGGTGGGATTTCCGGAGGGCTGTGGGCGCTGTTTAGACGAAGAAGTGCCCCGTAAACGAACGAAGGATTCGCTGACGGCATTAGCTTGGGCGTTGTAGTAAGCTCCTCCATTTGGCGAAATCATCGCAAGCCGGTAATTGAAATGCACGTACGCAGTGGTTCGGTGGAAGGCCGGCGCGGAGAGTCCCTCTTTTTTTTTTTTTTTTGTCGTCGAAAATTATGCGTGATTGGCTCGAAGAAGTCTCCATTCGTATGGACGTGCGTAGATCTATAGCATGGCCATGGTCGTCGTGGCAATCCCGAGAGCGCGCTTTTCACTCATTGAGAGAGAGAGAGAGAGAGAGAGAGAGAGAGAGAGAGAGAGAGAGAGAGAGAGAGAGAGAGAGAGAGAGAGAGAGAGAGAGAGAGAGAGAGAATTCAAAGGAAAGGCAGGAGTGTTAACCAGTCTACGGCCTAGTATGCTAAACTACACGTGGGGAATGGGAACAATGAGGGCAAATAGTAAAATAGAAAAAGAAGGGGAAGGTACGGATAGAGCGTAAAGTGGTGTGCCCAGCGGTAGAACACTGAAAAAGCGTGGTAGTGCGGCTTCTTTGTGCATACCTGACAGAGGCTGCCTTGTCGATCTTTCTTTCGTCCCGTTTAAGTGCTGTTATTCTCTGTCAGGTAGGACACTATAGAAAAAAGTTCAGTGAGTTCATAGAGGGTAGTCTTTTGGCCTACAATCTAGAATCCGGAAATGTGGTGGGGGATCACAATTTCTCTACACCTATGAGAAACCATTGCGCATGCGCGCACGGCAGAATTCCAGTGATGACACGCTATTGTTCCTCTCGACAAGCGGGATTCCTCTCCTCATCAGAGACTCTAGAGGAATGGTTCAAGAGGAACGATGACCTCGAAGCGGAGCGTTATTGATTGATTGATTGATTGATTGATTGATTGATTGATTGATTGATTGATTGATTGATTGATTGATTGATTGATTGATTGATTGATTGATTGATTGATTGATTGATTGATTGATTGTAGGGTTTAACGCGCCGACGCAACGCAGGGGATAAGGCGCGCCGTAGTGGAGGGCTCCGGATTAATTTTGACCACCTCGGGATCTTTAACCTCGAAGCGTTAGTGACCTGTGGTTGAAGAAAAGCGTGTGTGCGCGTGCGTGCGGAAGAATGCGTCCATGATCGGTCCTTGCATTCCTCGCTCTTAATAATACCTTCGAAAGGGCAATTAGCGTCAAATTTTCTTCATGTTCTCTCGTGGTGAACGCAACGGTGTCCTGCAAAGAAACTTGACACTCCTTCATGCTAGTGTACATTGGCTTGAGGGATCTTTTCTTTTATATTATAGGCGTGCTAGGGCTGAATAACACTGCTGATGCTCTTTGGGGTGTGGCGGATGTCCCCGGTAGTAAAGAAAGTATTAAAAAAATAAGTCCAACAACTCCGGAGTGAGGGTGACTTAGGGGGGTGGTGCACGAAGGCTCACGATTTCAAAAGCCCCGTCTTAGTTGCCCCGCGCCGGAAGCCCCGCTCTTCTGCCCGCGTTTTAGGAAGCTCCGTGCTCATAAGCCCCTGACACATTTGCCCTGCGCCAAAAGACTCGCTCTTGAAGCAGCCGTACTCGTAATCCAAGCCCAAGGAGTTCGAAAAAAGCTAGCAAAACAACAACAAAAATATCTGAAAATAGATAACCACAAAAAACCAAGTGGCCCAAGTCAAAGTTGCTTTTTTATGGGACTGATAAACATTATTTTTGATCCCTGTGTTCGATCCCTGTAGCGGCACCATTTTTTTTGACGGGGGAAGAGACGAAAACGCTGTGTGTTGCAGTATCCGTGCAGGTTAAATGTCAGCAGGTGACTTAAGTTATTCCGTAGCGCTTCACTGCGTCGCGCCTCATCGCCAAGTGGCAGCTTGGTACCGTAAAACCCCCAATTTCTTTAACATTTCTTTAAAAGCACCAAAATTGGCATTCCTAGAAATACTAGTCGCTTCCAAAAAGTCACACTTAAATGTATAAAATTCAGCGTATTTCTGTACTGCAAGCATGCTGTCGGCTGACAATTCGCTCCGATTAATATCGATTATTTAGGGTCTACCCAGTTGTAAACACCGAGCTCTCGATGCGCTACATGGTTTCGTTCTGTTCAACTCTTAACCAGACTAGAAGACGCCACGTGTTGGCTCAAATAAAAGTAAAAAAGAAACCAATTCTTTGGAGCAAGGCCGCAGAAAAATGCATCCAGGTTGAAAAGTCTGCTCTTTCAATAGCATCGCGACCAGTTGGCTCCGTTCTTTTCTTCCGAATCAAAACAGCCAAGTGCACGGATTTGCTACGGTACCACCGGGCGGACCTATTGTGTCTACGCAGCAATATAGGCGCCGCCGCATCGATTTGTACTGGCGCGGCCGAAACTTTGAGCTTGTCACGGCGATCACGATCCCCCCGTGTGCACAGCGCTGCGCTATAGAAATGAAATCGATGTCTGACGAGTCGACACGACTCGCCGGACGCCGTCCTTTTGTCCGCCTCATTCCCGCACAAAGCAGAGTCGCCGGATAACTCTATCCACTGCCTTTAGAAAACGCCCTACATGCCCTCCTCCTCCTTCAGCGTCCCGCCCCTTCCCCTCTGACTGCTATTCCTTCAAGGAAATAAACGGAACAGATGAAATGCAGACCGTTTTGAGGGAGAAACGGAAAATGTGGCTGCCCCAATGCACAAATAAACCGGGGGGGATGTCAGAGATACGTAACCCGCAATGGAGCAGCCCGTAAGCACCGCTTTATAACTTTTTGCCTCGAAGGGGACGGGGTACACAAATAATCATTGCCCATATATACACTACGGAGATGGGGAACGAACGGCGAACATCTCTCTTCATGCTGCCAAGCGAATGACTTTCGGGGTGTCTATTTCGCAGTTTTAATTGTCATTTCTTTCCTCTCCAACTTTAACTTCTTGTGTGGAACAGAATGTACGCCACTTCTGTGGCACAAGGACGAAAAAAGCACAAAACGATAGACACAAGACACGAGTCTTGGCGTATGAAGGTTAAGCAAGGCAGGTGCACAACGGCACACAAGAATGCAGCAAGCAACAGTATTATTCCCCCTCACCATCGTTGCTTCATTTTTGGTTTTACTTACCTCAATTTCTTTTTGGTGGCCCATTTGAGTACCCTCCCTCACCCCCTTCCCGTCCACCTTTTTCTCGCCTTGATGGACATTGGCGCCTCAGGCCCACTAACGTCCCTTTCCAACTGACCGATATTTTCGTTCAAATATTTTTAAGCGTCAAAGCTAACCTGGCTCCTGCTTCCGCGTTCATGCAGCTGGTTTCCTGGATTGCTTTTATATCGCTATACTGGAGGGGCAGTTGCCGCAAAGTACAGGTGCCGTGGAATAACCCTGCACAAAAGTGCACCTCACCACAAGAGCAGAGTGGATAAGAAAGAGAAGCACACTGGAATCAAGAGGGAGGATGCGAAGGGATGGGAAAGAGGGAGGGAGGACGCGGGAGGTGAGGGAAGTATTCCCAGAAAGCTCACCAACTTCGTGCCTAGTCGCAACCGAGCCTCCTTTTCTTTTGCGCATCCTCTTCTCACCGACGTGTTCTTTCCTACCGCGTTCGAGCATCTTTGCCGCTCGCCTGTAGGCGGCGAGTTGGAAAGAAACACTTGGTATGGTCTTTTGTCTCGTGGTATTTTTCATTCCCGTTCTCCCACTTTCGAGCTCCTGTCTGCAGCACCGTCCTCGCTGTCTTTTCTTTTTTTTTTCTTGCTCACGTAATTCTCCTTCCGATATTTCAAAACTTTTTCTCGCTTCCAATACAAATGCAGCGACTTTCTCCTTTTCACTTTCGCTCCGCTTGTTTTCCTGCGTTGCCGGCTTCCTCCTTTCCCTCGAGTCTCCTTCTCCCCACCTCCCCCTATTCCTTTTGTAGTGCAATCTGCTCCTTTCGCCCTTAAAAACCATCTTGTTTGCCGGCAGTGAAAGCTTTAATGTCGACATTGCCTACCACTTTCTCGTACACACGCACTCCAACTTTGTCACCTATTTGATTGCCATCATTCCACCAATTTTTCGATTCTTCTCCTCGTTTCCTTTCTTCGACTTTCTTTATCCTTAATTCTTGCCAGCTTGCTTGTTACCTTCTATTGCTCCGTTTTCACCCCCACCACCTTTCCTCTTTCGTTGTCGTTTCTTTCTCCTCTTCTAAATCTTCCAGCGAGTCTGGAATGCTCTCTTGTTATCTTGTCCGAGGGGCCCTGTCCTTTGTCAGCGAACGCGAAACGTTGCAGCTTTCCCGTTTCGCTGGACTCGCAATGAAATCGATTTAGTGGCGGGACCAGACAGCATCTATGCTTTATTGTTGCCGGCCTCACGTCTTCCCTGCTCCCAAAAAAGTACGAATAAAACTAAACAAAACGCCGTTTTTTTTTTTTTCCCCGCCTTTTTCCTTCTTCAAAGTTATTGTTGAGCGAAGGCCGCCGCTACTCCAGCGGCTTTTTTTTTATCCCATTTCGGTAACACGAAGGTGCGGGCGATAAGGCTCGAACGGTTTATTACTGGCTCTCACGAACAAATGTTTCACGTCCAAAAAAAATAAATACAGAAAAACTAAACCTTCGTTCGATCGTCTGTCGTGATTACTGTCCGCATTTTTTTATTTGTACTTTATTGGGCGACGTACTGGAAGAAACAACGTCCAAGGAAATAAAACTAAGCTTAGGTTTAAAAAAGTACCGGAACGCCAGCCAGAAACTTTAATTCGAGCTGCTTGACAGTTCATTGTACCACGTGACGGGAAACACGCAATACGGAGCGCCACTCAAAGTCGATTTTCCGACGGACCTTGTGCCGCGCCGCGTTGGAGCGGATGCTCGAGCTTTTTCTGGCTTATCGGAGTTCTCAGGAGAGCGAGGCGTTAGGGGCTCCTTCGGTGCCACTGACGCACAAATAAAGTCAGACAGCGCACGGTTTAGTGGGAGCTGAGATAACCTGACTAAAGTTCTCCCCTTTGCTGAATTTCTACTTTCTTTTTCGAGCGCGCTTTTCTGTTTTGAAATTAAATGCTGCCTTTAGTGATAGGTACTGTTACGAACACTGCCGAAGTAATACCCCGAAAACCAATTTTAAGTGAATCGGGGGACAACGTCTTCGAGCGCTTGTCCCAAAACTTACCGTTATAATTTGCTTTTTTTGGTGGGGAAAGCAATAATATGGATCTAAACGCGGCTATCTATAGCCTGTATATTCCTGGATTTGTCGCCGAGAAGAGGCTGGTACATACTCGACCGAGAAGAGCCCCGCGTCCCGCCGGTGGTAAACGAAGAAAGCAATAATCATGCTTCATCGCACCGCGCGTATTTGTTCCTTTCGTGTCGGAGGTTCAGGTTACTTAAGGGCAGCGGAGACGACGTCGCCATCTTGAAGCACCTCGAAGTCGTCGGGTGCCGAAGCATCCACTGAACGAGCCGATCGATCACTTCAAAGGTGCTCGCGCAGCGAACCTTCATCTTTTGTAAAACATCTTTGAACAATGCGAGTGTATCCGTCACGCCAGTGCGTATTCCATGTAGCATATCTACATAAAAATCCTCAACAGGGAAAGTGCGACTGAAAGCGGCGACATGCTCTCAAGAGAGAAGTTTTGTGCTTCTAGCGCTTCTAACAGGTGGTAACAGGAGGAAAAGTAAATGATGTTTGAGTAGTTAAACGGGCGCACGTTATTGCCTCGCAGCGGGGGCGAAATAAATGAGTGTTATGTAACAGCTATTTTGCCGGCCAACAACACCTCGTAGACAGAGAGGAGAGAGAGAGAGAGAGAGAGAGAGGAGAGCAGATGAGGAGATGAGAGAGAGAGAGAGAGAGAGAGAGAGAGAGAAAGTGAATAAAACTTTTATTGAAGCTCAGTCCGACTCCGTGTGTGGAGGCAGACCAGTGGTGTGACTCCTTAGTCCAGGAGCCCCTGGCTCTGGCTGGCAGTCCGGGCCGTCTCACCAGGTTAAGGCTGGGAGCCGGGTTCAGAGCTGAACAGCTGCCGCCGCCCACTGTGAAAGGGGAGGGGTGGGGATTGGGAGGGAGGTCTGTCGACATCTTCAAAAAGGTCTACTTCCTCGTGGACACTAAGAAGTTTTTACGAGTTCTGAATGCGAAAGCAATAGTCTCCAATAAGCGAGTTGATATGCCGGTATTGTTGGCGCTGCCATGTTCCTCCTTGCCGAGAGAAGCAGAAGAGGGCGCAGAGGCGGCAGGGAATGGGGTGGTGGGCCGCGCAGGGCGCCCAGCTCGCCGTTGACTACCGCCGTGTTGGGTAGAGCAGGGTAGTGTGTGCGAAGCGCCTGGCACAGCGTGTGCTTAAATCATGCGCCTCCTCCGCCTCCTCCACCTCCTCCTCCTCCTCTTCCTAATAATAATAACAACAACAATAATAATAATAATAATAATAATAATAATAATAATCGTCAAAATCGTCATCGCCACCATCATGATAACCTTCTTTTTGAGTTTTTTTTACCGTTACTATGACCACGAACATTGGCCTACCGCTCATGCTAGGCCTTAATTCAGGCTTAACGTCAGCTAGCACAAACATTAAGCCTAAAGCTTAAAACGTGCCCAGCAACTTGATGTACGTCAAGCTGCGCTTACGGGTTGGTGACGTTAGCCCTCAAAGCGTAACATTGGGCCGAAAGTTAGGCCGAAGGATGCCTCCTTTGCGTTGCGTCGGCAACAGTTCGGTTGGGCCCTTAGCAACGCTTATGCCATTGCTAGGGGGTCACCGTTTCCGGACCGTTTCGCCGCTACGATCACCGGTGGTGGCCTTTCCACTGAATGGGCCGTTTTACGTTTTCGTATTAAAACGCATGTTCTGAAACACCGGCCAATGGAATGAAAAACAGAAAAAAGAATGGTGCCGGAGCCATTACCCTGGTTGCCCTACGATATGCGAAGCGCCTTCAAAGTGCTCGCGACGTCACCTACAAGAAGAGTCCATATTTTGTAGGCGCCATTGTTTCCCCTTGTCTGCTTTCGTCGCGTATCGGCGACGCTCGGCGGCTGCACGAAGCCGTTTTCTCCCGAGCAACTTATGGCAGCTTCCGAGGCCCCATCTGATCGACAGGACGAGTGGCTAATGGTTAGGGTTTATAAACGGTTGGCAACGCAGTCATTGGCGTCAGCGGGACAGCAGAGTGTCACTTCGAAATCAAAAATAAGTTATTGTTTTATGGCCTCAGAGCGAATGTATATATAAAGGTGAGTACTGCCATTCCTTTGTGCGCGCGTGTCGTAGGTTTATCTCCTTTCGCCGCAGTCACGCCGGGGCGAGTACAGAGTGCACATGCGTTCTCTGTTCCTTCAAAGAGACGCAAATCTGAAGGGATCCGTGTGGCCACTCCTCCTTGCAAGCGCGGCACCAGTTTAGCTTCTGCTTTTGTTATGAGGTCGGAAAAGGCAGCGGGCGTATCACAGCCACAGAATTCTCCATAAAACATTGAGAAAATAGAAAAATAGAGAAATAAAAGGTTTAGATTACGGTGATACGAAATACTTTGGTGATGCGCGCAGCGAACTATGTATCCTGAAAGGTGCTCGTGTGCGAGCTTGGAACTGCGAGATATCTCCTGCTTTGCATCGACAATTTTTCTACAGCGTAAAATCTTCGAAAGCTACCCGCACACGCTAAAGTCCGCCGTCGTGTTTACCAAAACGTCGCCCATACGCTTTTATCCGCCGTCTCCTGAATCTCGGAACCCGTATCCCGCCGGCGCGCCCTAGTCGGAAATCGCGCCCCTGCGGCCTTCTTTCCGATGGCAAGCTCTGATGCCCGCACAATCACAACCGTGCAAACTGCGCGCTATACCTGTAAACGAGACGACGCTGGAGACCATCGTACACAAACTGAGCTAGAGCGAAGATCTCGGGGAGCGGCGAGGGTGTATACACATACACAAAAAAAGGATAACAACCAGGAGCTCGAGAAAACCAAGCCGTAAAAGGAGACAGAACGACGCTATACCTACAAGACTGCAGCACAACCACTACTAGAAGTGCCCGGGAGGGGAGGAGGGGGGGAGTATCGTTTCCCAGAGCAAACTGCTTCGGGTTCTAACAGCAGGCTGTGCCAAGAGATCAAGACACACCGTTCCGGGCACTTTGAAGACACGGTTTGTCCCCCTTCCCACCGCCACCGCTTACGTGCCGCTGCCTCGGCCTTCTTAGCCCGCGCGTGGAGCGCTCGTGCCATTCCCAGGGGCCCAAGCACGCCCTCGGCAAACACGCCGGATCCCGCCCGGTCGGTGGTGGAGTGGCGGTGGTTGCGCCCGGAGTCTTGTTCGGCGAGCGCTTTGTTTGAAGAAGAGAGCGCCGGAAACCGTCGTCGGATGCGCGGCGCCGGGGGTCCGGGCCCTTGTACGAAGTGTACGTGGAGCCCTGTGTGCGCTGTCTTTGCGCTGTGCCACGTACGGTGGGTGGCGGTTTCGGCGGGGATAAGAATGTCTTGCTCCGGTCGTCGGGAGAGTCTTTAGAGCGATGACAATCGGCGGAACTCTCGGGCTAAACATTGGGCTGTAGGTTTTGAAAGCCATCCTTTGCCCACCAGAGCTGGCTTTGCGGTATATCGTTTGCGCTTCGTTTATCAAAGAAGAGAGGAGGAGAGGGCCACATAGGAACCTTAAGTACAGAATACAAGTTTGGTTAGTTAAAAGCATTGCTTTGTCCCGACGGCAATGATACGTATCTTTCGCTAACTTCTAACAAATAATCGAGATATTACGAAGGACATACGAAGCAGTGGCGACTCCCCATCCGCTTTCTGAAAATTTCTCTATGACGTCACATGGTCTTGTTTGTGTGGTTGGCGGCCGTCGACGTAAGCCACTGTCATGAAGCATGACTGGACGATTGTAGCGGGTGCACTAGTTCCGTTTGATCGTATCGCTTTAAAGTTAAGGTGCAGTTAGCAAACTGATAACTGTTTTGGTGTTGGCCCATATAATGTCGCTCTTGTACCCATATTCCGCCTCGCAAACCAAAACTTTGAATGTTTCGCAATATTTCTCGCGTTTTTAGGTTACAAAACGTCCTTCAATGCAGGAATGGAGCTTGAGGAGTTGCCAATGGCTATTCTACAAATTAACAAGAAATGTATTTGGTCTTCATGGTCCTTTTAACGAACCGAAACGTCGGCTATATGGCCAGGAGAGACGTTCAAGTCAACGCACACGTGTTCTTGTTGGAAAGGCTGCTCTGTCAGAATAAAAAAAAAAGCAAATTAAAATCTTAAACAAGCTGTATCACTTAGACAAACCAAGTATTTAAAAGACGTCTGGGTGCTGATAACAAAAGTCCTTCCCCGCTCTTAACATCATGACCCAGGCGACGCCTGCACTTAAATAACTGCAAAATGAGGAGAACTGTGACACTTCCAAAGCGAACTAATGGGGATCAAATAGGACAAATTGCTTTTTGTTCCTGCGTAAGGCAATTAACATCTGTTGGATGCGTTCCACAACAAATGATTTCAGGATTATCGGCTAGATTTCGATAAATTGTGCCACCCCACCATTCAGTCTTGACGACACACCGTGAAAATCGCGTTGAGCCCTAGAAGCCGGTGATATGGCTCCAGCTGGAGTGGCTCTTAGAACAGCGGGATAATTCCCCGCCCAAAAGCGTTGAGCAATGCAATAATCACAAAGTCCTCACTTGCGCAGCCTTTTCATTACCTAAAATGTTCTGAATGTCTCCGGTATCCTCCCATTTTCGTACGTAGGTCACCGAGCTTTCTATTTTTCGCCAGACGTCTTTAGGCACTAGAACGACGTGCCGTCATCGCATCAACATGCCGTCTTTACAACACCGTCGCACGAACTGACTGTGAGTCCATTAAACGCGTTAGACAGCTTCGTCCGACAGAAGCTGCAGCCCTTAAACATCTGAAACGGATGAGGCAAGCGTTTTATTTGCACCACTGACCGGTTTAATTCGTTGTATGGTGAATAGAAGGGCACACAGAGAGGCAGACATAGAGATAGGCGAGTGAGACAGGCACGTTTTGTGGTGTAGCCTCGCCTCCCGTCACCTAGCCAATAAAAACATAGCTTGTATCATAAAATGAATGATTATCGTTAACCGATCGCACTCTGTTTTTGATGTCCACCGTAGTGACCTCAATATTTCCACAAATATCAAATTAAGAATAACTATTGGGCCACCTTGTACATGCCAGGCCTCTCAGCACTAAGCACGAAAGAAACGAAAGTGAAGAGGTGAAGAATTACCCTGTTCTCTGTGACGGTTAGAAAAGTGTAGGGCAATACGTCAAGCCTCGCGAAATAAGGCAACCGGTGGTTAGGACGCTCTCTTCGACGTTACCGCTGTACCAATCGCGAAATGACTCTTAGTTGCGCAAACCTTTCCCATTTGGTCGGCAAAAGCACTAGTTGGGTGATTAATGCACAACCCGCAAGACCATTTGTCGGAGCAGCATTGCCACAACCGGCAAACTGCAATTTGTCCAGGAATGGTCATATTTTTCCACGTGCGCAGAAAATTTATGGTTATAAGCGTGCGCACTGGCATCTGCAGAAGAGGTGGTGTGGCATAGCATCTAACCATATTCTGCTATAGCAGGTTAGTTACCTGACACATCACGCATTCCAAACAGGAGTATCTCATTTGTTTTTTCTTGTGACGGGGTGTATATGATGAGGCAAAACTAGGAGAGGAATCATGCCAGTGAACAGATTGTTTAAACTTCTTTTGAGAAGCCGATATGAGCAGATAGACTTAAAAAAAAAGGATGGCGCTGTTGGCCTATTATGAGCATGCGCAGAAAGCTTTGTTTTCCGGCATGCGTCTTCTGCTGGAACTCAAGTCAGGTCACTGCTCCATATAGAAGTTCGTATGTTTCGAAGCAGCCCATCATCAACAACGAGTTATTTGCTTCGCTTCGAGGTTTCCACTATATTGTATCATTCCACGCTATTTTGGATGAAGCCACGTGAACCTCAAAGAATGTAACATCAATAAAGACCCAGCATTGATACGAATAAATGGCAAAAATTAATTACTGTCTGCACACTACATAAATGCTTCAAAACTGAGCCAATAAAAAAATAATAAATTTAGAAGGTTCAGTTACTTTTACTACGGTTCAGGTTTCAGTTGCAGCGATGAGATGGATGCCTTCTATGGACACTGAAACGAAGAACTAAGCGTTTTGAGATATGTGCTTGTTTCGCCAGTTTTGTTCTATTTCCTCAGCGGGAGTTTATAGGAATAAGAACTTCTAGTATTTCGCAATACCACGGTCTCCTCTAAAGTAATGTTTCTGGCAATGTGAAGGTTGGTTCGGATTCCTTTTCAATTTAGCTCAGACGAGATATTATCAATAACCCTAAAATTACTTTTTCCGACATTCGTGTGAAGCAAGCGTGTCAGGGCTTATCACGGAAACGGAGAGATAAGTTCTGTGCAGCGATAAAACATCCTTTTTTTGTTATTGTTAAAAAGAGGATGGCACAGATCAAAGCACGATAGATGAGGTTAACGAAGACTGCACCAGTGCTGAATACTTTGCTTCGGAGAATGAATTTAAGATAGTTTGGACATCAATTCCAGATAAAGCTGGCGCAGTATACCCTAGTGAGGATGCGACTCGGTACATAGTGGGAAAACATTCGCGGAATTCTTATGCAGGAGCACTAAAAACAGTGCACGCAATTGCCGACACAGTAGTCATCTCAATTGAAAGCATGCAAATTACCCTTCATGAAAACAGCGCACAAAAAAGTTGTTGCTAGGGGAGTGATGGTTCGGTGACGGTGTTTTAGGGGCAGCCAAGAACACTATCCACTACTTGCAGAATAGTAAAATAATAACAACGAGTATTGCGCAGCATTACTTCACTGTTTCAAAGGAGGAAAGAAAACGGCTCAGGCTGCCACAAAAGTGCTCGTTTTCTTACGCAATGCACCGTCCCACAAATCGACAACCCCAGTGGCAAGAGTGCCTTCTTTAAATTTGTTCGTGAACTTAATTATCTGTTTTGTCGCACAACATTTTCATCCAGTGAAGATGTCATCATGTTCATAGGTGCGTATTATGCTGCACTAGACGACTATTACTTTTGTGACTTAAAAAAAATAGAAAGATCGGCGGAAGTACTCTGCAGCGCTCAAAGCAGGCAGCGTTGAGAAATAAAGCGAGTTCTTTGGAGAAAAATGTGTTAAAATTCCCAATTTTGCCTTCCCAAGTTTACCAAGTTTACCAAGTTTTACCAAGTTTACCTTCCCAATCATACACCAATTGCACGTTGCAGCAACCATCGGCATCGAAAAAAAAAAAAAAACGCTGCCTGCTTTTATGCTCGGTTCAGTATACTGCTTAGACAAGCTCCAGAAAATACCTTTTTATCATTCCCGATTTGTGGCGTCAAAACTCGTAGTGCGAGAAAACGTAAAGGGCGGCAGTAGATGTTTTCACGCGTCTGGCGGCTGCTGCATTAATGAGCAACTGGTGTTAACCCGAGTGGTGTATTTGCTTTCACCTCACTATAATATACCGATACAGGCCTACTTGGTTCTACACTAAGAAAACCGTTTAAATCGATATGTTGAGAAGTATGAAGCCCTAAGTTTCGCAAATTAAATGTTGGTAATCCCTAACTGCACGCGTTTTTATTTGTGCCATCTAAGTACTCATTCACAACCTGTCACTACGTGTCACAGTTTGAAAGCATGCAGACTTGTCCTGAGCAGGCAAAATCAAGAAATAACGACTTACTTGAACTTTAGGGTCCGAATGTCGCTACCACAGCGCCGCTAATTTTGTGTCTGTCGGCAACTGTGGTAGCGCCATAACCTGGAAAGAAGCTACCAGTGAGAATCCAAGAAACCTTCTGATACAGCTTGCTTTTCAAGCCGCCTATAGTGAACGCGCGCTACTTAAGCTCCACGGTTAAGCTCCGCGGTCAAATTTTATGCCTCTCGACCTCGTAGGTGTTATACGAGTCGCAGGCCTGCGTAGCGTATCAGTGTGAGAGCCCTTTGTCGGGGATGACGTCTTCTTAGCGCGCGATTAATGACTGCGAGAAGATCCTTTGAAGGAATCTCCGCTCTAAAATTCAAGACGAAGATGGCCAGTGCGCCACTACCGCGGGCAAAAGAAGAGGAAAAAGAAGAAAAAAAAGGCGCCAAGTGGCCCGGTATAATATCCAGCGACAATAGCGACGTACAGACGAGTACGAACTAGGATTAGAGGGAAGATTGGGAGGAGTTATTAAAGACGTCACCCGAGAAGAGTAGAAAAAGAGAGGAGGAGGAGTGTGGTGTAGCATGAACGTTGCAGTTAAGAAGGGCGATGGGAAAGAGGAGGGGAGGAAGATGGAAAGGGAGGGGGAGCGCAACGCCTCTCGCGCTTCGACGGTCTTCGGAGACGCGCCGGCGCCCGAACAAATCCTCTGCAATCCCCCCTCCTCCCACGAGAGCTTTGACGGCTCGCTTGGTGCCGCGTGGCCGGTGTAATCCCTCGCAAATTTATATCTCCAGCTTTCCGCCGCGACGGCTGTTGCTCGGCGACGAAGGATGGCGTTCGAAGAACGCTGACAAGAAGGGACGTCGTCCTTCTTCCTTTTTTTCATTCCTCCACGGCACAGTGTTTTAAGGAACCGGTCCTCGGGGCGCTGTAAAGAACGTTCAAAGTGTGTCTGAAGCGGCGATCATAAACCAGAGATGCCAGGAACGCGTAGCGTTTATAAAAGAAGGAAGAGGAGCGAAAGTGTTCTCTACGGCACTCGGGACCACGACTTGAATGTTCGAAACGTGTTTTATGAAAGCAAAATTTAGGAGCGCTCTGGGTTACACGGGGAAGCGGCGAGCCGGTAAGTATTTCGTGTGTCGTGACAGCGGGAGGAAAAAGGGGGCATGGCCAAATGCGAGTTGCCGTGTTCTTGTTGCTTTTATTTCCTCTTCTCTGTTGCTCGTTCTCTCCACCTGTCTTTAAAACCCCTCCGGCGTGTTGTGGCGTGTTTACTGCTGTGAAAACGAAACTGTATGTGACGGCTGGCACGGAAAAAGTAAAAAGAAGCCTTTCGGAATGAACACGTCCCGAGAGTCATTATATTTACGACCGCTTTTGGTACTGTAAAGGACCGAAAAAAAAATAATTTGCTGGTGTGATAAATTGAAAAGAAGGTGAAGGCATACGAGGTAACTTAGTAATCAATGTTTATACTTAAATGATTTATCGCTGGGATGTGCTGAAAAGTTAGTGAAGGCAGTAAATACAACTTTAGTGCCAATTTTTTACATTTGTTCGTAACAGACGTGGAGCATTATATGCTTTCTTCTTTTTATTTTTTGCGTTACTTGGCTGGTAACGTTTGAAGTCTTCAAATAAGACGACACTGGCGCATTTTCCAGAGGCATATATTCGCAGATCGTTGAGACCATTTGTATAACTTCGCAAATAATAAACCGTAATTGTTTGTTCACTTGCTCTGACCAAGCTCACCACCCGCTACTTCCGTGGGTCTGTGGCGGGATACGCGTATCTCAGCAGTTTTTGCGGCGAAGCTTTCAATGCATAATCCACTCGTTTCTCGCGCCCGTGTGGAACAAAAACTCGGGCGCAGAAAAAATGAAACAAAAAGGACCAAGAGCTTCTATATATTGATGCGTCTTGAATCGCTTCTAAAAACTGCATCCTAGAAATTTATTTGACTAGAGCTTTTTTTAGTATGATTGGTATTGCTTGATCTTTGTAAGCCGGCTTTCCCTCGTTGCATGTTGCGCCCTGAAGATGGCGATCTACGGAGGGAGTATGTTTACACCCTACTTTATACTCCTCTCCACCACCACCGCCTCGTTCCTGAATCACGCCTCCCCCTGCCATTTTTATGCGTGCATTTGGAAGGGGGGGGGGGGGGGGGGGCGTGCACGCGCAGGAAGGCCTCACGTATTTACCGTTGACATACCTGTTCTGCTGGGGGGACATTTCAACGTGGTCGTGTCACGGCTCGATGCGATTTCAGATCTGACTGCTGTCTTCGTTGGTCGAGCAGTTTGGTTGGTGTGTTACACAGGCAGTGCGATGCCTACTACGCGGGACGTGAAATCGCACAGTCCAATGTTTGTCTCCTATGGTAAAACTGAAGTCCTTCCAAGGTTCATTCAGCCGATTAGCTAGGAAGTATACACAGCCGCGAATTACAAACAAGCGTGCACCCTTTGCACTGCGCCCAGCGTCGCTAGTTGTTGTAATGCACTGAGTTGGAGGGCACTGATTTTTGACGTTAGTGGTAGAACGTGAAAATTGAATCTTACGCAGATTTTGTTAAAGAATTCATTCGTGAGCACACAAGTATCTGATTGAGATAATAAAGAAGTTCTACCCTTTAACAAGGCACGCACTAAGAGGTGCAGCAGATAAGCACGCCACGATATTGTAACGACGTGTTCTATCGGACACCGCTACGGGTGCGTGTATATTCTGGCAATAAAAACCTCTAGGGGCTTTAGGTGGTCTAAGATTAACTGGGCTTAATGCCTGACGGCAACAATTAGAGCCTACAATTTGAATGCTAAACGTACATTTAAAGCCGGAAGAAAAATTATAACACCTTCCTTCGGAAACAGGGGTGCATGCGAAGCTTGCCCTTGAGTGAAATTTAAACAACCAAAATCGGAAAGCAATGTCCGCCACACTAAAACAAAAACACTCCTGCCAAAATCAAAACGCAATGACTGAAATGAAAACACCAAAACCATCGATCGACCAAAACGAAACTCGGTCATTTCGCTCATCTTTACTCGAACTAAAATGTTTGGTACACGTTATTGCACATCATTCTTCTGCGATAATCTGGACCGTTTACGTTCTTCAATGGTCTGCCCGCTCTTTAGCGAAGCGAACCACGCGCGGCCTACCCATGCCATGGTAGAAGGTGAACTGCCCGACGAGAGCGAGCGACCGCACCTGCGATGTGGCGTGGCTCGGAGAACGACGCTGATTGGCTCCCATTCTGGCGTGATATAGCTCTAGCGGGACACTTGTACGCGCCCGCCCGCACCAGCTGCGAACGGCGAGCGTGAGCGGCCAGCGAGAGGTGCGAAATGGTTTCCATCTATAATGCAATACATAAGCTCCAATAGAGGTACAGTCAACAATTTATCCTTGGCCAATCCCCCAGGGGGCACCGGGCCAAACACCTTCAAGGACATCATCGACCACCATTCATCATCATCATCGTCGTTGTCGTCGTCGTTCGTCACTAGAACACGCGGATAAAGTTGACTTTTGCCGCGCAGCGTTTCGGCGTACGCCACCACCGACGTTGCAAGTCAGGCACTACAAGCTTCGTTTGAATAATCAACAGTCCTTAGCGACACATAGCTTACTGGGGAAGGTCTCCCGGCGTATGGTCCCGAAGGCGCGCAGCAAGTGTCTCCCAGCGTGGAGCTAGGGAAGAGGGCCTTTAAATGCGAATGCATTTCTTAGTCGAGCCATGTCAGGCGCCGTGCGGCGTCCACGCGCCCGCAGGTGTTATCTCTCCGCTCTCACCCCCTCTCCCATAGCAACAGCTGCGAGCGCGCGCGCTCCTCCTCTCCCTAGCAACCGGAGCAGGTGGTGCGGGCGGATCAGCGGCGAGTGAGTGGAGAGGAGGAGCGCGCTCGGGCGTGTGAGGGCGCTCGCATCGCGGAGCTCCCGGCTCCGTGTGTGGGAGAGTGTAGGCGAGGGTAGGCGCGGTGCTTCGGTGCTTCTCCTCTCGACGCTCGCCCCACTCTCCCGTTCGCTCGGTCGATCCTCTTCACCGCATCCACGGGACCAAAAGGCGCATTATGAAGACCACTTTTGCGGCCAATCGGGAAAACGTTTCTTAGCGCCTATCACCTGTGTTTTCGTGGAAAAAAAAAAAAAAAAAACGAAGCAATTACGGACAGGCACAAATTTCAAACCCACATCCGCGCATTCTGGCAAAGGAATTCTGGTCGGGAACATAGTTGTTTGCACAAAAGTTTACAGTAAAAATGAGGAAGACAGAAAGGGCCATTTCAACGGATTCCGAACGCCTGCAAGCAGGGGAAACCTCCTCAGGGCACGCGGAATGTTCGACAACACTGAAACCGAAGACTGGGAAAAACAGACCTTTATGCCGGGGATGATGTCCGCAATAGCCTTGTTTTCGGGATGAGCGACTCGCAAACACACACTGCGCGTTGGGAAGAAAATCTGGAGAAATTCAGAGAACTGTCTACTAATGCGTAGCATCCTTATGCCGCTTGTCTTAAGTGCGAGCTCTTTACAGCCATTTTTTTTTTTTTTTTCTAAATCCTATCCGACCAATTATCTCCATTTGCGCTATTGTAACAATTACAAGTGGAACCTCCGCGAAATCTGCATTATTGTGGAAATGCAGGGCGTTATACGGTTTGCCATTTTCCGTATTTGCTTAATATTTTTCTTATTTTTTAGTTTTTCAAAATTTCGTTCGACCAATTATATTCATTTACTCTGGTATAACTATTACATTTGGAACTTTCGATAAATATGCATTATGTGGCATGCAGGGCGTTCCACGGTTCGCCATTTTCCGTATGTTTTTTTTATATTCTTCTTATTTTTTTAGTGTTTCAAAATTTCTTTCGACGAATGATCTCATTTACGCTAATACAACGATTATAGTTGGAACTTCCGCGAAACATGCAATATTGTGTCTGGCCATTTTCCGTAATTTTTTATGTTTTCCTTTTTTTTTAGATTTTCGAAATTTCGTTCGACCAATTATCTACATTTACGCTATTGAAACGATTACAGGTGGAACTTTCGCGAAATCTGCATTTTTGTGGAAATGCAGGGCGTTACACGGTCCTGGCTGTGGGTGCACTCAGCAAAGAATGCTGCGCATTAAAAGTGCGGGTAGAAGGGCTTGAACGCAGCATTCTAAAACTGGAAAAAACGAAAACGGATAGGTGACCACGCGACATTACGTAAGAGAAACAGTACATGCATTTTAGTATATGCAGCGCAAGAAAAGGGCGCAGAAAAAGCGTGTACATAATTTATGGTCGCGATCCCTCTAGTTCTTAAAGCGGAGCTGTTTTTGCCTCCAGATGGCGAACGCGTAGCAAGAAAACACTGCAGAAAGGCCAACGTTACACCATGGGAGGCACATTATAATGATGGGTTTCCACAATGGCACATCAAGCGCCTCAGTAAAAAGATTAGCAGTGGCATAGCTCGGCTATGCCAGGATATACGGAGCGGGAGCTAAGGTTCAACAATCCAATCCAATCCAATCCAATCCAATCTCATCCAGTCCAGTCCAGTCCAGTCCAGTCATCAGTCACAGTCAGTTCATTCAGTTCAGTCCAGTCCCAGTCCAGTCCAGTCCAGTCCAGTCACTGCTCCTCGCGCTTGCGGAGCACGGCTCTCCAGGAGCCACGCCAAATGGCTATCAAGCGGCTCCGGCGCAGCGTCAAGCTTGGCTACTGCGCAACGGAGGCGCACAGCTGGGCACGCGCCGGCGCCAGTGTGTCTGCTGCGGCTATGACGTCACTCCTCTGGAATGCGCAGATAAGCGAATGTGCAGGCCCAATTCTCTACACACCCGTTCTCCAATTGGATTAGATTTCCAATCCAATCCAATCCCCAATCACCAATCCAATCCATATTCCAACATTCAATTCAATCCAACCAATCCAATGCTTCTCGCGCTTTCGCAGCACGGCCCTTCAGGGCCCACGCGAAACTGCTCCACCTCGCCCAGTGTAGCTTACGCTACAAAAAAAAGAAGCGTTTGCCGTGGTCGCAATTAAACCTGCGTCCCTCGCGTTATGAAGCCGACGTCAATCCGATTGCACGGTTCCGACACGGTCAAAGCAGTTTGGATTTTGGACTTTGACAATTATTCAGGCTGTATGAAAGAATTCTGCGCGTATTAACCATATTTTTACTAAGAACAGGGAATCGATTTTTTTTTGTTTAAAGCATGTCATGCCTGGGTGAGGCAGAAGCCAGAGCAGTTCTCTTATTTTCAAATAGCAAATATGAAAAATTGCTTCTTGAAGGTGTTTTCTTTTTGTTTACTTTAAGGAAATCCAGTTCGACCAGGTCAATTTCTACAAAGATCCCTTGATTGATTTCTTTGTGAGATCGTGCAACAATTGTATCCTACCGCAACACGTAATTTTTTAAACGCCTGATGAGGTCAGCTCCCTATCAAGCTGACCGCCGAGGTCGACGAACAACGACGAGGTTCAAGTGTTACACCTCCGTTAAAACTCAACTTCCAGCTGAACGACGGCCTGGATTTGATGTGGCCGCAGCCAGGCACCGATAATGGAGTCCATTTATTTCCCCACGCTATTTGTTTTTTGCTATTATAACGTTCGATAAACACACATTTCCGCAACTTGCTTTTCAGTGATTGCAGGGAGCAACCTTGTTATCAGCGGTTACGAGCTGGTATTGTATTATTTGATGGTTTATAGGACGGGGTTGCGTAATTCTTGTGCGCGTTCGCTTGAAAAATTCGTAGCACTCTTTGGGTGCTGCTTACAGACATAGCGCAGGCGATGAGGCGCGCCGTAGCGGAGGGCTCCGGGTTAATTTTGACCACCTGGGGATCTCGTACAGACTTATAGTTTCAGATACAAATTTAACAAAAAGCTGTAGTAGCGGGAGGTATGAGGGCTGGCTCGGCTTGCTTCCTACGCGTGGTGTAGCTATTACGATACGCTCCACACGCGATAACACCAAGGAGTAGTCGTAGGGTGTGTAAGAATCTACCAGCTTTTTCCCCTTTCCCATGTATGCTGTCAATAGATAGATTGAATTGAGTTGAATTAAACTGTTCTAAAACAGACATGTTCTAAAACGGGAAGGATTTTCTTACAAAAGCTGGTGCACAGGCGTGGTATTCACGCGAGCATCCACACCAACTCATGCAGACAACCGACTCAAAACAATTACACAGCTGTTTTTTTTTTTTTCATATAACAGCTGGTCTGAACTCTCAAATTGCGGCAATCATTTCTACTTTATGGCTTCTTCACTTTCTTTTTGATCTTTCTCTTACCATTTTCCTTTCCACCCGGTGTCAGGTCGACGATGAACCGCTATTTCTCCACTACAGTCTTTCTGCTCGCCCAACAAAGAAACCAGCGAATATGAAACCGCGCTTTCTCCACGTCGCCAGTTTTCAAAGGCACTTGGAGCAACAGGAAACTTTCGAATTTCAGTTTTCTTATATTTCAACTAGGCATATTGCAGCAGAAGAAACTGTCAGAAGTCGAATCGAGAGACTGGTGCCGTCGTTTGATCGTTTTGAACTTTTTTTATTTCCGTTGAAAAAAACTGCTGAATATTTCATGCTCACTCATACGCCCGATCTTCCAGTTCGATTTCAAAAATACACAACGAGTAAGTGAGAAGAAGACGTTAGGATTGACGTGGGGTCCTTTTTGTGGGGCATCATATTTCGTCCGGGCTAGACTTATTCTGTGTTCCTTGCGGCTTAAAATTGATAAGCATGAACTAACCACAACGTATGTTCGTATCCCGTAGTCCGTTGAACTTCTTCGTGAACCGCAGTGTATAACCTCTCGTCAGGGTGGGTTATGGCACACACGAGAGGAGGGTAAGAAAGGTATAGGGGTCATTGAACGTGAGCGGAATGATTATGCTTAAAATAAAGTATCATAAAAAGAAACTGCAGCTGGTTGTGTGACTTGAGATCGTTGGTAAGGGTACATTTATGGAGGATTAGGCAAATGTATTGGAAACGCTCTGCGCTCGTTCCTGGTGGTGCCTTGGGGGAATGATGCAGGTGCGAGTGGCAGGGATCAAGTGTAAAAACCCGTACAAAATATCTGCTGCATGTTTGTCTTCAGTGCATTCTTTCTAAGTGCCACGTATAAAAATAATATTAGGTATTAAACGTCTTGTGTCAAAAATCCACCCTATTTTCGAACTTGATGTGAGGAAGTGAAAAATGAGGTCGACGCGGCGTAACTAGTAGGACTATTGCAAACTAGTAGAGAACGAGCTAAATGCATATGATGGAAAGAAAATTCGCTATAATAAATGTGGTGATAAACACCTATTTCAGCGCTAAAATCGCTTGGAAAATTACCCAAATGGTTAACATTCGATAGACTCTGACACCTCTGCTTAAGTAACAATTGCTTAAAACTGAAATCGTTAGGCGTGAAAGCAAATGTGTAGTTCGACATCCTCCTCCAATGGAGCCCTAGGGCGTCAAAAGAAAGCTGCACGACTTCCTTGGGAACTTCGCAGCTTAAGGAAAATTTGTAGTTCAGGATTCGAGCCCTAGTTTACCTCTCAAATAGGCAGTTGCTCTTTCAACTGAGCTAACCGAACAACCACCACCTGAAAAATTTTAGCTGAGAAGAGAAGGAGGCAGCTTTCAAGGACGGTTGACAATCCTTACCTTTTTTTTTTCAACGCGACAGAACTCGTACTTTTTTTCTGACGAAAGTGGAATACAAATCTTCCCCCGTATGTGAAGTACATGACTTATTTCATAAGAGTCTAAATAAGTTCATAACTCTTTGGAAATTACTCGGTAATTCATCGATGCAATGCTTTCACGCACATTTACTTTCTGACATGGTAGGCAATGTCTAAGTACACTCTGTGCCCACAATTAAAATGTCAGAGGATCAGAGGTAGCCGCATAGTAACCTTAACACATGACACGCCACATTTGCTCATGTCAGTAATTTCCAAAATAGGTACGATGGACTTCTCTCCGACAGATATACAACGCGATCGACCAGTATGGTGTTCTGTGTGGAGAATTAGGGCAGATGCCGCTGGTGCATCCCACTCGACTCCCATCCTCTGCTCCGAGTTGTGAGGCAGTAACATCCTTCTATCCAAGGATCCAAGGACATACCTAAGGTCCAAGACATATTAAGATCCAAGGAAATATAGTAGAAATTAAGAAGAAATGGGACATGGCCAGGGCATGTAATGCGAAGGCAAGATAACCGTTGGCCATTACGGGTAATAGATCAGATTCTTAGAGAAGGTAAGCGTGGCAGGGGGCGGCAGAAATTTAGGTGGGCAGATGATATCAAGAAGCTCGCGGGTATAAGTTAGGTCGCAGTTAGCACAGAACCGGGATAATTGGAGATTTATGGGGAGGCCCTTGCCTTGCATTGGACGTAGAAAGGATGATGATGATGAGATGATGATAAAAAGAATAAGAATAAGAACAAGAACAAAAACAAGAAGAAGAATGAAAAGGATATAAGAAGAATAATAACCATAAAAAATAAGAATAAGAATAAGAACAAGAACAAGAATAAGAATAACGATAAGCAGAATAAGAAGAAGATCAAAGATCCGCCCTATCTAGCTTCATCAAGTGCAGCTCATTGGTGCCATCTAGGCCGTGTAAATAGAAAATAACCGCGCGCAGCTCTGGCTAACTTATCGCACCGGGTCGACACATTTCAAAAGAGGTGACTAAGCGAAGTAGCCTAAGCATTAGGCTAAAACCAATGGCTGATAGGTTGTTCACCCAATTCGTGATTCGAAACAAAAGTACCAACAAATAAACAGTTTTGTGTCTTGTATTCGCTGTTATTTTTTATTGCGCAATTGTGCATCAGCTCTCTATCCTCCTCTCGTGTACCACGTTGTAAGAACCGAAATGCAGATGGTTTAGGACTACAAAATAAGCCGACTTAAGGGTGGGATACAGTAGTCCGATTTCTCCACATTTGCCACATCGCCTCTGCGAAGGGCAGTTCCACCCTTGGCTTTTTTTGTTCTGCCCCACGCCACGACGTAACTAGCGGGCTTAAAGCAATCTGGCGGGTCTTTCCTGCTTGCACATTCTTTGCGCCGCTCTTGTGTCTCCATAGTTTACGAAACCCAACTGAACCTATCTAACAAAACCTCAAGGATTACGAGTTATTTCTCTTCGTTACGCCTACTTTATGTTTTGTTACATTTAGGTGACGCTCTCATTAATTCTCCCCCGGCAAATTGCGCCATCATTAACATGGCAGGAGGGGAGTGTATACGTGTAAAGCGACCGAGCATACAATGCATAATGGCGTATTTTGTTAGGCGTCGAACAACGTTGTGACACGGCACGTAAAAGCTCACGAATTGCCCAAAATACAAGACAAAACCAAAATGTGAAACATCATTAATCTTTTCTTCTGAGCGGAGTCCCTAATTTAAGAAAAGCGCACCAAATCTTCCACGCTACAGCGGCCTTTCGTGGGGGAGGACAATAAGGTTCCGAAGGCGATAACGCCGGCCGCCGCTTTGTCAAAGGACCTCGCAGGATGTTTCGTGAAAATCCGGGCCATTCTTTCCCCCCCTGGTTCTTATAAAAACTGGGTAATGGCCCGGCCGGGCCAACCACTATTCGGGCTGCAGGAAATTAAAGGCAGCCGTCTACACCCTCCCCATTTTCTTTCTCTCTCACTCTTTTCCTCCACCCTCTTCCCTAACGCTTCGCTCTCTTTCCTGCCGGGCAGAGGGAGTGTGAAAGAAGTACGGTAATGTCGTCGCGAAAGACAACAACGCCAAAAAAGAAAGAAGAAGGCTCACGCCCCATCATCGGGTTTGGGGTGGCTTGGCTTGGCTTGGCTTGTATTGGCTCGGATATGGAAGCGAGCACGAGCAGAAGATATAAACGAGTCGTTCCTTAGGGCCCTCGCGTCCCAAAGTCGCCATCAAAGCCTCGTAATTTGTCAAGGGTCGATCCTGCCCGTGGCCCGGACGATCTTTCTTTATGGGCCGGGTCGCGGTCGTATCGACGCTGTCGGGGCGGGGGGAGTGGCGGAAAACGCTAACCCACGGACACAATAAAAATGTAAAAAGAGAGATCCACCGCGGACTACAAGGAGGAAGAGGTTCGGGGCGGACGCCGGCAAGCGAGTAGAAAAAAGACAAAGAAGCTAAAAACGAAAATAGGACGCTCCCCAAATGCAATAATGGGCAAAACAACTTTCTACGACCACTAACGAAGAGAGTGCGGAATACGAAGACTAGTGACAACGGAGTGGAGGAGCGTCGGGAGCCGTTTGGCGGGGGAAGGCGCAGTGGTGTGCTCTATGAGTATGTGGTGACCCTAGCACGTTCTTGCAACGGCGGGGAGGAAAACAGCGTAAAATAAGGCAGACGCAGTATAGCTTTTGCACCAACAAAAATGGGAAATTCCGCCGTAATCTGTGTTATGCTGTTGAAAAAAATTGGAAAACAAAATTGAAATAAACAAACACAAACCGTTACACTAAAAAAAAAAAAGGAGACTCGAAACACGAAATGATGTCGTTAGTTGTTGTTTTCTTCTTCCTCCATTTCGAACATTTTCATTCTTTCCGTTCCGTTCCTGCGGCGGCGACTGATCTCTATCCGAATAGCTTTTATGTTCCATCCTAACCTTCTCTTATTCGCTCGCAGCAGCATCAATATCCAGTCATGAACCGTCGCGTCGTTTCGCTGGTCGCCCGCATCGGTGTACCCGGCGTTTTGGGGTCATCGTGGCCGCGTTTTCTGGCAGTTCAGGCCCAGGAAATGTTCGTTGCTGTCCAACGACTGAAATCTGGTGGTCGTAAACGATCGAGGCAGTAAAGTTGTATTGCGCATTTGTTTGAGGACGTGCGTTCTAAACCAATGCGTCTGTCTATGATTTATATAGAGTAAGGCTCACGCAACGTTAGTTATATGTGATTATTTTAGTAATTGCGGATATATATATATATATATATAATATATATAATATATATAATATATATATATATAATATCACTGGTGTCGCTAGAAATTTTTATCGGGGTGTTACACCTTTCACGTAAAAAATTAAAAAAACGGCAGTATGGACCCAAACAATATCTCACTTTTGTTTTGTTTTTTTATCTTATTCTCGTTTTTACGTTTACCTTAATTTATGAAGTTGGTAAAATTCATGAGCGGAACAAAGGCCGAAAGTAGAGGGGGTGCTCCACTTATAAAATATCGGGGGGTGTTCGGACCCCGAAACACCCCCTCCCTCCTCTGCCCCTCTGGCTACACCCATGATGCATACATAAAAATGTAACTCTTACGTAGCTTGAAGTCCATTTAGATTGAACATCATTTATTGCAGTAGCTTACATTCATGGCTAAGGTAAAGGATTACTAGTCTTGTACTGCGTACGTAAAATATTCACTTCAAAGAAAATTTAAATCAGCCTGAATAAAACTACGTACGGGTATTCCACTTACGACTGCGCAAATGTTTATCTGGAACCACAGGGCGGCTTGCAAATCAGCACACAAACTAACCGGCGTCTCGCAGAACCACAGGGCTTCTCTGAAACCCGTCATGTAAATGAAGCCCGGCATTACGAGGTCCCCGTTTACGTATCGAAATGCGGGCGAAATTCAGCGTGTTCGCTCGGCCAACCCGTGTGTGGGCCGTAGGCGCTTGAGGAGGGCGCCCACTACTAAGCCGAGGGTCGAGCGAGTTGGCTGGCTGGTTCTTCCAAACGCGGGCCCAAGTTGCACGTCCAATCGCTGGGGCAGAACACTCTTCGTGCGGGCCAAGGTAAGGCCCGCCAAACAACTTCGTTTCGGGGGTTGTTCGGTCGGGAGCAAATAGCTCGTCGGGCTTTAATTCTTGATGCCGCCTGACTGGAGCACGGCTTCGACAGGGTTCTGTGTGCGAAGCGAGCACTGCGAATGTTTGTCGGAATGCGCATGCACGCTGATCAGCGCGCATCGGGGATTTTGAAGACCTCATAATCTCTGCCACAATATAGGCCTAGTTTTTTCTGGCCCCGATGGCTCAGCCTCCTTGGAGAATATGTCAGCGCGAACTCAGCCTCTATGTTACCTACGTCCTCCATAGGGAGACGGTGCCATAATTCGATCCAGTTATCACGTATCCTTAGTTGGGTTAGGCCCAGGGTTACAACTAACTAAGCGCTGTTTGCATTGCAGAACTGTTAAACTGTACTCCTGCAGTGTTTTGGGTGCTTGAAAATGGACAGACACCTTAAAGTGATTGCTTCGCGTTGCTTGATGACGATCTATGTCACCGCTGCAGCGACTGAGCATTTTTAACACGCGCACACGCACACACGCGCATACACTCTGTAACGCCTCACGGCGTTTATTAACGCATGTTAAAATGGAAGCGCTAAGGAGCTCATCAAGCAGAAAAGCCACTGTCGTTGGCGGGAGGCAAAATTTTTAGCCTCGAGCTGCACAGTTATTTTGACTTAGAATGAATGAGTGATACTTCACCATCAGCTTCACTGCTGCCACGAAGGATTGGACGACTATCCTACGCTAGTTTCAAGCTAAAATGTCTGGCCGACTCCAAGGAATTTGTGAGTTGCCAGCATGACGCGTCCGGCTAGAGCAACAAGTGGACCAAACTGTGACCCCGCATCTTTGTTTTCTCCATGGGCGTAACGGGGTTGAACTATGACATCTTGGACCAGTGAAATATGACGTATGACGTTGTTGATTTCTTATTTGAGACGTGCATTGTTAGTGGCTGTTGGCTAGACAGGTCGTTTGGCTGAGCGCGAACGGGTGAGGTTCACCACCACCACTGCTGTCAGAAATGGGTTGACTACGACCAAAAGACAGACACAGAGTAAGAAAGCGTTTGTTAAAGTATATAGATACGGGGCGAAGGTTTCCCTTTCGGCTCGCCCTTGCAGCCAAGAAGTCCATGCAGTCTGTTCTTCCACAATCACAAGCCACAATCCATGCAGCCTGTTTCCCCCGGTAGTTAACCCTCTCCTTGCGGCCCCTGCGAAGCGTGCACTGACTCAATCAACAAGTTTATGTGAATCAGCGCACTTTAAATAGTGTAGTTTTGCTTTGAAGCTTGTAAATATGGATATGCGCCTCTGTATAAGCGAGCGTGCGTGCGTGCATGAATGTGTGCGTGCGTGAATGCGTGTGCCTATGCGTGTGTGCGTTTGTGTGTCTATGCGTGTGTCTGCGGGGTCCGTGTACGTGTTCGTGTGCATGTTCGTGAGTGCGTGTGTGGGCCTATGCGTGTGCGTGTCTTTGTTTGTGTGCGTGTGCGCCTATGGTGTGCGCGTGTGTTTTTGAGTGCGTGCGTGCCTGCGTGCGTGCGATTTCTCGTTTTCACTTCAACAGAAAAGCAAATCCACGCTAGTAGCTCTGCAGAACACTGCCAATAACGGCGCTAAAGGGAATATCTCCCTCTTGAATATTGCATTGCCGAGGGAAAGTGGAATTCACAGCTTGCTGGAGCCAGCTGACACCTCGCAACGTCGTTGCCAAGAATTCAAATCGACGCCTTTAAAGAACAGAAAAATTAATCTTCGGAAGAGAATGAAGTCGCCTCGGCGTTCACTAAAACGCACGAAAGAAAGAATAGCATTCGGTGGCGTAAACTTGACTTCCAGGAAGGCCCAAAGAACACATTCACGTGCGCAAAATGCCCCCGTAGGAGCGAGAGACAAAAAACAAAGCACAATAAAAGTTGTGCGATAAACTGCACCAAACTTGAGGCGAGCCGATTGAAACAGGGCTTTAGTCGCGGTCGACGTGTCTTCAATCTTGGCGTCGCGACGCCGTATATACACAGCCGCACATACACAGACATAAGGCGCGCCTGGGACAGAATCAAACGATAGCGGGAGCCTCCTGCGACGGCACCAAGAAGAAGACGTCGGTGTCTTGAGAGAGGCGAAGCTTGGCACGGGGAAGCTTTGCGCCGATGGTGCGTCGCCGCGAAAGAGACCTTCACTGCTTTGTTTGCGCGGAGGGGCGGCTGTCGTCTGGGAGGGGCGTCGCGGAGTAGAGCTGTAGAGCACAGGCGACGTGGGATTGGAAGAGGGTGGAAGGGAGGGGAGGAGGATGAGCGCGGAGGATTCGCTTGATTGATGACGTGACGGCACGCTTCGCCAAAATGCCGAAAGTTTACTTCGACCCCGCGACGTGGTGATGTACGCAGTTAGTCGTCCGGAGATTCTGATAGATTCGGCCCCGTGTTTCCGCCTGATTGCCGGGGATTTTTCGAAAGCACGCAGTCCCAGGAACGGCGTGTGAGCAGCGGCTGTCGAGTGTGGCGATTATAAATGAGCGCCGTTTTAAATGACTTCGTTTCGTGGCCTGCGACCTGTTTACGCCGATGTCTAAGGGCTCGGAACAAACCTTGGTGCGGAACGTGGCATAGGATGCTGATTTTTTTGTGCCTTCCGCTTTTCTCATACTGGAGGGGAACACGAATACGACATGGGAGAGAATGCTTCAGCAATTTGTAAACAACTTCTAGGTTAGACACTGTTCTAAGGCGTACGTGTTCAATGACGGGGTTTACTTGCTATTAAAAGAGCGCCAATGGTCATATGAGATTTTAAGAACGTGTACACCGACAGCCTCGCTGGTTGCCGAGAGAAGGAAATTTATACACGTAGGTATTTTATATGCCTGCTACTGGTCTTACGGTGGATTATTAATTCTTTGCAAAACAAAACAAATACAAAATACATGCATGCTTTCGTTTATACTTTCATTGTGGTTTACTTCACTCAAATCGGTTCGTATGTAGAAGTCACATTTACTGCTCAAATTGCTCGTTATGTTGTCCAACAGTAACCTGTATGAAACATGGTTTCGAGCTCGACGTGTGCGTTTTCAACGTGTAATAACCGCATTTATCCACCCATGATAACAGCTGCAAGGTGACTTTTTATCGGAGTTTTACCGGAAGCCAATAAGACCAAGCTTTGACGAGAACAGTCGTGACAGAAGCGCCAACATTCCGACACCTGAACACTAGGCTAGGTTAGAAAACGAACAAAATAATTTTGACAAAAGCAGACGCTTAGTTGGATATTTACCGCACGGAATCAACAGCTGCGGCTCGATATGAGCCGAGGTCGATAGCTGAGTACAGCACTCAACTATACCGAGCTAAGTTCTTCAACGCGCGCCGAAATGCATAGACGTTTCTGAGCTTAGCTATCATCGAAAACACGCCTTTCAATGGCAGAAATTCTAACCTGGATGCGTGCATGCCATCTTCTCTTCCGCTCCGACCTAGAAGAGGCGGAAGGAAGAAAGGTATACAGAAAGAGTGAGAGAGCGAGAGAGAATAAAAATACAGCAAGGCGGGAAGCGAATGCAAAATGCAGAGTTGTGTCGACGAGATCACGTCCATAAACAGTTTTTCACGAATCACCCGGGACTCCGAATAGTCCGTTACCGCTTCGGCGAACAGTTGTCGCTTTCGAATAAAGTTCTGCATTGAAATGTGCGCCCTGTAGGCCCTTGACGCTTCGATGAAGCCACCATTCCTGAATTCCGTTTGATGTCGTTTCCGATGAGGGCCCTCGCAATGATCGCGTAAACAAACTGCGCCACTTCTGTGACGTTGAGATGAAATTACTGGCTTTGCTGTGAGCAGACCGTGTCGTTTTTTGTGCTCTTATTATTACGATTGAAATTTCCCGAAGGCGCTTCACTCGTAGAAAGAGTGCTTACCGCTGGTTCTTTCACCTACTTCTGCTATTAACAGAGTCATCACGTTGGGCGTATCGCCAAAGCTCACAGCATAATGCGGTACGTTTCATACAGGTCAAGTTATTGGCTTGCCCGCGGCGTTTGTAAAGATGGATGGGTACTGTATTTGCGCTCTCCTCTTGACTACTTTTCGTTGAACCGGCTTGCTTTGTTAGGGGGGGGGGGGGGGGGGTGAGGGGCAACAAGCAAACACTTGATATCAGGTTAGCGAACCAAGGCTAACCCGCGTCTCTTCCGGGGATATTTGGGGACGTTCCTCGCGGAAACATCACGTCCTTCCTCTTTCCGAAGAGACTCGGGCAACGTCTTCACTCTGGGTCATCACAGATCCCGCGGTCATTTGTGGCACGGAGCCCAACTACCGGTAATTCAGTCGCATCGAAGTTTTCTCTCTTTATCTCTGTTTCCACTCGTAGTTTCCGAGAGCACATGAAGCTGCGAACATCCCCACTTCTCTTTTTGCCCGGTGGCGATCGTTTCACGCTACGCACAATGCACGGAGAAGATTCCGCGTTGGCCATCTCAGTTTCTTCAGTCCTACGGATGAATAGACGGTGGGGATAAGAAAAGAGGGTTCGCGTTGGGCCTTCTACTGTTAAGGTGGAAAAGAAATGTGAGGGAGAGTGTGCGTGTTTATTCACGGCGCATTCGTATGCACGCTGTTCTCCGGCAATGCTGCCATTGTCCGGACGCGCCGGCTTGCTGTGCAATTAATTCCGATCGAAGGGGGTATAAACGGCCCTGCCGGGCCCTTCCTTCTCCGCTCCGTGAGGGGCGGCCCGCGCCTGGATGGCTCTCGAGGGAATAATTAAGCAGCGCTCTTGCGGCGTCACCGTGGCCGCTGCTGGTGCTTCCGCATTCTGCGCAACTACGTAGGCGTAGGCCCACCGCCTTTTGCCAACGCTGCCACTGGCACTCTGGCCAGCCATTCAATCTGCCGGCAGACGCATTTCCTTCCCTGCAACGGCTCGCCTCCGGCGGCAGCTGCAAGAGGGGACAAAGCAACATCAGCTCGATACCAAGAAAGGCGGTTCACGATAGGGTAAAATGCATTATTTCGTGTAACCTGTCTTTCCAAGAAGAATGGGCGAGGAAGTTGAATAAAACAAAACAAAAAAAACTGGCTCCAATCAACGCTGTGAAGGTGTTTGGAAAGCAAAGCTTTAAACGGCACCCACAACAATTGCGACGTCAGTTCAATTCACACACCTGGCTCTACAAAGAGCGAAACCAGAGATTCGGCCAGCCGTTACCTGGAATTCGCTGGGCGGCATCCCGAACGTGGCAGCCTCGGCCACGGCCGGGCTAGAGCAGCGGACGCCGTCACTGTAGCCCAGCCGTGGGTCGGCAGAAAGAAAACGGAGAGGAGCGTCTTTCGAAGGGTGAGACAGCGGGACCTAGCCATCCTGATGTGCTAGCTCGGGGCTACATCACTGCGCGACACAAGCGCAGACACCGATACAAGTCGGTACATGACCTTAGTGATTAACATTTATTCCGATTTAAACTGGTTAGTTTAGCAAGTTTGAGAATTGCGAGAAAGTTGAGGGAACTCTTATAATCACTATTTTTTTTCAGAACCAATTGCTCCTTTCCCCTTTTGCAATACCGCTTAAAGCACAATGTAATTGGTATTCACCAATTTAGAAAACGGGACCTTAGTCTTGGCAAGCGGTGCGTAAAAGGTAGCGTTTCTCTAGGGGCCAGATGTCTGTACGTACTCTCTACATTTGGTTTTCGCGCCCTGCAAACCAACCCTTAGCGCATCTTTGCCGCACGGTTACTTAATTCCGTCGGGTCCGGGTTACCCGGGAGGTGCTGTCGAACAAGTTGATCATACCGTGTGAAGGAAGCGCGCAATGCACGCGAAGCTGCGTCAAAACAGGCCCAAAACAACCGTCGCTAAAGCAGACGACAAAGCCGACGGAATGGTTCCGCCGACGCGCCCGCCGACGCGAGCACGGGGAACACTGGGTAATAGCGCCCTATCGCCGCCCTATCCAAACTGTGCTCCTTGAGTGAAAAGCGCCTCCGCCTCCCCAGCCGCGACGGGATTTTCTTGTCCCCCATGCCACGAAGGAACTGTTGGTTGGTAGAGGTACAAAGCTTTGCTTTAAAGATCAAGCAAACTTTGCAGCGAGAGAGCTGTAAAGCCGTAATGTAAATGGCGTAAACTTAAGAACATGACGAGGTCACTTACTTGTTAACCTCCGTTCACTTCTAACCGATGTACCTATGGATGTTACGTGCGCCTTAAATTGCGCAGGCAAGGAGCTGCTTCAAGACAATTTCAAGATCCGGCAGGTTCGCTGGCTCCAAAAAGGGTCGAATATGTACGAGGGCGGTGAAATAGAATGATTAACGCCAAATCTGAAATTACTAAGGAAAGTAAACTTATTATTGACATCGTGGCTGAAACTCGTGCCATTCTCTTCCAGTTGTAACGGCATATCCACTACTTGGGACGTCGTTATGCATTACTCGATGCAATGCAGTAAAGCAGTAGCGTATTGGGAATGAGGGCAACCTGCAGCCGAAGAAGTACTAAAACGAGCGGAAAAACTCGAGAACGCGTGGCTACAGAATCCAATTACAAACTTCACTGCTAAATCACGTCTGACCTAGAGAGAGTGTATCGTATTTGTCTTCCTGAGAAAAGTAGCGGCGTTCAATGATATGAATATATATGGCTTTTGTTTGCCGTTCATTGCCCTTCGCTGGCTTCGCGCCATAAAAGCTACGGTTATTAAACAACAATAGGTAGTAAACTGCTACCGAATTTTGAGTAGAAAGCGGTAGAAATTCCGGCTAGAGCAAACATTTGTCCAAACTCTAGCTATGTTTTCTGGGTAAGTAAGGAGAGCTCCTGATTTGACATATGACGTTAGGCGTTGTCTCGTGTGAATCGTCCCTTCCTTCACTCTGGGCTGAAGTGCAAATTGTTAGGCTCAGGGCTATACGGTGTTTTAACATGGGGTGAACGGGTGAGGCTTCACTCTCCTGCCTGGCGACACCATGAACGGCTGGAGTAGAGCCTAAGACCGGTCTGTTTTATCGATCTGCAAAACAACAGCCTTGCTTTAGGGGCCCCTGCGAAGCGTGCTCTGCCACGGTACGAGCGTTGGTGTGGAGAAGCAAACTTTAACATTGTAGTGCTGATTTAAATTTTGAAGGAAAAAAGGGAGGGAGGTAGGAAGGGAGGGAGGGAGGAATTGATTTACGGATAGACGGAAGGACGGATGGACGGAGGGAAGGAAGAGGAGTATGCGGTGTCAATTGAAAATCAGAGGTTCTGGAAACGCAAACGCCGATGAGCTACTGAATCTGGGCACCCGAAATACATCCACATTATTAAGTATTTTGCACCGCACGTATCATCACAATATCGAAGCGTTGGAGTAAAAGATTCCGGCATTTGACAGCGCTGTTTCACAGCTGAACTGTGTTAACATAAAACCGAGTAGGTGTAAGTTCATTCTGGCTAAATGGGGAGTTCCTTTGTCCCGCAAGGAATCCTTTACTGTTACTGAAAATCCCACTCGTCAAAAATTTACGCTCCTATGGGCAGCGGGAGCACTGCGAAAAAGTACCACCCAGGATGGCTTGGCGTGTTAGCGTGCAAATAAAAGCTGACGCCTGCATATGTCAACCCATTGTTTATGCCAACATAAAAAGTGAGAGAAGCTATTTCCCTTTTACGAGCCATAAAAAGTCGGCCTGAAACTATTACTATATTTACTTTCTTAAAAAGAAGGAGTAAGCAGAATTTAATCTTGATGCCCGCTGTTCCCTTAACTTATGCATTTTTTTATACTTTATTATTGCGTTGCCCATGCAAGTTTCGATTAGAGCACTGGAATACCGTTTTTAGCTGAAATTTTTAGCGTTTTTTTTATTTTTATGTTCGTGGGGTTTGGCGTATACTTTGGTACTGCAAAGGCACATAACTGCTCACATTTGGGCTTTTTTGCACGTTTATTTACAACAGCCCTAGTGCTTGAATAACAAGAAAAATGTTTAGGGGCTGGAACTGCCTGTAGCGTTCTTGCCATGAATGCGTTTAATAACATCAACTCATCAGGAGGGTTGCAAAACTGTCTCGTCAAAGTGCAGCATTACGAGCAGTCGTACCAAAACGCCACAACTGCATGCGGAAATCAATTGGATAGTTTATTCGCCAGTTATTGGGATTTTTCCGTCTACTTACTCACCCCAAGGCACTAGTTCTGCTGTAATCAGTTACTGCCAAAACATTTTGTATATATTGCCGGGGCAGTCCCTAGCCGGTGCTACTAAAGTGTAAATTGTAATTATCGAATAATGCCAGAGGGATATTATAGATCGCCGCCTCCTTAGGGATTATGATGATGATGAATACAGTGATGTCATGTTGTAACTGATGTAACTGTGACTTCTTTAAAGCAACAATATATAATCGGGGATCAGTTGCAGGTAATTTGGGCCTTGTTCACGAGTTGCGATCGAAGACGGGGAAATGTGGGGTGATTGGGGGGAGGGGAATAGGTTTTAGTATTTTACGTCGCTATCATTTGTAGTGCTACGTCATTTGTAGAACTGGTTTGACGTCTCGGCGAAAGTGAACAGGACAGAAAAGGGCCTGGGCGATGGAATTGAGAAGGGGGGTGGGGGATTGAAGCGAATTGAGTTACCGGTTCAAACCTCTCGTCTAGGCATAGTCGCACTGCTGGGGAAAACGCAATCGCACCAGTCGGAATAATCGGGGAATAATCAATTTTAAATATGCACGGGTCCATGCATTTTTAGAATTTCAGGAATGTACACATGTGAGACGAGGAAGTTGAAATAGCAAATAACCGGTATGTGTGCCCGTGTTATTTTATTTCAGGATTTTAAAGATATCCGGTCACGTACGGATAAATTTAGGCTGAGATCGGTCCAAACATAAGCCCCAAGGACACAGGAGCGGTATCGATTTGATTTACAACGGCGGAGCAGTGGTTATATCCCGGAATCCTGAATGCAACACTTACATAAAAAATGAAGTATCGTTCTTAGAAACGCGTATTGAACGGAAAATATCTGAGTGCGCCTTACTGCGCCCGTTATCAGAGTCCCGTTCTTCGACAGAAGACAGGAATTTATAGCACATGAAGCGTTCACCTGATGAGCTACTTTTACCCATACCTCGAATCGACTTTTTTTATGTTTTGGGGTCAGAAGCATCATTGGAACCTAGATTAGAAAAGTATTACGGTTTCACTTGTTATGCCACTCTTCCCTGGTTCGAGGAATAAAATACAGCTCCATACAAACGTGATCTGCGGAGAAAAAACACCCTGTCCCTCTTAACAAAACTCTCCGGTGTGCTACCATGCCAAAGCCATTGCACTGCACAGTCATAGTGTTGGAAGAAGTGCGGAGGTTTGACAATATTTCAACGCCTTTTTGAGAGAGATTTTGTGAAGTGGGCCGTGGCTGCTCGAAATATAATTGAGTGGGAAGAGAAGCCAATTTAACTATGCATGCAACATTAAGAACATAAAAGAATAATATAATCTCATCTGCGCTATTAGTCAGATATTTGGTCGACGTACAGCGGCAGAGCTATGTGCGCTGAAAAACCATCGGTCTCGTTTGCCAAAAAACACTTCATTAAAAGCCGGGAGTCCACAGGGCCTCCGCGTCTTCCAGGGCCCGGGTGGTCGCCACCTCATGGGCGGCTACCGAGCTCTAAGGAGCGAGAAGGGGGGCGGGGGAAATTCGCACACTCACATAGGGAGTGATAGTGAGTGTCCAGCGCACCGCATGGGGGGAACGAGGGGGAAGGAAATTGGTGTGGACGTGAGCGTAGGAGCTGTAGTCTATGGGGGGGAAAGTTCGCGTCTGTAGCAGGCGCCATACGTGCGCGGCCTGTAGTGTCAGCGATGGGCGAGAAGATTGCAAGCATCTGTGGAGGAGGCGGTGGTGTTGTGCAATGTCTCGATAAGTTAGAAGGGCTGATCGGGTCAGCTCACGGATTTCGTGCGTAGGTGTAAAAGAAACACTGAGCCCGGAGTATCAAATCTTAAAGGAAAATCTTGACAGGCACGGTACACGGCGGCGAATTGCCTCGTGTAACGCCATTTAGTGATCGTAGCTCCTTCTGTAAGGAGAGCATGCAGAAATGGGTGACAATAAAAATTCCGATAAAAGCACTGCGCACACCTCCAATCAGATGCGTTTAGAGTAGCGAGATGCACGATGAATTCACGAGGCATAAATTCGACTACATCTGTCGTCTCTCATACCTAACAGCCGTTAAAGGAAGATATTAGCGATCCATTTGCATCGCGTTATGAATGAATCTGTGCTCCGAAGCTTCAATAAACGTGACAACGACTAAGCAAAAATGTCGCCTTTGAAATGACACTGTCGCCTAACACGGAGACGTCAAAAGAGAGGTATGCAGAGAGAAGAGTAGAGCGAGGGAGCGGGAAAGGGGGCTTTGAAACTGGAGCGGCAGAGCAATTTGTCTCTCCCTAGGAATACTTACTGGAAACATTTTCTTCTTTTCACGCTGTTCTAGCGCACGCGCCAGCAGGTGGGCTTGCGACGATACAAGTCGTCGTCGCAGCCTCCGCACCAGCAGGGACGGAGAGAGCGGTCATCAAACTGTACTTACCGCTCTCCTAAGCTAATGTCTCCCGAGACGCGCACGAAAATATGTATACACTCCATTATACATATGCGCAAGAAAGCGAAGCGATAGCGCGCTCCACCGCTTGGCCGAGCCACTGAGTGGGCGCTGCTCTCCGCGGGGCACCATCCATCGCTTGCCAAAAGCGGAGGATGGAGAGCAGGGAAGGAAGAGGATGACTGTGCCACCGACGGAACGGAGAATGCAGATGCACCATTTGCGACGCCATCATTCTCGGATCAGCAGCGCAGCGTTTTCTTTTCAGCAAAACGACCTGCGGAGCGCGCTCGCTGTGGCGTTTGCGAGAGTCGGGCGCGGGCTGCAATGGAAGGCTGGCTGGTGGCGCGTGTATTATAGCGGGCGCTCTGCGGCGCCCCATCATCCGTGCGCAACGATTGAACGCGAGCGCCGGCTCGTTCGTCGTTATCGGAATTTGCAGATGACGTTTCTTGATCCGGTTCCGGCGCGATAATTACCGCTGAGCGGACTCGTACCGCCTCTCCTCTTACGCGACTACGGCATCGCTTAGCTCTCTCTCCCTCTCTTTCAGGTGGAGGGTGGTAGGCAGGGAGGAGGGAATGAGGCGGAAGTAGCTGGTGGCCGAGTACGTTGGTGCCGTGCACCACCGCCACGGTCGCTTGAGTGGAACCGCGTGTGACAGTGATCGAGTGCTCAGCCCGAATCATTAGTCCGCTTCTCCCCTATTCTCCTACGTGTCGCGTTTTTTTTTTTCCTACCCATATTTTGTTGCCCCTTACTTGTGAAACAGCTGTTGCCGCTGGGTCCCCTCTGACGTCACATGAATACGCATGACGCTAGGGGGCGGCGAATTCCATGACCTTTAGGTTCCAACAGTTTTTCTTCTTGAATATCGTTTTTTACTATCTTGTACTACAACAGTGCAATGCTGTTGTAGGCGGATGCCTAAAACTGTACTTGCAGCTAGACAGATATGCTTCGCCTTTAAGTGCAATAAAAATGCATCGAAATTTTGCTCCTGGAGTAATTCACCGACGTTTGTTTTGCGCGTTCATTACCAAGAACCGAAACCCGATTAGCCATTCTCTCCTTTTTAGGAGGTGTGCCTGAACAGAAAGAATCAAGTTGTTCCCCTTTGGGGGTCGTATGCCTTAGCTTCCTTCCTATCTCTTTAACAAAAGGCGAAAAACGTGCTTGATAGCGACTTTGGTACATTGGTAAGATTTGTATAAACCTGCCTGATTCTTTCCTCATACATAACTGTATCCCCCAACCCAAAGCCGTTCCATGATCTGGTTAAATAAATAAATAAATAAATAAATAAATAAATAAATAAATAAATAAATAAATAAATAAATAAATAAATAAATAATAAATAATAAATAAATAAATAATAAATAAATAAATAAATAAATAAATAAATAATAAATAAATAATAAATAAATAAATAAATAAATAAATAAATAAATAAATCAATAAATAAATAAATAAATAAATAAATAAATCAAACTTCTTGTCATGTATTTTGCAACGCTGCAGTAGAGTGTTCTGAATAAAATTAACTGTGATACAATACTTTGACTGGCGGAGGCCATTTCTTAGTGTTGTGAAAGCCCAGAGGTAAAATTTCTAGCAGAAGAGAACAATACCGTTTTCTAGACTTCCTTCAGAATGAAAGGCGCGTACAGTGATGAACGAATAAACTGCGAACACGAAAATATGAACCGGAACAAGCAAAATTGAAAAATTCTGTTTGTTGAGGTCCAAAAATGGAGCATTATTGGTATATTTGGAAAGCCACATTTCCCACCTTTGTTTTCCTAACCAAGCCACGCACCATTTTGACTTCCATGGAAAGAAATCGCGCTGTTCGTGTGTCCTGGTTCATAATTTCGCGTTCGCGGTCCATGTGTCAATGACTGTAAGTCCCACGAACGATCTAAGTGCATCGTTTGAGAAATCCGTGCGGACTAAAATCATTTACCGTGCGGACCCAGCGGTGCCTATTCATAAAACAGCTTTACTTCGAAAACACCGCCAACGTCAAAGAGCCTGTATTCATTTAAACTGTTATGGCGGGAGGGTTTTTTTTTTTTTTGTCAGGAATATTCTAGGACCATGGACTTCTTCAAACAGCACGAAGCTTTAAAAGTTTGTTCTCTTATTTGAATGACATTGGCCTAATTCCGAAATTGCAAATTATTTGGCGGTAGCTCAGAACAAAAAAACGAATGCGTGTAGGTCCGTCACTGCGCCAAGCCTACGACATATCCTTTTTTTTTCAAGCTCTTTCTTGGATCTTTTTTTCCTCCATCCCCGATCCCCAGCACAGATGCCTGGAGGCGACTGTACACGCCGGCAAACCTCTCTGCTTCTTTAATAAAAAAGCTTCCCCCCGCCCTCTCTTTCTCTTTCTCCATCTCTTTCTCTCTCTACCTGCAAAGAGATTGGCCACGTGGCATGAAATAAGCTTCAAAAAAGCAACGCCAAAACGAGATCTAAAGAAAACCTGCCGGGCACCATAGCTTTTTCTGGGGATCCGAGCATGCGTAAGAATCCTTTGTGACCGAGGTATGTCAGAGAGTTGCATCGCCCAGCTTACTATCGTTGATGTTTGTGCCGTTGAGTTTATTTAGACTTCCCGGCCTTCCTATTTACAATTACTGAAAGGCTTGGCCAATCGCTCTTGTTAGGCCTCTATTCAGGCTTATCCTTCCACCGCGTTCCCTTTTGGGGCTTACCTTTTTTTCTCCTTTACTATAACTAAGAGCTTCTGCGAATCGCCCTCGTTAGGGCTATATTTGCGCGTTACGTGAGGTAAGCTCTCCGCTGAGACTAACGACGTCTTAGGCAACGTCAAACGTAAAGCTGCTAGTACCGGTCGGCGACGTTGGACCTCAAAACGTTACGTTCGGCCTAAGGTCGCGCCGCCGCATACCCTCGTTCCCCCTTTCTCTGCTGCGCAAGGCCGTCGCCAACCCGTGTCCACAACCAAAAGGGACATTGGGTCGACGCATCCGCGCGTTCGCAATCGATGGGGACCTGACGCAGGCACGTGCCCGCGTACCCGCGTGGTTCGCGACTGATACAAATTTTGCCCAGAGGTTCCTGGTTTTACTCTTTTGTAACCCGCATCAAGTCCAATAACACAAGTAATGACTGAGCGATGCTGATGCTGGAATAGTCAACATCGGAACAGCACATGGAAGAAGCTGTACGGTAAACAGTATACGCGCGGCAGTAAAATGCTACCACCTAACGGGTGGTGTGTATGTATATATATATATATATATATATATATATATATATATATATATAATAAACAGAAATAAGGTTGGCAGTCAAGAAGACCTCGAAGCAAAGGGTGGTTGTGGTAGGCATTGAAACAATCAAGATGTGGAAGACAGAGAAGCGAGAAAAATGCCCGCAAGGGGGATCCGAACCCACGACCTATTTATATATATTATATATATATATATATGTAAGCCCCCTGGTTAGTGCCCCGACACCAGAGGAATGTGCGTCCGGACAATCCCCCGGTAGTTGTACACAAACGGTATGTGCGAAGTACTAGCAGAAAGGTATGCGCCAGTGGACTCGTACCCGGAGGCCTGTCTTCCACATGCAATCATGCTTCATCATCGTCATCAGTTGTCTATCATCGTCAACGCCCGTCTTGGTTGTTCTTGGGGCTCGCTCCCTGTCACGTAGGAAAGGCTCGCCTAATAAAGACGTTCCCAAGACTACTGGGCGCGCCTTACAATATATATATATATATATAAATATATATATAATATCAAGTCAGTCCTTATTGCCAGTGCTTTTGGCGTTTTAACAGTGTTTTATAGTGCCGAATAAGGTATGATTGCCTTTTTTTTATGCAGGAATAAATAATTGAAAATTCAAGTCGGGAAAAATTGCGCCGTTTTTTTTTTCAGGAAGCGGGAATCGAGCCCACAACCTCCGCATAACGCCTGCGGTGCTCTACCATTGAGCTAGTTCCGCGGCGACTCCCTCTCGACTATACCGCGGGGTTTTGTATTTACGACTGCTCAGAGCCGGTCAACTAGCGCCGCCCCTCGACCACCGCGGGAAGACGTAGAACGTCTTTTCCCAGCGGCCGCACGTAAGACGTGGTCCTAAGTCGGTGATAGCCAAAGGCATGTCAGACTGCTGAAGCCAGAACCCTCGTAATGCATTTTGTAGAACAGAGACGTACGGGACGAGGGATTCCTTAAGGACACATATCAAAGTTGCAGTCCTTATTGCCTGTGTTGTTTGGCGTTTTAACAGTGTTTTATAGTGCCGAATGAGGTATGATTGCCTTTTTTTTATGCAGGAATAAATAATTGAAAATTCAAGTCGAGAAAAAATGCGCCTTTTTTTTCCGGAAGCGGGAATCGAACCCACAGCCTCCGCATAACGCGTGCGGTGCTCTACCATTGAGCTAGTTCCGCGGCGACTCCTCTCTCGACTATACCGCGGGGTTTTGTATTTACGACTGCTCAGAGCCGGTCAACTAGCGCCGCCCCTCGACCACCGCGGGAAGACGTAGAACGTCTTTTCCCAGCGGCCGCACGTAAGACGTGGTCGTAAGTCGGGGATAGCCAAAGGCATTTCAGACTGCTGAAGCCAGAACCCTCGTAATGCATTTTGTAGAACAGAGACGTACGGGACGAGGGATTCCGTAAGGACACATATCAAAGTTGCAGTCCTTATTGCCAGTGCTGTTTGGCGTTTTAACAGTGTTTTATAGTGCCGAATGAGGTATGATTGCCTTTTTTTATGCAGGAATAAATAATTGAAAATTCAAGTCCAGAAAAAATGCGCCGTTTTTTTTTCCGGAAGCGGGAATCAAACCCACAACCTCCGCATAACGCGTGCGGTGCTCTACCATTGAGCTAGTTCCGCGGCGACTCCTATAATTTTCAATTATTAATTCCTGCATAAAAAAAGGCAATCATACCTCATTCGGCACTATAAAAAACTGTTAAAACGCCAAACAGCACTGGCAATAAGGACTTCAACTTTGATATGTGTCCTTACGGAATCCCTCGTCCCGTACGTCTCTATTCTACAAAATGCATTACGAGGGTTCTGGCTTCAGCAGTCTGAAATGCCTTTGGCTATCCCCGACTTACGACCACGTCTTACGTGCGGCCGCTGGGAAAAGACGTTCTACGTCTTCCCGCGGTGGTCGAAGGGCGGCGCTAGTTGACCGGCTCTGAGCAGTCGTAAATACAAAACCCCGCGGTATAGTCGAGAGAGGAGTCGCCGCGGAACTAGCTCAATGGTAGAGCACCGCACGCGTTATGCGGAGGTTGTGGGTTCGATTCCTGCTTCCGGGAAAAAAACGGTGCATTTTTTCTCGACTTGAATTTTAAATTATTTATTCCTGCATAAAAAAAGGCAATCATACCTCATTCGGCACTATAAAACACTGTTAAAACGCCAAACAGCACTGGCAATAAGGACTGCAACTTTGATATGTGTCCTTACGGAATCCCTCGTCCCGTACGTCTCTGTTCTACTATATATATATATATATATATATATATATATATATATATATATATATATATATAAGACAGAAATAAGAATTGGCAGTCAAGAAGACCTCTGAAAGCAAAGGGGAGGATGTAGTAGCTCAAGATAAAGAATTTGGACCAGACCGGTATTCTGAAGGTCGTGGGTTCGGATCCCACCTGGCGGGCATTTTTTCTCCACTTTCTTATTTTCCAAATTCTTTATCTTGAGCTACTACATCCTCCCCTTTGCTTTCAGAGGTCTTCTTGACTGCCAATTCTTATTTCTGTCTTATTTTCAACGAGCCCCTCATTTCCTTATATATATATATATATATATATATAATATTATATATATATATATATATATATATATATATATATATATATATATATATATATATATCTTGCAAAGGGGAATAGCAGTCACTACGGTAGTTTGTCGTGGGAGAATATTGGAAGGCGGAAGCGTAAGGCAACGGGATGAGCGTCGGTCCAGCCGGAACGAGCTCGTGAGCGTGAGCGTGCAAGTTGGCCCTTCGTCGTCTTCACGACAATCCCCAGCGCATACCAGAGTGAGCTGCTGGCGCTTCGCCAGCTGCTATTCATTGTTGTGCCGCACTAACTCTTCTTGTTACAATATCTCCGAGCCAGCGACCTCCAGAATACCGCACCGGCATTCTGGAGGTCGTGGGTTCGGATCTCACCTGGCGGGCATTTTTTCTCCACTTTCTTTCTTTCGAAATCCTTTATCTGTTTCAGTCAAGAAAACCTCGCAGAGCAAAGGGGAGATTGTGGTAGGTCATTGAAACAGATAAAAAATGTGGAAAGACAGAAAGAAAGAAAGTGGAGTAAAAATGCCTGCCGGGTGGGATCCGAACCCATGACCTCCAATATACGCATCTGGTGCGATGACTACGCTACCGACTGCGCTACCACTACGCTACCACCGATAGCGTCGTGGGCATCGCACCAGACCCGTATTCTGGAGGTCGTGGGTTCGGATCCCACCCGGCGGGCATTTTTCTCCACTTTCTTTCTTTCTTTCCGAATTCTGTATATGTTTCAATGACCTACCACAACCTCCCCTTTGCTTTCCGAGGTTTCTTAGCTGCCAACTCTTATTTCTGTCTTATATATATATATATATATATATATATATATATATATATACTATTACAAATTGGCAGCCAAGACAACCTCGGAAAGCAAAGGGGAGGATGTAGTACGTCAAGGTAAAGAATTTGGAAAATAAGAAAGTGGAGAAAAAATGCCCGCCAGGTGGGATCCGAACCCACGACCTCCAGAATACCGGTCTGGTGCGATATATATATATATATATATATAATATATATATTATATATTATATCAATTTAGGTTGCAGTCGTCATTGCCGTGCTATTCGGCTTTTTTCGAAATATTTAATAGGGCCGAATGACGTGTGCTTGTCACGTTTCTTTGATTCATTGATACATAAGCGAAAATATAAGTCGAGAAAAAATCCGCCGTTTTTCCGGGAGCGGGACTCGAACCCACATCTCCGCATAACCGGTGCGGTGCGTTCGCCATAACGCTATCCCCACAGCGGCTTCTCTCTCGACTTTAAAGCGGGGGTTAATATTTACAAGAGCTCTGAGGCCGGTCAACTAGGTCTACGGTCAACTCTGAGGCCGGTCTACGTGGCGGCCGCTGGGAAAGAAGACGTTCTACGTCTCCCGCGGTAGTCGAGGGGCGGCGCTAGTTGACCGGCCTCAGAGCTCTTGTAAATATTAACCCCCGCTTTAAAGTCGAGAGAGAAGCCGCTGTGGGATAGCGTAATGGCGAACGCACCGCACCGGTTATGCGGAGATGTGGGTTCGAGTCCCGCTCCCGGAAAAACGGCGGATTTTTTCTCGACTTATATTTTCGCTTATGTATCAATGAATCAAAGAAACGTGACAAGCACACGTCATTCGGCCCTATTAAATATTTCGAAAAAAGCCGAATAGCACTGGCAATGACGACTGCAACCTTGATATGTATCTTTACCGAGTCCCTCGTCCCGTATCTCTCTCTCTCTCTCTCTCTATCTATCTTCTACTCTATATATATATATATTATAATAATATAAATATATATATATATATATTGTGGGCGTGGGTGAGGCATTCAACGTTAATGAGACTTGCTTCGCTGTAGGACCCTTATATATGCTGGGCCAATCGCCGTGAGTTGGTAGGGCCAATCTCTCATGTGTGCATACCCATTATAATCATCATCTGTAGATAATCATCGTCACGAGTGGCTTGGTCTGTCGAGTCACCGACGGGCGGATTAAAACCCAGACTGCTGGTACTGCTGCCGACTTGTGTGGGGTCTTCCCTCGCCTATAATATATATATATATATATATATATATATATATATATATATATATTTAACAGAGATAGTGGCCGTTAGCAGGCGCGCCAGTGTATCCAAAGGGGTGTGTGCTCAACTGAGACCGAGGCTGACTGTCAGGTGGCGTCAATCCCCAAACTGGGTCTATGTGCAAGGCTCAGTCATCGGAGCAGCCCCATCGAGAACGATCTTGCTGAGAGACCTGCGCGTGGACTCCCGAGCTAGCTTGGCCTCTGGTACAACCAGCCCCCGTTACCACGCTCTAGCCATCTGCTAATAAACCTCATTATAAATATATATATATATATATATATATATATATATATATATATATATATATACTCAGTGAATAAGGCGTTGTGCTGCTGAGCAAGAGGTCGCGGGTTCGATTCCCGACCGCGGCGACCGCTTTTCTGGTGGAGACAAAAACCAAAAACACCCGTGTGCACGAGATTTCGGCGCATGTTAAAGATCCTCAAGTGGGCAAAATTAATCCGGAGCCCTCCACTACGACGTGCCTCATCACCTGCGTTGCGTCATCGCGTTACACCCTACAATCAATCAGTCATTCAATCAATAAAAATAAATAAATTAATATATATATATATATATATATATATATATATATATATATATATATATATATATATATATATATATATAGAGAGAGAGAGAGAGAGAGAGAGAGAGTGCGTGCGTTTCGAACATAGTTCAGAAGTCATACCCATGTTAATAAAAACAGACGAAGTTGACTAGCGGCCGGCGTGGCGTTCATTAGGTTATGCAGGTCGACTAACTGGTTAAACCACAAGTCAACATCCCCGCTGCTTTTCTCCCAATGTCGCGTTTTCTACCAGCGCAGTTTTCCGGTTCTTTCGGAGCGCAGTTTATTACGTGTATTGTGCCTCCAACTGCGGGTGGCTCCACCATGGCCACGGGGGGCTATCTCACAATTATAACTTCTGCGCGTTTCCCGGGCCATAGACGATGAACGCATTTTTCTTATTTTTTGTCTGCTACCCACAGCTCGCGGAGTCCATGTTGACACGACACCAAACCACGCACGGACGACTCCTGCGCGAGAACACGCGGTCGCCATAACAAACCCGCGCCTAGTTTCCCCGCATCGTCGCAACTCGTGCTCGCGCACGCCGGCGGAAGCCAACTAACGAATGCCGCGCGCTCTCTTCGTCGGCCAACCGTCCCACTCACGCGCTCGAGCGAAGAGCGGCGAACAACAGTGTCCGCGCGACGCAGCTTGTCACCTCGATGGTGGGAGGCACCAAAGCGCTGCGGAGTTGTCCCGTTATAGCGCTAGACGTGCATTGCGTAAACAGGGCAGGACGCAGCGAGAGAGATGAAATAAAGCCACGACGTTAGCGAAAAACCAAGAAAGAAAAAAGGCACGGTGTTACCGCTAAACGCAACCCTTACCAGTGGCCTTTCACGGCTGGACAAATATGACCCCGCGCTAGCCCGGCCTTTCGGCGACAATGTGAGTAGAAGGAGAACGCACGCCGACCTTGATGATGGTGGCGTCAACTCTCTCGGGAACCTGGTGTGTGCGCGTGTGTGTATGTTTTTTTTTTCTCTCTCGTCTGGTTCCCTCCGCTCGAGCGGTTGTTCCAGTGCGCAGGACTGCGACCCCTCGACTTCAAAAAACATCTATGAGAAATATTATCCTTTGAACTTTGGGTTAAAATCATCCGTTACCTGCCAGTTGCCGATTGCGAAGAGTTCTCTTTTGCGATGGGACTAACATTGCAACAGGCCCGTCTGTCTTGCCACTGACTGTCATTTGCACTGCCCTTGAGGTGCACTCTGGGTCCTGCATACGTGTCCAAACACTGATTATATACTACGTCGACGGACGCATGCCTGTTGGGGCGCCTCTTATTTTTCTCGTACGGCTCCTCGCTCTAAAGCAACCTCTCGTCTCCGCACCAGCGTTAACGACCCACCACTTCACGCCTCTCTGCGCACGGATGAAAAGCGCGCTGCGCCAACGGATCCGCAGGGAGGTGAAAACGAAGGCGAGAGAAAAAAAAAATCGAGCGCTGCGAAACGAGATAGAAAGGACAACGGGGAGAAAAAAAAAGCGGGCAAGAAAGTAATGAGCGAAAGTCATCGTCGTGCTCTCCTACGTCGTCGTCGTAGTCGACGGCGCTACCGCCGCCGCCACCGTCCCTACGCGGAAGATACGCGCGCCAACATTCGCGGCTGCCAGCCGCCTCGTGTTTCCCGAAAATATATCGCTGAATTACAATCTGCTAATGCGCGAGAATGGACTCCGCAAACGCACGTTCGCGTCAGTCGACGAGCCGCTGCCGAGTGCCGCTTCCTCCTCCACCTCCTCCTCCTCCCCCGCCTCCTCTCCCCCTCGAAGCCACCTTCCTGAATACACGCCTCTCAGATATTCACTCTTCTCCTCTTCCTCCTCCCTCCCTCCGCCTCTTCTCTCTACTTCCCTCGCCACCTCGTCCCCAGCACGCGAGAATGTTTCGTCTGTTTTTTTTCTCTGCGTGCCTCAACGGAACGCTTCGTTTCCCTATCTCCGCTCATTTTAGCTCTTATGTCTCCACGAGAAATGTGACGCTTCTTTTCAATATTTTTTGCGAGTTTATTGTTCCCCTTACTAGTTTTCGTCTTTTTCGGCTGACTGCTTTACTTTTTTTTGTCTCATTCTCTCTCTAACGCGCTTTCAGACAGCGCACGGGCGGTGGCCGACGTGTTGAATGTGCTGCTTACGCCGCGTTTCCTGCTACAGCGCATTTATTCCAGCTTCCGTACCCCCCTTTCATCACCCCCTCCCTCTTTTTTTTTTCTCTTAGCGAGAAACACTGTAAGCTGTGCTTGCCTTTTTTGTTATTATTTCTACCTTTCGGACTTTCAGTATTTTTCTTTCATTTCCCTCACACCTCCAAGGTCTCCGAGAACTTAAGGTTGGCGTTGCCAGCTTTAAAATGACTTGCGCACCACACACACAATAAAGAACTACCAAAATCTACAGAAAAAAATAATTTAAAACGCGTCTTGGTTAATTTATTTTGACGTGCCGCCAGCGGGCGTCTAGTTGTGATAGCCAGCGCAGAAGGAGAGGAGGTCAGCGAGCTTGGTGAACGAATAAGAAAAACCGTAGCGCCTAAAATAAGAACAATGGCGCGGAGTTTCGAGCGGATGTAGCGCAGCCAGCCTGCGAACGATAACAAAACGGTGCTGACGAGTGGTGGCGGGCGGCGAGGCCGAGTTGCGCGCTTTCGCGGGAATCCTTCAGGGAATAGAGCTTCAGAGATATTCAGCGGCACAGTCCGACTGCCGCAATTTCAGAGGTATAAATGCGGCGCGCGCGAAATAAATAAAAAAAAAGCAGAAACGAAGACTGAAAGGAATGCGCGGTACAGAACCAAACGAACGCGCCAGAAACGAGACCTAACATACTACAGGTATTTTATTTTTAAACCGACTTTAGTTCTTGCGCTCTCCTTGTCACATTTTGTTTTTTGCTGTCCAATTTTTTTCGCCACGTCGCTCGATCACTGTTATAAATGTATATTTTTATTTTTCGTCTAGCGGCCTGCCTATCTGATCACTTTATCTCCCCTTTCTGGCCATTAGCCACGAAATGCTCCGGCACAATAGCGCGAGCGCCACATTTAGCGCTGTGTCCTCTCTTTGGGTCTGAAATTGTTTCGAGTTTCTTGCTTCGCCAGTTCTTATATGCTTGTGGCAGTTTTACGATTTCCCTTCCGTTCTCTTCTATTCTCCTTTCTCTTCTCTCACTCACCTCTCTTGAAAAAGCGAACATGTTTGCTTTTTCTATGACCAGCCTTTTCTATTGCCTTTTGTATTGCCCTTCTATGGTTTGTCTTTTCTATTTTCTATGACCAGAGTGTGTGCGTATAGTTGGCCAGGTTATTGCTTTCAATGTTCCCTCCCTAGAAAGCAGCGGCAATGCTGTCCGGTGTTGCTTCCTACCGCCTGCCTGCGTGCCTTACGGCGCGGACAAAAATACCGAGTCTTCGCCCGGCCGGCGACGTTCAAAGCGGCAGCAAAGCACCGTCCGAAAGAGGCTAATAAAAGCAAAAAAATAGACCCGCCAAAAACACCAAAACAAATAAAACAATACAAAAAGGAGCGGGGAATCTCGGCACGATGCTTTGACGAGAGGGTAAATGGAGGGGAGAAAAGGGAAAAAGAATTCGGCGCGGACATTCATGAGGAAAGCTGTGATGAGGGAAGGAGTTTGGGGTAAAGAAGGTGGACGACACTGGAAGAGGCGGAAGATGAGGAGAACAAGAGCGAACAGAAATAAAAGACGTGAAGGAAGGGCGGCATTTGCACCTCTCGCGCTGTTTCCCACAGTTTTCCGCGATCTCGTGTACGAGAGAGAGAGAGAGAGAGAGAGAGAGAGAGAGAGAGAGAGAGAGAGAGAGAGAGAGAGAGAGAGAGAGAGAGAGAGAGAGAGCAGGGGCAGCCCAGTGGTGAACAGCGCTTTCTGAGACGCTCACTAGTTGTCACGGTATTCTTGGCGCCTTCTGCGCTACTTGGGGGACGACGTATATTTTAGCAGTCTAAGCGATGAACGCGGTTTCCATCGCCCTTTTAGTAGCTTGTATGTCAGCGCTATTTCGGGGCGGGTGTTGAACGGATGCTTAAGCGTTACTCCACGAGGGAAATAAATTAGAAGTGAGAACGAAATGCAAACACTGAGAGGCAAGGGAACTTGGCCAATGGTATCAGAGGCATTGCTTTAAGGAAGGAAGAAACCCAAAAGCGACTCGAGAATACTGAAAAGACAGTGAATACAAAAAATGGGGGAGGGGGTTTAGGGAAGAGAGCGCGGGAGGTTTGAAGCGGGAGCACACATAACGCGTTTACTCCAAATATAGGACTGGGGGAATTCATATAAACGCGGCCAATCCCAGTTTCCGGAAACGCACCGTCATTTCGCGCCTACATTTTTTTCTCCTATTCTATTTTTTTCCCGGCCGAGAGTAGCCCAAATAACAGGAAGCCCGAAGACACAAGTCAGTTCTTAATGCGATAACTTCCTTTCGGCTGCGTTGCGAACGTCTTACAACGGCGCGATTCCAAAAATAAAGATGGAGTTATCGGAGGGGGGATTCTCGGCACGCTTTGCTTCGATTTAAACGGGAAGGCCGTATATTAGGCAGTCATAACATGACATTTCCTGTTCCCGCTCGCTGAACGTGGAAGCGATCGTAGAAAAGCAATAACGCGAGATTATTGCCTCGGAGCGGCGAGAAATATCGAGGAAATGCGGGGACTCGCGCGGCTAGAAAAATAATGATAAGTTACTTGCAATTCGCGGTCCTGACACGGTGTTTATATCATGGGTTATTGTGGTGGTCGTTGTTTGTACAGAAAAAAAATTAAGGCTTAATACGCTGCCATTTTTTTATTCTGGGCATTTTTGTTTTCGTTCGTTCTACAGTAAAGAATGAACGCGTAAACACCTGTTTATTGCATAAGCGCCATAAAAGGGCAAGTAAACTTCGCTTAGAGGCTAGAAATAAACGGAGTGGTGCATAAATCCCTGATGGTCTTCGGATTGGATATATAGAAGTAGAATACAAAAAATGATCCATGGCAGCCAGTAACGTTAAGTGCTCAGACAGTGCGAGTTTAGTCCTGGCAAAAACACAAGGGTATAAGAGACCGTAGAAATCTAGGGAAAAAGAATTACTATTATAAATTAGAAGTAAGTTCATTGATTGGTTATGAGGTTTAATGCGGCGACGCTACCCAGGCAATGAGGTGCGTCCGTTGTGGCGAGCTCCGGATTAATTTCGACCCCCTGGGGATCTTTAATGTACGCGCAAATCTCGAACACACGGACGTTTATGCTTTTCGCCTCCATCAGAAAAACGGCCGCGCGGCCGGGAATCGAACCCGCGTCCTTGGGATAAAATAGAAGTGGCCGAGGGCCAGACTTAACCTGTGCCCCATATGTACCCCATAATTTACTAAGACACTACGGCAGCGTTCCCGAATTGGTCAGCTTTTGTCCTGTTACCAAGCAAAGATAGCAATCCGAAATATGTGTGACACCAACTCCTGCGTTCAGGCGTAAAACAATATTCTGCCCTCTTTTTTAGAAGCAAAGCTGCATTACGATAGGTACAAAACCATTAAGCTGCTCGTAGCGTCACTCTGATCTTCAGCCAAGGTCAAGCCAGCGCCTCGTGCGCTGGCGCAGTGAAAGCGTCTTATTGAGCGTTCGTTCCCAAGTTAGGGGTTCGAAGATGGGCATAGAGGATGTAAGGTCACAAGATCAAGTTACAGAGTATCGGCACTCTTTTTTCCTATTTTTTCATGGCGCCGCCGTGATCATTGGTCAATTCGCATTACGTGACACTTGTGTACACTGCGACATTTCACGGCCACCGCCGTTTTGTTGTTTATGCGTTTTCTGTCGGTAACCTGCGGTAGTGTCAGCTTGCCCTCCCTGCTCTGCAGCTGCGCGCGACTGGCGTCGTTCCGAACGTGAATCAAAAGTGACGCAGCATTTCAGCTGCAGAAGTGTGTCCGAAGATGCCGTGTTGTCTTCGGCAGTGTTGTATTGCAAATTAACTCGTCAAAGTTAGCGGTGAGGTCGCAGAAGCGGCAATCTGGCAACACTGATGAACACCAAAATGGCCGCCGTTGCTCACTTGCGTGCCTCAGAGACGGTACTCTGTATCTTATCCAGTGACACTAGGGGAAAGTAATCAGGGTGCGCGCCATCATAAAATGATACAAGGAGGCGCTGAGTGCACCCAAGCTCACTGCGCGTTCGCGCCTGAACCGGCGACTGCGCCGAGCAGCGTCTGTGTGTGGTCTTGTGGTGTATTTCGTTCGCACGTTCCCTTCGTACGAGGCGCAGCAATCACGTTTCACGCACGCAGTACGTGCTTACTATCTCTGCTAAGTAAGCCGCTGTGCGCAAACCGCTGTAAATGATAATCGAAAGCACGGCGAGTATTCGATGCTCTGGACGCCTTCGCGAACGCCAGTCGGGTGCGCGATTTCCTAGCCAAGGGACGGTTTCGTGTTAAAAGTGAATTACCCTTGTCCCCGAAAGAGGTTCTTTAGTGGTAATTGTTGCGTCAGGTGGTGTTATCCTGGCAAGATGCGCCGGCCTTGCCGCGCCCGAGCAACACCTGATGCGTTAATAATATGGCTACTTCACCAGGAGTCTGCGAGCTCCGTGACCTTAAGGAAGCCGATAAGGAGGCGCGGCACCTCCTTGCGCTGTACCTATCATCCTCCTGGGAAGACGATAAGAGCGTCACAAGCATGTTTCTATTTCCAGAGTTAGCCTGGGCGTGCCACTTTGATTGGACGCTAATGTGACCTACCTATGCCAGAAATAAAGCGTTAGCTTATCAATGGTAATTACGCACGAAAATTTATTCTGCGTCTGTTTTTGTTTATTCAGCACGGCACGCTTAAAAAATGCCAGCCACAAACGAAGAATCTTGAAATTCGAATGTACTAGAAGGAGAAGGACCAAAAGTGTACTAGTACGCTCTACTTGAAATAAAAGTGAACGAAGACTAGCTCCTCTCTCTCTCTCTCTCTCTCTTGCCCTCCATCACCCTCTCTCTCCCCTTTTTCCTCTATTGCGATATCTTCCTGACAATCTCTCTTTGGCGATACGAACGATTGATTGCATCGAACTAAGCAGTCACCGACCTTCCTAGCGGCGCAATTCTTGCAATACCAAACAGATCGCTCTTTTCTCGACAGCGGCACGGGTTTGGTTCCAGCATGGCGTGCTTTGTTCGCTGTCATTTGTTCACTTGCCTTGATAGAGCCATTCAGAGAAGGCACTCAGTGAAAAAACAAACTAGATTGAGTTCGCGGGGAAAGAAAGAGCGTTTCGTCACTGCGAGCGCTTGCGCAAAAAGAAAGGCATCATGATGGCGATCTCTTCTGAAGCTCCGAAATGTATCGACAGCGCGTTCCAATTCTAGCCCTGCGAACACGCAATACTTTCCCTCCTATTGCCTCACGCCGGAGATGATTCGAGAGCGACGTTTGGGACGCTGACAATGTACGCAAAATAACAAAACCTTGTTATCCCTGTAAAGGAAACCAAAAAAATAAACCGGTTCGATAGAGCCAATTTAGCACAGTCTGAACGATACGTGATGTTACAAGATAGCAAATTCCATTTCTTGATCTATCAAACTTCGAAGCAACGCCCAAAACGAAAGCGCTTTTGGGCATGTCTGCCTTTTTTTTTGTGCGTGAATTATCAATGTTTTTTTTTCTTCTTGGGATGGCTTACGCTAAGGCCCTCAAGGGCCGCTGCACCTGCATGCAGGAGAATAGTTAGCTTATCCGCTCGACTTTATGTTGCAACCTAATGCTGTTTTTGCAGCACGGAATGTGACATTAACTGGGTTTATTTCTTTTCGTTGATACGCATTCCTAACCTAACCAACTTCAATTGCCATCGGCTCAGAGTCTGAATTCGACAGAAACATCCCCTGAGTGGAGCAGTTTGTTTGTTTCCCTTGTGCCGAGATCGCCTTTTTTGTTCTTTTTTTATTACTATCATTCATGTCGTCCTCTAGTACCCAGTCTCTTGAGCAGTGGGCGTCTCTCGAGCGCTACTGGAACACGGGGTGAGCGCCGACACGGGATCTCTGCAACGCCAGTAAAGGTCAAAATAACCTCGTTAGCGTCGCCGGGCGGGTAACTTCTAGTGTCTAAGTCGACGCCGCTTTGGTTCCACGTCCCATGAGGTGTCTGCGTGAGTTACGCAACGAGACAACCGAGAAAGGTCGCCTCTTGTTTGCGCAAGTATTCCCGACAGGTTTTGCGCCTTTCTTTCTTTTTTCTTTTGTTTTCGTTGCCTGAACTGATAGCTCTCCCTGCGATGGTGGATTTTCTCGCTTGTGCAAAGCCTTCAGTCACGGCCGGATTCTTCGTCATCTCTTCTTCCTGGAAGAACCAAAGTTGCAACTGCTGGAACAAACGTCCACTCCGTGCGTTTCATCGCTCTCAGGTTTCGTCGTCGTGGTCGTCTTTATGTTGCGCACTCAACTTCAATTATTTGTACTTCGGCGTGAACGGAGTGAGCAGCTCGGTTTGGTCTCGGCTATTTGAGTTAGCGTTAGTTTGGTGACTGTTACAGAACACGAAGGCACGCTATTCTTTGGCTTTGAAGGCGTCTGACTGAGGTATGTGAGAGGAGCGACGTGTCTCTCAAGTCATGCATTGTGTGAACTTTTGGTTAGTACTTCACCGTATCCTACCTTAAATACTCTTTGTTGTGAGTATTGTCTTTGCAAGAACAGGTGAGTCCCTCCCCTCCCCTTCCCTCATCATCCCCTCATCTCTCTCTCTCTCTCTCTCTCTCTCTCTCTCTCTATCTCTCGCTCGCTCTCGCTCTCTCCCCCCTCTCTTGTGGTCTCTCTATCTCTATCCCCCTCTCCCTCTTGCCGTGAGGAACTACTGCAACTACTCTTTCCCGTGTCCCAGTAGAGGCAATCCAACAATCCAATCTTTTTCGACGCCACACCCTGTATTGCTAGAAATTAACCACATGTTTGCAAAAAAAAAGTTTCATGTCGAGTTTAGTACTGTGCCCTTTTTTCTCGCCGTCCAAATCGAGGCAATGTACCTTTTAGGACCATGTACTTTGCAAGAGGGCGGGGAATATTGTAGTCATGCACTCGTGTCTAGGGTCTGAATTCTGAGATTCTGTTTATTTTATTTTTGGATTTAGAACGGCGACGCTACAACAGTCCGAATTTACTTCCGCTGCAAAAATTTAGAGAAAGCTGGGAAATGCTGCGAATAATTGCGAACTGAAAACTACAAAAGGGAAAGTTGCAGAGGACATGTCTGTTCACATGTTCCCGGCTTATGCGCATGCCTAGTGCCCACGGGAAATCGCTAAATAACCTAGTGACGCTATCGCGTTAAAAGTGCTTAAGAGGAGGTTCGCGCGGGTTGCAAATGGCTGTCGTCATACTTAAACTACCAATGCAGGTTGTAATTCTGCGCAGGTTTATTTTCGAACGGTATATTTATTAAAAACTTTCGCTGATCATCTTCAAAACCAATGTTGTGGTGGTTTGTGTACGCGAATATAATTTCCGCGCATTTACACTAGTTCTGATTTTTAATTTGGAGCACGGCCTTTCTGTCTGCGTGGGTATTGAAGCACATATTCGGGATCTTCTTCGTGGCTGTTCATTTTCATGGGTGGATATATATATATATATATATATATATATATATATATATATATATATATATATATATATCGACTGCGTGTGTGCGTGCGTTCGTTCGTGTGTGTGTGTGTGTGTGTGTGTGTGTGTGTGTTGTGTGTGTGTGTGGTTGGTGTGTGTGTGGTGGTGTGTGGGGGTGTTGTGCGTGCTTGCGTGTAGTTGTAGTTGTAGTATAGTTGTAGTTTTCAAATCCGGGAAGTTTTACTCCCACCGAAGCTACACATGGGCTTTGAGGCGGCCGTAGTGGAGTGCTCTGGATTAAGTATGACCCTGTGGGGATTAACCACTTGGACTAAATCTGGTCACACGGGTGCTTTTGCTTTTGGCGATCCGGGAGGTCAGAAACGGGCAACGAGTGCGTCGAAGTCACAAAGGCCACAGGCCACGACATCGAAACTATAAGGCTAGCGAGGCGAAGTCACTGAGGAAGTCATTGACAGATTTAAAGTTAGATAAGATTCGACGTTGTAAAGGGCTGAACGGCCATGTTTTGCTCTCCTTTTTTACGCATAACAGGCGTCGCGTGACAGCGGCTTATACTCCTGGGAGCCATCTAGGCATAGGGCGACGGAGGATCAGTAGCGGAGCTCCTATCGCAATCGGCGGACGACAACTCCTTCATCGATCCGCTTCTAATCTAAGAGATGGGGCCAACAGCCTGGCGCTCCGGGGAGGGGCGGGCAAAGGAGCGATAAATAATGATAAAAGAAAGTAGCGTCCACCCTTCAACGCGACCCTTTGCCACCCACTTTCCCTCCCCGTGCAACCAGCTAGTGAGAATCTGGCGAACATTTGGCGACGGTCCACCCCTTCTCCCTCCGGGCCTGGCCACCGAAAAGGAGGGAAGCGGCATCGACGCTGGTTCAGCACATTGCTGCGCCGCGGCGGCGGCGACGGGGCTGGCTGGTCGCAGCCAGTCGATCATTCCGCTGCGCTAGATAAACACCGCCGCTTCCCCCTTTCCTCTCTAACCCACATCGCAGCACTCTTCCCCCGCGCGCTGTTCCCGTCGCCAATCCGTTCGCGCCCTGCATCATGCGCCTTAGCAGCTGGCGCGCCGGTGACTGCGCGAGGTATAAGGCCGCATTCTGATCAGCTCCTTCGCCCGCCGCCCGTCGGCGCTAAATTGATTTCCCTCCTTGCTACGGCGTCTCCTGCCGCTGTTCCTGCTGGTGTTTTTGATGCTCGTCTGTCTAGTGGCATCGTGATGCAAAAAGACGTGGGATGCCTCTACTAGCGAGATACATCGAGCCGAGCGAAGACGCGGCCTGCCGTCTTCGCGGTGGATTGCCTTGTTTCCCCCGCCTCTCGTTTCCCCCTCTGCCGTTCAGTACGGTCGCGTAGCCTTTTTTTTTCTTTACTTTGGTTTCTTTCGACTCAATTTTGGAACGAAAGTTAATTAGGTCATTAAAGGAGTCCTGAAACACTCTTTGCCGACGGAATGGTGTTCATAGGGGCCTGTACATCATTGCTTAGTAATCGACTATAACGAAAATTTTGTTAAACCTCTTTTTTTTTTCTCGTGACACGTCTTACCTTGTGTTCTTCTTTTTGACGTTAAGGAGGGTGCAAAAGCGATTGCCCAACATGCTAGCTTTGGTATTACGGAGCTGACATCCCGTCTGCAAGGACGGTCGCTACGGTCGACTGTCTGCTTGCACTCGATGGTGAAATTACGCTTTCTTTTGGCCACCAATGCAGTGCACAACTGCCCAGTGACGTTATCGAGCGCTTGTTGAAAAAGGCAGTAGGAAAGCGTTTCGTGATAATTAAATGCTTCGGTTTGCGCTACTCAATACTATGTTCGGACAACTTTCTGTGCTGCAATGGCAGGCCTCTCTGCGATGGCACCCGACTAACGAGCGACACAGGTATATTTGACAGCTGTACGCGTGACTTCTGAGAGGAAGGGGGATCAGACAGTTTCAAATAAAAATATCATGAGCCGTTACACTATGTCAAGGTAGATGACCAATAAAACTACTTTGCACACGACATCGAAATGATTCAAAATTTAGGCGAGAAGTATGCGAATATATTATTTATTTTGAACGTTTGGGGTGGTTATGCCTAAGAAACGCATACCTACAAACACGCACTTTGTTTTGACTCTACTGATCTTCAAAATGGTGTGAATTCTCCGCTAACCTACCCAAAATGCATATCCAAGGCATACGACACATAGCCTTGAGGTCCGAATCAATGGTTTGAACCACGTGCGACTTTGGTCTTGGTCGCATGCCAATAGCACTCACGCGGGGTGCTCGTTTTCCAACGGCTCGCGCTATTGAACACCTCGCTTATAAAACGCCCCACGCTTCAAAGACAGGTGGAACCTCAAGGTTTTTTGTTGACAAACAAGAAAAATAAATACCAACCTAGCCATATCAGCTTAAGAAATATGCAGAAAATCAGAGGCTTTTCTACTTAATGCGTAGCATTGTTACGTCACTGGTCTAAGTTGTGAGTTCTTTACAGCCAGATTTGGCTATGGGTAGCCGAAGACGTTGGATAATTTTATTTTTTTAATTAATATTTTTTTTTTTTTCCACCAATTGTATAAATTATAGCGATTAAATATAATTACATCGCCAAATCTGTATTTTCCCGCAGATGCAAGGCATAGTGCGGAGTTTGTCCTTTTTCGTTATTTTAAAGCGAAGGCTTTCTTAGTTTGACCGATGGGGTTCCTTCAAATAACTAGTGCATTTCCCCGCAGACCCGCTTGGTCCACCGAAAAGCTGTGGTAAGATCTCTGGACAGACAGCGCGTGCTTGAAACCGGGTTCTTTTTGTGTCAAAACCATCACTTGAAAATCGCGAAAAAGAAACGATTCTAGATAAGAAAAAACACGCCTCCATCAAGAAGAAGGAGTGCAGTAGTGGACCTTTATCTCACAAACCACGTATCGGTATACATTTAGATCGTTCGTAGGTGCGTTTACTTAGTGCGCGCTTCGGGTTCGCGCTTCGTTCGCGCTTTGGGTCTTTTAAGGTTTGACAATCGATTAAATGCACTTTCAGCGAAGGTTCGACACACCCTTAGCGAAGGTTTTCACGCACTACTGACGCAGTTTTGATGTCATAAAGATTTCGCGCTTCTCGAAACTTTTCTTTATTTATTTATTTTCGATACTGCCAGTCCCATACGAGACCAAAGAAGGAGGGCATCAGTTGTTGGATACAGAATACCCCGTTTACAGTTTCACATTTTCACAGCGGCTTTTTTGTCAGACAACGTTTAAGAGGATACAGAGGCTGGAGGCAGAAATGCCTTAATGGGCCTCGAGGCCGTTACAAACTTCAATATGTACATTTTGAAAAATGGCGTTAATTAAATACAAGCACTGAACAGTGGGTACATACTTACAGACAGTAGGACGGTAGGAAAAAGAAATAGTAAAGAATTTTTATTCCTATATCAAAATTTCATTTCCAACATTTTTTTAGTTCAATCTTCGTTTTTTGGGGGTTAAGTATAACACGCATATTTTTTTTATTTCGTCAGATCAGTTTTGTGAAATTTTTATTTTTTTATTTTTTTATTTTTTGGTTTTGAAAGTTTTGTTCGACCAATTATCCCTATTTACGCTCATAACGATTAAATGTGTTGCTTCGGGCAGTTATGCATTTTCGGGGAAATGCAGAACGTTACACGGTTTGCTTATTTTCATAATTTGATTCGTATATCAAACGTTCTTTTGCGGGTGTTTGTCGTTTAGTCTCCGGTTTTAGAGGGAGATATACAGGATGCATACTTTTTATTTTATCAGATCATTTTTGTTAAAATTTTATTTGTTTGGTTTCTCAAAATTCTGGTCGATCAATGATTTGTATTCACGCTATCTAAATTGTAAAAAAATAAATGTGTTACTTCCGCCAATTTTGCATTTTTGTGCGAATGCACAGTTTTTCACGGGCCTTGTTGTGGATGTACTCGGCAATAAATGCTCCGCATTCCGCATTAAAAGGGCATCAGGCTAGCAAACACGATACCGCGTTAGTAGCTGCAGGAGCTGGTTACCTCAGAGAGACAGTGCACGCAGTGCGCAGACGATGCTAAGTCTCTCAGGGATTACATGAAAACGCCATCGTCTTTAGTTTGTCGAAATTGTTTTGGCAGTGTACAGGTAAATGTGCGCTCTTGAAGATAGGGATAACCGAGTCCATCCCAATTTCATCATTTACTGAAGGGGAGGTGTGTGCTAGATCCCTCAAACTTCCGAAATTGCAAGAGGTATTTTGTTTTTCCCATCTGTGCTTGGCCATGCAAGTGCCATAGTTAACGGGGCCGCACACACGGCTGCAAATTCACGCCGAGAAAAATTTCCCCCTGTAGAGGCATCTCTTATAAGTACCCCTGATGCTGCAGGAGAGTTATATTGGGCCCACGAGCGCTTGATCATAAAACCAATGTTTATCGTGCAAGTTTATTTTCTATGTTCGAAATGTGCACCTGAAATCACCTTAGAGCTTAAAGGAGCCATGAAGAGAACAACACCCGTTTGGTTCATCCAGAAAGATTATCTCGTTAGAATCATAACTGACACCACTTTTAACGTAAACTTCGCTCAAATAAGCTACATAATTAGCAAAAACGGAAATGGTCATGCGACCCCACCAGCTCATTTTCCCGCAACAGAAACCTATGATGTCACATGAGCTAAGCTCTGCGATTGGCGGAGGCTGCAGAAGCAGACCGCAAATTAAGTAGAGCTTACAAACTAGACGAACGAGCGATTTGCTTTTAAATTTAGGGCACATTCTGTACAAAGCAATAAGATGATGGGACAAACAGTGGAAGTTACGAAAAGCACATGTAAACATAGAAGTACTGATGCGTTCTGCTGTTCGTACTGCGCACAGCATGCTTTGGTTAGCTGCCACAGCACTACGGGGCTTGGGGTTGTCTCAGACGACACTGGCCGATTGACGCAAGCAACGGTGTCTTACGTGACCCCATTTGTCGAGCGAGCCACATGTTTCAGGGAACGAATATTTTTCTCCCAGAACAGAAAACAAGCCAGGTTTAAATGCGGGCAAAACAAACCAAAACGCTTGCCACGGTATGGTGGCGCCATTAGGTTTACGGAACGTAAAGAAACGCGGGAACAAACCAACACCGCTGTACAGGGTGGAGACAACCTTTGAACGGTCCCGTGCCGCCGCAATTGGGCGAACGGGCTCAAACGCGTTATTCTTTTCGTTTCCCACGAGACCTAGCAACGCGAAACAGACAATATGATTCAAACTTCTTCAGTAAACCGCGTTGCGGCGATAATTTTAGCGCGGTTTTGACACAATGACTTGCTTCGGCGGCGAGCGAGCAACCGAAAATGGCGGCGCCAGCGTATACGTGTCTCTACCCTGTACGGCGGATGCGTGAATGAAGGTACTCTAGGCTGCAGAGCGGTCGGTTCCTGTGATGTCATTTGGGACCACGAAAACGCACGATTGAGCGGGAAAATCAAAATTTTAACCTAAATTGTTTAATTTCTCAGTGAATAAGCCCCGTTTGTATCCGGACAAGCGCTGGGGGCACTATAAAACACGAAATCTTTCGAATAAAACCAACTTGCATTTTCTCTTCATGGCTCCTTTAAGCACCACGTTGAAGCACCATGCAATTTTTTCGCAACGTGAAATAAACAATTATCAAAAATATGTTGTACCGCGTTTTGCGTCGGTTAGTTCCCGACACAGGGCAATATTGTCATTAGGCAAAAAATTTCATGTCTAAAGACATTAATCGGGCATATTCCGATTTCACAGTGAAAGCACAGGAGCGAACCTGACAGTGACAACTTTAGTCCTACATAACACGCTAATATTGAGCGGGAACAACGCTGAAGGAAATTTTAACACGAAAGTGTTTTATTCCGGGGTACACAAAGATTTCTGTGACGTCATATCCGTCCCGGAAGTGACGCCAGTACAAGGAAGCAAGCGGCCTGTAAAGGGGGCACCCCTGCACACAGGGTGTCTTTGTGGGGAAGCACACTTCAGTACTAAAGAGTACGTTAAACTAAAGGCTGTTCATTTTCAGGTTTTATATTTCGACAGAAAATTGTTATTCAGGGTTACAGCAAGATTTAACCGACGTCATATCCGCCCCGGAAATGATGCCAGTACACCTTTGCACGACCTCTCTCGCCAAGCACACCCACAAGACAGCCGCCAACCGGCAAATCATGCTCATTTCACTGCAAATTTCGCTGCACGTTTCCCTTTCGTGTTTTACCAATTGCTATGACGTAGAAATCAACCACAGTGTTTTTCCGTAATAGAACGCGGTTAAACGAAGTTAAACCAAGCGTAAAAAGCAATGAAATATGGCACCAGTGCACACATTCCTTGCATCTTCTAACGATGAACAGGTGTAACTTTACGCGCTTGGCCCTCGAAAGGCACTCAAATATATTATTTCCCGGCCGCCGCTTGCACCGCGACGTTACCAGGAGAGATGTGGGAAAAAGGGCAGCGCTCACTGCCTTGTCGATAAGGCACGAAGAGCGGAAGAGAGAGAGAGAAATTTTTAATGAGCTGACGAGGTCAGCCCGGCTGGTTGCCTGACCTGCTGGGTCAAATGTAGGGCGCGGACTCTGGCTTGCTTCGCTTCGCCCATGAGGTTCCTCTCGGCTGGCCCCGCGAATATCCTAAGATAAGCTTTCCTAAGCGTATGAAATTGAACTCTATGGGACCGTAGCTTCATGCGTGGCTTCATTCGACGACTGTTTACGATGAGGTTACGGAGCTTTGAAAAAGGCATTGGAATGCAGCAACATTGAAAGTAAAAGTCTTGTAAACTATCGAAAGCTTTGACAAAAACATCGGAAGCGCTAACAAAGCCCTATAAAATGCGCACGTCGTGCACCGAACACGGGACAGGGAAGTATTTGACGGCACGTATCTCCTCGGGATCGTGTTGAACACCGGTGGCTTCGAATATGTGATGGAGAATCTTGATTTGGCGGCATTCGAAATGGCATTTCTTGGAGTTTAGTTGCAGACCTGCACTGCTAAAGACGTCCAGAATGTGCGCAAGACGTTGCACGTGAGTCTTAAATAATGGTGAACAGACAACGACGTCGTCCAGGTAGCACAGACAAGTTGTCCACTTGTATCCGCTATGATGAGAGCCCATGGTCCTCTCGAATGTGGCAGGCGCGTTACAAATTCTGAATGGCATGACTTTGAATTGGTACAACCCGTAGACAAAATCAGTATTTTCTCGATCTTTTTCGTCAACAGCTATTTGCCAATGTTCTGACCGCCGCTCAATTGATGGAAAGTACGAAACACCATGAAGGCAGTCGAGGGCGTCAGCACTTCGAAGGAGCGGGTATACATTTTCTTGGTAATTTTGTTCAAATGCCTGTAGTTGACGCAAAAGCGCCATGAGCCAGCCTTCTTTTTCACCAAAACAATTGCTGATGCCCATGGGCTATAGGAGGGTTCTCAATCACTTTCTTCTGAGCATTTCGTTGACTTCCCGCTGAATACCCGCCGCGGTGGCTCAGTGGCTAAGGCGTTGCGCTGCTGAGCACGAGGTCGCGGGTTCGATTCCCGGCCGCGGCGGCCGCTTTTCTGATGGAGGCGAAAAGCAAAAACGCCCGTGTGTTCGAGATTTCGGCGCACGTTAAAGATCCCCAGGTGGTCAAAATTAATCCGGAGCCCTCCACTACGGCGCGCCTCATCGCCTGCGTTGCGTCGGCGCGTTAAAGCCTGCAATCAATCAATCAGACTTCCCGCTGAATGACACCTCGCTCTTGGCGCCGACGTACAGGGCTGGCATCGCCGGTATTTATGTGATGCGTCACAGCAGACGTCTGAACTAAGGTGCGGCTGTCGAAGTCAGCAATGTCGCCATGGCTGGCAAGAAGTCACCTTGCTCCTGCTGACTTCAGCTGGAATGTCCGGAGAAATCATTGTCCTAAACTCCTCTGGTGTTACGAGGTTGTAGTAGCTTTCTTTGTCATCTTGGGCTGTGTCAATGGCCTCGGCAGATATCTCGCAGTCATCCAATGGGGGAAAAAAAAAACAAGCGCCATTCCTAGGGGAAGAACTTGTGTCGAAAGACCGAAACTCAGGAACCGGAGTGTTATCTGATTCTGGGCAACCGTTACGACTAAAAACGGGCAGGTCCCGTTGCCTTCGAGCAGCACGTCGGTAGCCGGTGAAACGATGTAATCAGCATCCGCTACAGGCGGAGATGAGGTCACCGGAAGGTATACGTCTTCGTCTTTGGGGCCAATTGAATGTGCTCAGTAGAGCGAAGCCGCTGCTGGATTTTAACATCAGTAGCAAGGGAGGTCGGTAGCTCAAGACGAAGAACACCCGAGACGCAATCGATGAACGCGGCGTGGTCCGCGAGAAATTTAAAGCCGATAATAACGTCATGGGGGCACGCGTTCAGGACCGCAAACATAACAGGGATTTCGTGGCCAGCAATTGCAACACGAGCAGTACACATTCCGGCTACGGAGGTCATCCCGCCATCAATAACCCTAAGAACACGGGACGGGGCAGGCGTGAGGACATTCCGTAGGCGGCGGCGAAGGAGGGATGAGCTCATTACGGAGAACTGCACAGCTGTATCAACTAAAGCAGTAACCGGCACACCATCAACATGAAGGGCTAATAAGTTGTACTTTCCACAACGAGGAGGTATAGGATTTTGGGGCCAGGCCGGAAAGGCCGCATCCCTTCTAGGAGCTGCACTACCTAGTTTTACCGGGAGTATCCGGAGGCATTTTCTGGCAGGGGGGAAGTGCGGCGAGGTTGCGGCGAGGGGGAATGGCGATGTTGGGGCGAGAGTGAGTGGTTGAACCGCGGGTGTGCACAGGGTCAGAATTGAAGTGTTTGGTATCAGAACTTGGAGAAAGCGGCGTTGCGCATCGGAAGTGTTGCCGTGGTTCTATAGAAAGACCGAGAGCTGCAATCAGGTGATCGATTGAGAAGGAGCGGTATCGAGCAGTTCCTACAGTAACGAGTGATGCGGCCAACGTAGGAAGAGTTGAAGCAAATCGGTCAGTCGTCTGGCGTTCGCCATTCAACAGAATGCGGCGTGGGTTACCGAAAGTTGCTCGGGGGCTTACGTGCGTGGTAGGCTGAAATTCCTGTGTAAAAGGAGGATGCGGAAGTCCGATACTACATACTGAATCAGCCCCAGTCTTGCGATTTCATCGCGAAAGACGGCTCGGATCACAAATATCGTGGATAGTTGGCAGCCATTATCTGTGCATGTCACTGTGGTGGTCGGGGCCATGGCCTCTAATTCGCGACGCACAATTCTGGTGATACCTGCAGACGGGGCGACAGGGTCTGGCTTCATCGGAGTTAATCGCAGGATGATGTCGCAGCTGTTTGCGGGAGGCCGGGTGGTGTAGTCCTCAACGGTGGTGTAGTGGTGCAGTAATCAACGGTGGCCGGGTGGTGCAGTAATTAACGATGGTGTAGTCCTTACGAATGAGTAGGTAAAATGCGTCGTCAGCGATGTCCTTGAGGATGTGGCCAACCTTGTCTGCCTCCGAAATTCTTGCATCAACCTTGGAGCATAGGGCCAAAACGTCCTGAATGTAGGTGACTTAACATTTAGTAGAAGTTTGAACGCGTGTTGAGAGCTCTTGCTTTGCTGCGAGCTGGCGACCCACGGACTTTGAAAACACCCCAACAAGTGAGTTTCGCTTCGTTTATTACAAACCACTTTCGAGCGGTTTCTTTCAGGCAAAAAATGTCATTGGCGAGCATGAGCGTTTCGTCCCATCGATTTTGAGCACTCACACGTTCGAACATGATGAGCCAATCTTCTACATCAGTGTCGTTCGTACCAGTGAATTCTCCGGGGTCACGAGGCTGGGACACAACGACCAACGGTGGGGTGGATGATCCGGGCTCCATTGGTGGGCATCGCTTGGCGGCGAGCGTATTACCCGCTCCGAAGTTTCCTGTCCAGTCGAAACCCGGACTTCGTCTTCCTGCTCTTCTTTTCGTTGGTAATCAATCAGCGTCCTTCAACAGCAGCACATACCCAGATAAGGAGAGGCTAGGCACCCCGATGCGTGGTTATGCTTCGTGCCAGTTTCTAGGGAAGCTGGCCAAAGTCTGTGAGAGTATCTAAATTGAAAGGTGGTTCTTTGATATCAAATAAAATATCTGTCGCAATGAAGAGTAAGACGCCTTTTTTGTGGAACTGCTGCCAGTGCTGAAGAATTCTGCGTAATGGAAGTGGCAGCGATCTCTGTTTAGCTTATGGCATTTCTCAGGCAACAAGTGAGGTTACAGTTTTAAGTAATCAATACTTAGGTTTATTGCTATCGAAAACGCTCTGGCGCCAGATGAATGTACATCCTTTATGAATCTACATTTCATTGGAAACTGTAAAATGTGCTTTGCTTTTCAACAAAAGAACTTGCACGTGTAATCGAGTTCTGGCATCTTTTTCTTCAACCAATTAACACGAACTTTGTGTCTTACATTCTTCCGATATTGAAAGCATTGGTCAGTATTCTCCCGTGCAGGGGAAAAAGGTTCAATCCTGTAATATCTTGCCTCTTCTTCTTCCTCATTTTTAAGTATATGTTGTAGCTGGCCGTGATGTGTGGCGCGTAACGCGTAGAGCCTTAAAACTACAAAGAAAATGCCGAGCGTTCCCGTGAACGCGGCCCTCGCGGTGACCGCCGGGCGTCCCAGGCTCGCACAGTGACTTCAGCAAAAATAGTAATAAAAAAATGGTGACAAATTTTAAGAACCGCCTCGCGTTGCTTAGCAAACAACAACGCCACAGCTGGCGCAACACCTACTCCACGGAACCTCGACGCTACTCCAGGAACACTGCGCATGCGTCCGTGCACGTACGTGGAGTCTCATGTGCACTAGCTGTCACCAAGCGCTACCGCGCATGTAACGCTTGGCACTAGGAACACGACGATATCGACGCATATGACGATGATTACTACTAACACAGTGGAAAACGGCGACGGAACATGTAAATAAACAATTTAAAACGTTTACATATGCATGGTGATGCGTCCTTCTGTGCTCACGTATGGAGAAATCCTGCAGCTTCGCGATGGTCCAAGTCTTGTGCGGCTTTGTGCAAGCTTCGCCCGTTTTTTCGACTCCTTTTGTCGGCGGCCTCGCACATCTACTCTACACGCTCCATGCTGCCCACTTACCACATTGGCTGCAAAGAACATTGAATGTGATCTGAATGCACCCTGGCTGAGAGTTCGCGCATCAGGGGCCCCGACTGACGGCGACTTCACTTAGGGTGTACCGCTATATAAATTCTCAGGTCGGATCTTCTTGCGTGACGGGCTGAAAAATAGGCACTTTAGCAAGTTCATAGAGCGGACGTATCATGCGACCGAGTTTCCCCACGAGCGAGCGCGCAGTGCACGTGCGACCACATTCGTCTTTCGCGATGGACGGGTGCATAATTAATCGCTTCGTTAGAAAGCAGCTCCCGCATGTCTACTAAGTGATTGCGTAATGAGAGGTGACGTTGTCGAGAGAGCTCCCGCCGGCATGGGAAATCGTTATCGTAATGCCTGCGCCAAAATGAGGAGTGGGGCGGCGGGGCCGATGAAACGCCGACACGCAATGCAAAGCGGCACGCCACCGCCGCCAATGTTTGATGAAGGAAACGAGCGTGGCCATCTGCGCGTGTACGCCATCAGTCATAGAGGCTATTGGTTGAACGTGCTGGGAGAGGGCCACGCCACGTGCGCCCCGCAAGTTACTACCAAGATACGGAGGCCGTCTGATTACGGTAATAAATATCCCTGCCGACTGTTCGAAACACGAAACCGAGTGATGTATTTTCCGGCTTCAAACATCGTAACGTTTTGAAGCGTCCTCTACTTTCAAAAAGGAAGGGAAGACGTATTTGGCTTGCCCAAGAAACGTTTATAGCTTTCAACGTGAATTAGGACTTTGTTTAGAAATGTTATCCATGTTGGAGCTCAAGGAACGTCTTGCTAATTTAGACACTTAAAAAGTGATTGTCATACTGTAGAGCCGTAAAAAGAAAAGAAAGAATAAGCTTGAATTGCTTAAAGGAGTACTGACACGAAAACTTTATGATCCATTTTTATTGCTTTTATCGATGCTCAATGGTCTGGCCTACCCGACACAGCATTTTAAATAATTCGGCGCGTGATAATTAATTACACTGAACGGCCTAAAAATCGCTCGTTTCAATTTCCCGCGCTTTCAGCCAGAAAGGCGCATTTGACAGAATCCCGGCATGACCTCACCGCTTTGTGCGGACGTCAAAACACTGCGGAGGCCGGTGGGGGCGTTGTTTCGACCGCGCCGCCGCCGGAGCTGAACGGCTGGGCTGCCTGAAGTTGCGAGGCCTACCATTGCGGCGGAAATTCGATGACCGCTTTCAATAAAAGTCCTGATGGCGACTTCTGTTACGATTCCGGGCTATATTATCGCTTCCTTTCCAGTGTGTGGAACTTTATTTTTCCAACCGTGCCTTTCTGGGCAGCGGTTATGCCTGTAGCTCTGGCTACGTGCACCCGTTTGTGAAAGCGCCAGCGTCCAGTCGCCGCTCGCGGGGCAGTGTGTGTGAAGTGACGTCACGAGTTTTTGACGAGTGGTGTCCGCGTCACTTCGTTTGGCTACCACGGGATGATGTCACGCTGATGTCCATTTGCTGAGTGCCGCTCTGCGTGCTGTTCCGTCGCCGCGATAGATGATATCTAATTAAAGTATATTCTTCGCGTCACAGGCCGCTCATATTTCAGCCAGGGTATTCTGTTGAGCAAAGGAAGTGAACTGTCTAATAATATTAACGCCGAAAATTGGTGTCAGTACTCCTTTAATGTTGTCTTAGTGCTCCTTATGGTGTCCTGTTGTCCCCGAAACGCACCGTCTGTAGGCCAATTCCATTTATCCACGATTTAATATTGGCGTCTCGCTCGTGTGGTTGCACGGCCCGTTCCAGAGAGTAAGAGGCGCGTGGTATGTTGAAAAGGTTAAGGTCTTTTGAACTGGAAACATTCTTACACTACTTCCCCGACTTTCGATATCCCAACTGACCTTGAAATGTCAGGCGGATAGGATACGGAAGACGCTAGCCGCGCGCTTTTGTTGAGCGGGTGACAACCCTCCGCCCGTGGTAGAGCAGGAGAAAAGCACGAATAGCTTCGCAAATCCTGTCCGCATCCCACTGCCATGGCGACACCGCCGGAGCTCAATCGAGGTCGGTGTTGGCAAGCCAGCTGGCCGAAACACCGTCTCAAGGCACCGGTCACTAGACGATGTTGGCGCTGTGGATCTCTGTCGTCAGGTAAACGCTATAAGAGACGAAGGCGAAGCTCTTTCGTAAGGTTGAGGCTGCGGCTAGAAGCGAGGGGCAAGCAGTCAAACAAAATAACTCACGGCATGGTCACAGATGTTACGAGGTTGTAACTATTGAAACATCTGGAGCAACGTCGCCAAGCACGCTAAATCTCAGAAAGGGAGAGAAATCAATTCACTGCAACTATGACTATCGAAACTGAAACTCGTGTGAATCGCCGTCTGTTTGGCGCGAAAGAATTGTCGGGCAATGTGGTACGGGTATAGTGATGCAAATTGAGAATTTCTCACGCATGCAAAACAATGCGTTTGCAAATTTGTAGCATTTGTTTCTGCTACCTGAGTACGAGTTGATTGATAATAAAAGTCGATAATAAAAAAAAGAGAAAAAAGGACTGAAGCTGACGGCACCAAGCTAACCGTGGCAGGTAGGGGAAAAACACACTGTAAAATATCAAACTTCATATCATACGATATTTCACAATTTTAGGAAGTTTATTTGCAAGCATATAAACTCGCTGATCTAAATTTAGTCGATGAGGCGTTACTGAGGCCTTACTTTTTCACGAACGTGTCTTGTTTACTTTTGAATAAGTTATAGAAAAGTGTGTCGCGTTCGACGGCATTGCTGAAAATAACATTACGCTTACACCTCACAATGCACCCACGTGTATATGGCGAAAAGACTTCCGAATAAGGTCCTTTCCAGTTTTTCTACGTGAAGTTGATATTTATAAGCTCCCAGAAATCATGGCTCTGAGGCAGTATTTGTCTTCGCTGCTCACCTTAGAATATTTCGCAACTGCATTCAGTGAAAAATGAGGCGTTTTTTTTTTTTTTCGAAATGAGCCAGATCCAGAAAACGAAACTGAATCGAATAAAACTGCAGCGACAAGAAAAACTCGGCAACTTTCCCCCAAAAAGGAGTGGCTAAAAAATATTTCAGATAACGTCCTGAAAACGTGTACGGAGATTGTAGGTCGTATCGAAAATGAGCTGTTTCACCGCTGTTTCACAGCTGCTGTTTCGCAGCTCAAAATGAGCCAAATCCTTTTGCCCGATGGGAGTTTGCTCTTGGCTTGACTGTTCAGACTGTTGCGTCGGTGTTTTTGGAAGTTTTTTTTCCGCTTTTAGGAAGTGGCTTACTATTAATTCAGACGGCGATTAGGAGACCGGCGAAAAGATCTGTCCCCAGATGTAAACGACGAAGTGAACGGAAGAAGAAGTGAACGAAATAAAACTGACACCGAAATGCAATGAAACAATAATCTTGTTTCGTCTCACCCGTCGCTACGAAAATATTTATATTTATTTTGTTACTCCCATATTTATTATTTTAGTACTTAACTAAATAGCTGCTGCCTACAAGCCCTGGCGTATCTTACGCCCTCTGAAAGTACGAACCACACAGTGGACGAGCTGGTTGAGGGCCACCTATCCAGCCAAAAACAGAGGCTGAGTCACACTAAGGCGGGCCGCCATGTCTTGGGAAGAATCGGATGGAGCGTGGCAGAGCTGACTGATCGAGAACAGCTTGGGTACAAATGGCTAGACGCAATAAAGACCAAGCCTCTCCCAAAGAACATGAACCCGGCTCACCATGGCGGCAGGCGTGAGGCTAGAGTTCGTGCCCTCAACAGGCTACTGGAGAGCGAAGACGGCGTCGTCTTCACGGACGCCTCCAAAAACAAGGGGACGACCAGGGCAGTAGCGGTGGTGACAACTAGGGGCGAGCTGCTGACAAGCGCATCGTTTCAAATCAGAGAGGTGGAAGAAACGGAAGAGTTGGCAATCGCCCTAGCCCTCACCCTTCCGGGAATTTCCAAGGTTGTCACCGGCTCACAGCAGGCGTACAGGAACTTCCAGTCAGGCTGGATGTCCGAGCTGGTACTTCGCATCCCGAGAGACAAAACGCCACCAGAGAGCCATGTTGAATTAGTATGGGTTCCAGCCCACTCCTTGGTGGAGCGCAATGAGTTTGCCCACGGACAGGCCCGTGCGTTAGCATGTCGGGCAACGGCTGGGGAGGAGGCCAGAGGTGAACCTATGGTCACCTACAGAAAGATAGTGCGGTACTGTCGAGAGGATAGGCAGAAACTTCCTGCCCCGCACCCAGAACTCACGCGGGAGCAGCAAGAACTGTATCGACAGATTCAGTCGGGATCTTTCCCTCACCGTTGCTTACTGATAGCATATTTCCATATCACACGACAAGACCGGCCCTTTATGAAAGCAGCTCGGTACTCTTCGCCAGATGATAGGAGAGTGCGACGTCAGCCCAAAACACCCACCCCTCATCAGCAACTCCTCCACTAAGAACCTCACCCTTACTCCTAGCGAGCGATGGGAGATCTTGCTGTCCAGCCCCGCCTTGGAGGATCAGCTACGGCTGGTTACTAGGGGCCGGGTGGCGAAGGCAGCAATATGGAATCCCGGGAAGAGGGATCCACTCTCGTTCGGCGCGTTTAGCGCTGACATGCTCTGCAATAAACGTTTTTCCTCCTCCTTGAGGTGAAGAAGATAATATGAGCCAGCGTTTTAGAAATTCATAGAAAAGCAATAAAAAGATCGCTTACTTTGCGAGTGCCTTCAGGCGTGTCCAAGAAAATTTTTCTAGGAAGAATTCGAACAAATCAGGTAATGGTGCCAAGAGGACTCACCTGCACTCCATGCGCATTTCTACTGTTCTTGAGGCCCTGTTACACGTTCTTAATGCCTTTTCCACCAAAACTCAACCGCACCATGCTTGAAAGTCAAGTTAAATAAACTTTTCGTAACAACGCCGCGTCAACTTGAGTGCTTCAATTTAATACTAGCCAAATCCAAACTTATTCCCCAATATTGTTCAAATTTACGGCATAATTTTTAATTACTTGTGGCCATAAACTTCGCCTAGTTGACATACAAAATATATCATATTGTCACAGGACGGGACAATACCCGCGCCGGCATGGCCGAAAAGGAGCCCCGCGAGTCGCCCATGCGGCCGGGCGGGCCTCATGCCGCCGCCTCCGCCTCCGCGGCCTCCGCCGCGCGAGCGGAACCCACCTCCGCCGGCGCGGTACGAGGAGTTGCCAAAGGAGCCGCCGCCATAGCCGCCGTCCCGGCCGTCCCGGCCGCCGCCGTAGCCGCCGTGGTCTCCTTGCGGGCACTCCCGGGCGAAGTGGCCCGTCTTGTGGCGCGAGTAGCACTCCTGGCTGGTCATCCTGCTGCAACGATGCTCCTCGGGGGGACGGGACGAAGACGCCAAGTGTCGGTCTACGGAGAAGGGCGAGCAAGCAGGACCGACCCCGACACGACGACAGCAGCAAATAGATTTGACAGCGTTGCCTTTATGTTCGGTAATAAACTACCGCTTGTTTCTCAAATTCGCGTTAGGTTGGGCTAGCTCATTTCGAAAAAAAAAACTGTGGTTGATTCCTTTGTAATAGCAATCGGTAAACACGCAAGTGAAATGTGCAGCGAAATCTGCAGCTGAGCACGATTTGCGGGTCGGCGGCTGTCTTTAGGGTGTGCTTGGCGAGCGTCGTCCTGCTCACGGGTCGCTTCGGCAGAGGTGTACTGGTGTCATTTCCGTGACGGATATGACATCAGTGAAATATTGGTGTATCCCGGTATAAACACTTTCGTGTTAAAATATAAAACCAGAAAACGAACAACCCTAAGTATAACGTACTGTTGATGATGATGATTCCTATTGGTTTCCCCTTTGAAGCGGGGTGATGACATGTCATCTTACCAAAAAAGGACTAATATAACCATGTTTTACACTCTTGGTTTAATACTAGCGCTGCTTAGGGCAGGCACTAAAGCTTATTAGGCCCGAAATACTTTCTTTTCCCTGTTGCAGGTGGTAACTGTCCTAGGCAATATTCCCCTCTCTGCTTTTCGTCCACCAGCATTCTAATCTTCTTTTCGTCCCCTCGACAGCCTTGAAGTTAACTTCCTCTCTGATACCCTTAAATCCTAGGGCTTCTGAAAGCCCAATATGCCCTTCATGTAGATTTGGATGGATACCCTCACATTCTAACACTATGTGCTGCATAGTTTCTGTTTCTTTTCCGCAGACCACACATACCCCACCATTTTGTGAATACTTCCCCACAAAACTCTTAGTTCGCAGGCAAGCTGCTCTAGCCTCAAAAAGCAAAGCACTGCCCTGGGAATTATCGTAGAAATTTTCCTTTCTGATGTTCATCTTCTCAGCTCTGTACATCTCTAACGACGTTTTAGCTTCCATTTTTTCCCTCCATTTATTCGTTTCAATCTGCCTTGCCTCTTTTTTGGTTACCTTGGCTGTTTTGGATTCCCCACTGTTCTTTCCGCATACTCATTTGTACTAAAGGTTGCTTTCCCGCAAGAAGGCCCTATGTGCACGGCTGCACCCTTTACAGGCTGCTTGCTTTGTTGTGCTGGCGTAATTTTCGTGACGTGTATGACGTCACTGAAATCTTCGTATCAACCGGAATATAACTCTTTCATGTTAAAAGCGCCTTAAATATAGGCCTGCTCAAAAAGAACCCGATTCACCTTTGACAGCTTGATCTGTCCAGTCTCACCTTGGCGGGTGTTTCTGGCACAACTCTTAACATCCTCTTGCAACAATTGCTGCGATTCTCGTGTAAGGGAAAGCATGTGAGGCTTCCCCGTATATAGGACGCAGCACGAAGCGGTCTACCTTGTCCTACTGCTTTTGTTCGATACGCAGCACTTTAGTACCTCTTCTTTATATCTCAATATTCAATCTTCTGTTAATGTCTGCCTCGCGCTGTTCTCAAAACTTTAAATACACCGATGCTTTTATATTTAGTCCGCATCGAAAACATTGTCAGCCGGGAGAACACCCGGGCGCCTGCACAAAAGTGAAAAGTGTTTCAACCAATCGTGCGCGACATCGGACAGTAATTAAATTTTCAGCTTCGTCTAGATCCTTTACAAAAGGTAAAGAAATTTGGTCAAGTCAAACGCTCCTACAAAACGCAAGCGCATAATAAGTGTGTTTAAAGCCGCCTCCCTCAGAGAGCAGCAAACGCAATTACAGAACAGCTCATTATTAAACTCCGTGCGTGTTCGCAACCGCGTCGATGTATCCAGCTACGATTCTCGTGGCGCCGATGAAAGCCGGCAGCGCGTGCTTCGGCCACCGCACGAGAACAGGGCCCCGCGCGTTCCCCTTGAATTTCAGTCGACAGAAGCCAGCTTCCTTGTGAGGGGGCGGGGCGGGTTGAAGACGCGAAGCTTTCAAATGCGCGCCACCGCCGCGCGTGCGCCAACACCAGTCGTAAATCTGTTAAGTGCGTTAGTTTAATTTGGGGTGCACCCGGCCGCCGCTATCTCGCAACGGGGATGCAGCAGAAGGCAGACTGGCGCGCTTGGATGAGCCATTCGCCGCGCGGGAACTCCTCGTGCGCTCACGGCAGTCTCGTTTCCAGGCCAGGAAAACTCAGCGGGCGGCGCCTGTGCGGGGGCTGGAGAGAAGAGATAAATGGGGTATAATTTGTTCCGCTGACCTGCCTGGACAGGAAGCAGCGAAAGGAAAGGGGGAGAAAACCTCGACCCCCCCTCCTTTCTTGCCGCGTCCTTGTATAACCTTCCTCCCGGAGAAGCAGCTCCCGCGCCTGCATCTTCCCCTCTCGGCTCCGCTGCTGTGCGGCGCGGCCGCCCGTCTCTGGAGACACCATCCGAGGGGGGCACGACGAGGAGATGTGCGGTGTTCGCTTAGTTGGCTATTCACGGCTGGTCCTTGTTACTGCGCCCGTACGCCGTCCTCGTTTCTTGCCTGTTTGAACTGCTTCGCGCGTGCTCTCGGCTGAACCGCTTTCCTCCTCGTTCTAGCTTTACTTCTGTGTGTCTGCGTTTGCGTGCGCGTGTGGTACTTTCATTCGGGACAATCGCGAACTAAAGACGTCGGGCGTGGCGTGATTTATGGCCCGGGGAAAGAGTAGCCTTGTTTTATGGCTGCTTTTGCTGCTCTTATTGTTCGTATTATCGCAACAGGTTCGTTAGACACGTCAAAACATTGGGAATCTGCTGCGTTACGCGTCGTTTGCTTCTTATTCTATGTATATACATATAAGCAGTAGAAGAAACTTCTCGAGGAGCCAGAAGAAATAGTTGACTCACGATTAAAAACAAAAACGGTTTACTGACGTTTCGACCGGAGGACCAGTCTTCACCTATATATAACGAGGTCCAACTGTGTATTGTGGGGTTTTAGAAGATGTTAAAGTAGATTGGTTTACTTTTCCCTGCAATAGCAAAACCGGCGACGAGAGAGACTAATCAGTCTTTGTCTTCTCGTTTCGCCCAGCTAGCAAGCTATCTGCCCCCACCTCGCGGCTGCGCGCTGTACCGCGCCAGCCGCGGCGGGCCGTGGCTCGACGGAACAAAGGAAGCGACAAGTGTTTTCGCTCATTGACATTTATTACAGGATAATAAACATTCAAAGAGCATGCAGGCTAGCTGGTTGACGGCGAGGATCTAGTTCCTCGCCCGGGAAATTTAGGGGAATCGAGAGGTTCGACTCACCGCGACAACAGTCATCTCCGGGGGCGCCTCAGCGCGCTCGCGTTTGCCTCGCTGGGACGCCGATGGCAGCCATTGTCGCCCTCCTTTTTGCCCGATCCTCGAAGGAAGGAGGTCGCTAGGCACGTCCTCTCGCCTCGCTTCCCGAGCTCCAACTCTCCCCCGCAGCTCGCATCCCGCGCGCGCTCGCCGGCTTAAAGACACTCCTACGGCGAGGAGGTAGATCCCCCTCGCCGTCGTCTTGCCGAGCAAGTTCCCGCGAGGAGCAAGCGGCGTGGCGAAGCCGAACCAAAGGGAACGCGCTAAGGTCGCGTTCCCACATCCCTCCAACCTTAAACGTTTCCGTACGGTGGAAAGAATAGCACACGGGGACATCTAAACTCAATGTTCGTAACACTATACAGAACATGAAGGTTCGCCCCCGCGTAGTAGCTGTCCTCGCACTCGCCGTCATCAAACAGGTATCGTCAGCCGCATGCACAATCTAACGGCCATGCACGATCTAACAATATAACGCTCAGGTGTCGCAGGTAACACCGAGGTTTTTCGAACACGCATGTCATGCACAGATACAGTCTTGTCGTCGACAGCGGTGTCAGGGACTGCCTGCATTTCGTCCCACCGAGAAGGCACAAGCAACACCAATGCACCCCGGGCTGCAGAGTTCTCAGCCCAGGGTTCGACGTAGCGCAGCGTAGGCCAATTTGAGCAATTGTCGCTCGCACTGGCGCCCTTCTCAGTCGGTGGTGGTGATCAGCAGGTCCCGTACGGCCCTCCGAAAAACAGCAGGCCAGCGTCTCGAAGCGTAGTGCTGAAGCCAGCCCGAGCAAGTGTAGCGACTGCGCTGATAGATGACGTCCGTACAGCTGCTGCTGTCAGCCCGGACGCACCGAGGACGTATCAGCAGGTCCAGGAGCCCCGCGACCGCAAAGTGCGTCCCAGCACCGAAGTGACGCCAAGCCATGAAGCACACGACGGCGCCGCCCGCACCAACACGCCCTCCATGGAGGAAGACACCAGCCGTAGGAGCTCCCACGGCGCCGCGCCTAGGCCGCCTCCAAGTAGCTGCTACGCCAGGGCAGCCGCCAGTGGTCCCCAGCTCTCGAACGCTCGCCGACCCGGAGCAGCAGGTGGCATCACAGACATCGCGTAGCAAGCAAGCCTGGGAGACTCAACTCGCATTGCGTATCACATCGGCATTCCCGCAAGCCATGAAGTCAGGCAAGGAAGAAATGCTATTCCTCAGCATCGGCCGCGTGGCACAACGCTAAACAATTGCGGCTGTCAAAAGACGGTTTCCGACAGCGCACAAAAAAAAACTCACTTTCTGGAGGTGAAGGAGATCTTCCCCTGCTACGTGCAGAACCACTTAAAACAAGCATTCCGACGACACGCACCCCGCCATTCAGTGGAGAAGAGGGGCCGTTTCCCGTCCGTCTGCTCCCGAGTTACGTCCTCCTCGGTCGTGCCCTCTCCCACGCGGTGCCGGCTCCGAAAAGCCTTCGGGCAACACGCATCTTTGACAACGACCGGCAACCCAGAGGCTTGCTCTACTGCCCCATTCGCACAGCCGTGAAGGAGACATCGGCTTTGTCGTCGGCCCTACCCGCTCGCTGCAATACAAACAGCTTAATGAGCGGCGGCGCCCATCGCGTCTTGCGATGTCGGAACGCCCGGTGCCGAGCCGCAATACCAGACAGCCCTTACGGCACCCGTGGCCCCTGGCCACACGGCTCCCAGAGCCCGACTCCCGGAGTCGATAAAAGAGACAGCAGAGAAAAGAAAATCGGGCCAAACAACTCAGCTTCCGTACTCGCTCACTTCGGGCTTGCAATTACAGCGCGGGCCTTGCGCGTCATGGGTGCTGGACTTCAGAATTTCAGTGCCTCAATTTGCCGCGGTGAAACTCCCGCCTAAACGGCGCACTGAGAAAACTCGGCGCTCACATGTTCTAGCACGATGTAGCAACGTTCCCCTCTAGAAAGTACGCCTGCCTCCGAGGCATCTTTCGTAGCGGAACATTGTCAGAATCGGTAAGAACTTTTTCAACCGACAAGCATTTCCGTTCCCTTCGCCCCACGTTGAGCCCAAGCGTTATGGAGCGTTAAAGAAAAGGTTACTTTCCCGCAATAGCAAAACTGGCGCGAGGAACATCGGCTTGCACGTTTGCCGGTACATATAAAAAGAGAGACAGAGACAGAGAGACATGTCAGGCGAACCACGATGCATAGCAGTAAGTAATAGCAGAGTCCTTCAATGTAAAGCATTGAAGGACTCTGGTAATAGCCAAAAAACTAAACCCTAGAATATCAACGATACTGACGGAAATAGACAAAATATTAGCTATATATAAACCTATCCTAATGTTAAAGATACGTGTGACATCTTTAACTTTTTCACTAGATGTGGAATATCTTACAAATGTTGGTTAATACATAAAACCTCATAAGCATAAACTAGTGTCCTGAGACTCTACAAAAGTGATTTCTATGCTTCTATCTTCAGTCCTACCAAAAGGCGAATTATAACTTGCCGGAGTGTAATGAATGTTGATTGTTGGCTTCAATCACAACACTCAATGCGCTTTTCGCGGATGGGTAATTTTATTGGGCAGTACATTTTCTTATTCCAGGCTGCATGTGAAAGACCAGTCGACGTAACCGACCGACCTACCCGCTATTTGTAATATTCTGTACGAATTTCAGCGATTGATAAGGCTTAAATTGGAGAGTGCATTATCACTTCCCTGACATAGAGGCATAATACCCGGGGATGTTTCCCATGTTTGACCACGGAATGTATTAAAAAGACTTAATCCTAATTTATGCGATCTCTAAATGTCTCTTAGGGTACCCTGTAAGGTTATTACGTTGATTTCGCGATGTAAAATATTGTCACAGGACATGGCGAACATAGATTAAATTGAGGCTCCAAAAAGGATTGTAAAATATATACTGCCTCTGCCGGTACCACTTGCGTATAACCAGCCTTTGCCAATTGTGAAATAAATGAATAGGCCAAACGGCAAGAGAGGTTTGAACCACCCGAAGGTGGAAATAAAATAAAGTGGGAAAAATGCTACTAAGCGACACCACAGCCAGGAGAGCGGGCCCGGGGAGACTCCTCTGATCTCCCCTGGGAAGTAGCAGGAAGGGTTGGATGAGGGAAAGGGAGGTGGGAGAAGGGAAGGGTTATGGGAAATAGGAAGGGATTGGGGACAGCGGTCTTTTGTTCTGATCCTTGATGTCCGACTCCTTTTCAGGACTGAGTTGACTCAGAGAGGGCATCAGACAGTGCCAATATTGCCAATCTTGCGGCCCCTGCACGGGGTAACCGCTACCCTTTGGGCTTGTGAGCTTTGCCCCGACCGTCGGAGACAGGAAAGTCAGCCTAGCTTGGGGGCTGGAAGCGTAGTTCCTCCAAACCCCCGGATCTGCTGCCGGAGTTTACTCGTGGTACACAGTCGATGGTCCTGAGAAGCAACTCTGCACTCTCGCCCCTAAGACTTCAGGTTACGGCGGCTTGTCCAAGGCCGTCGGCTTAGTTCGCCCCTGAGACATTAGGTTACAAGGGTTCGTCAGTCCCTCGGCCAGCGACCAGTCCGCACTTGGGCCCCATATCGCATTGTAGGTTACAGAGGTTGCGCAGCCCCCGGCCTCTACATACGGACTGTACGGTTGAATGCAGTATTTGCTGATGGTAACATTGAACTCCCAGCCTCCACTCACGCTGGATTACAGGGGCGCGTTACTACCCCCGGCCGTTGGGTCATAATGGGGGAATTGGATCGTCCCCGAGCCAACAGGAGTCATAGTTACCTGGACCGCCCATTGCTGGAACTGGTATAACTTTGCGCTCTCGCCCCGAGACTTCAGGTTACAGGGGTCATCCATTTCCCTTGGCGTGACGAACCGGCCCGCATTTAGGCTCCCTCATGCTTTGTGGGTTACAGGAGTTGCGGCGCTCCCAGCCTCACATACAGACTGTACCGGACAGTGCCCCATGCCGCCATGGACCGCCATCGACGACGACAACGATGAGGGAGCGGCTGGCTTGCAGCCAGCGCGGGCTCTGGAATGGCCGTCATGTAGGCTACATACTGTAAATAGAGAGAGACAGAGAGAGAGTGAGAGACAGCTATTTCTTAAAGAAAAAAAATGCAGAGAGATTTGCCCACATGCGTACGTCGACATGCTACTCTGCAGGAAGGGGAATGGGGAAAAGATAGATGAGTAGTATAACGTGGAGTAGGGGTGGAAAGGAGAAGAAAAAGAGGGAGGGTCATATATAGGGACATGTGATGTAGCGAGGACTGTCCGCATAAGGGGGATATAGTCTCAGTGACACCGATATCGTCAAGTGGCAATAACGCATCCAGGACTTTCCGCTGAGATTATGGGGAATGCCAAAAGAGTTCCAGTTCAGGCATGCCCCACGTTGATGCGCCAGATGTGGGTTTGGGACTTAAAACAAGCATTCCGACGACACGCACCCCGCCATTCAGTGGAGAAGAGGGGCCGTTTCCCGTCCGTCTGCTCCCGAGTTACGTCCTCCTCGGTCGTGCCCTCTCCCACGCGGTGCCGGCTCCGAAAAGCCTTCGGGCAACACGCATCTTTGACAACGACCGGCAACCCAGAGGCTTGCTCTACTGCCCCATTCGCACAGCCGTGAAGGAGACATCGGCTTTGTCGTCGGCCCTACCCGCTCGCTGCAATACAAACAGCTTAATGAGCGGCGGCGCCCATCGCGTCTTGCGATGTCGGAACGCCCGGTGCCGAGCCGCAATACCAGACAGCCCTTACGGCACCCGTGGCCCCTGGCCACACGGCTCCCAGAGCCCGACTCCCGGAGTCGATAAAAGAGACAGCAGAGAAAAGAAAATCGGGCCAAACAACTCAGCTTCCGTACTCGCTCACTTCGGGCTTGCAATTACAGCGCGGGCCTTATAGCGCGTCATGGGTGCTGGACTTCAGAATTTCAGTGCCTCAATTTGCCGCGGCAGAAACGTCCCGCCTAAACGGCGCACTGAGAAAACTCGGCGCTCACATGTTCTAGCACGATGTAGCAACGTTCACTCCGCTCTCAAGAAAGTACGCCTGCCTCCGCTAGCGATCTGATTCACGCTAGCAGTAACACTTGTCAGGTTCGGACAAAGAACTTTTCTCACACCGAACAAAGACATGTTCCATGTTCCGAGAGCCAGCCCCACGTTGATGCGCCAGATGTGGGGTTATAGAGGGGTTAAAATAGATTGGTTTACTTTTCCCTGCAATAGCAAAACCGGCGACGAGAGAGACTAATCAGTCTTTGTCTTCTCGTTTCGCCCTGCTTAGCAAAGCTATGCTCCCCACCCCGCGGCTGCGCGCTGTACCGCGCCAGCCGCGGGGGCCGTGGCTCACGGCACAAAGGAAGCGACAAGTGTTTTCGCTCATTGACATTTATTACAGGATAATAAACATTCAAAGAGCATGCAGGCTAGCTGGTTGATTGGCGAGGTCTAGTTCCTCGCCCGGGCAATTTAAGGACTCAGAGAGGTTCGATCACCGTCGCCAACAGTTGCCAATCTCCGCGGGCGCCTGCAGCGCGGGTAACCGCTACGCCGTTGGCAGCCATTGTGACTCTTTTTGCCCGATCCTCGAAGAAGGAAAGTCTAGCTAGTCTTGGCTGCTTCGAAGCTATTCCCCAAACCCCGGACTGCTCCGGCGTCTCTCGGTACAGACATCTCGGTCCGAGGAGGTAACCCCCTGCACTCTTGCCGCTAAGACTTCCCGCAGGGCAGCGGGTCGGCCTGTCCAAAGGCGCGTAGGTTCGCTTCCCCCTGATGTAATATAGGTATATATAGTAGGTTTAGTCCCTGAGACATCGCACTTAGCCCATATCCATTGTAGGTCTACAAGGTTGCTTCCAGTCCTACCAAAAGGCATTATAACTTGCCGGAGTGTAATGAAGTTATTCTTGGCTTGAATCACAACCTCAATGCGTTTTTCGCTCGGTAATTTCATTGGGCAGCATTTTCTGATTCCAGGCTGCATGTGCAAAGACCAGTCGACGTAACCGACCGACCTACCCGCTATTTGTAATATTCTGTACGAATTTCAGCGATTGATAAGGCTTATAATTGGAGAGTGCATTATCACTTCCCTGACATAGAGGCATAATACCCGGGGATGTTTCCCATGTTTGACCACGGAATGTATTAAAAAGACTTAATCCTAATTTATGCGATCTCTAAATGTCTCTTAGGGTACCCTGTAAGGTTATTACGTTGATTTCGCGATGTAAAATATTGTCACAGGACATGGCGGACAGTGCCCCACGCCGCCATGGACCGCCATCGACGACGACGACGATGAGGGAGCGGCTGGCTTGCAGCCAGCGCGGGCTCTGGAATGGCTGTCATGTAGGCTACGTACTGTAAATACAGAGACAGAGAGAGAGCGAGAGACAGCTATTTCTTAAAGAAAAAAAATGCAGAGAGATTTGCCCACATGCGTGCGTCGACATGCTACTCTGCAGGAAGGCGAATGGGGAAAAGATAGATGAGTAGTATAAAGAGGAGTAGGAGAGGAAAGGAGAAAAAAAAGAGGCAGGGTCATATATAGGGACATGTGATGTAGCGAGGACTGTCCGCATAAGGGGGATATAGCCTCAGTGACACCGATATCATCAAGATGACCAAATAACGCATCCAGGACTTTCCGCTGAGATTATGGGGAATGCCATGGACCGAGTAACAGGCTCGGCGTAATTGGTCCAGGGTGAAGACATGTCATCTTCTGCTGTAACCGGCTCCTTGCGTCGGTGTAGGCCGAGCACTCTAGGAGGACATGCTCAACGGTTTCGGCGGAGGAGCCACACTTGTCGCAATAAGGGCTTGTACTCTGGCCTACGCGATGTAAGTAGGCATTAGTAAACGCCGCATTAAGTCGCAGTCTGTGAAATAGCGTTTCCAGCCAGCGAAATAGTCGTTCTAGCAGCCTCAATCGCATCTGTGGGTCAATTGAGAATAGAAAAACATGATGTTTCGGAAGGGACCGTAAGCGCTTTCTTTCTGCTATGAGCTAATGCCTTGATCATAGTTGAGGCATCGTTTTTTGTAAAGAAAATATTTCTTTTGTTGCTCATTTCTGGGCCACTGCGTGCATTTTCATCTGTCCGAGGAGCCACTGAAAGGTTACGCGATGGCCAGCAGCGTACGCGAGATGGTGAAGGTATTTTACTCGCGCTGGATGTGGTCGTTGATGCTGAAGCCGCTAGCACGTCACAGGCTTTATAGGGCGGCTTTCGAATCTGTGAAAATACGTCCATCGCATCTCGTTGCATAATAGATCACTTCACTACGAGCCATGTATGGCCTCCTCTGTTCTGCCGCTACGTAAAACAGTATTCTAGGCAAAAATGTATTTGAGATAACCGTCTTTGGGCGCGAGGCTTTGCTTGGCGTGGGAAAATTGCACACAGAATGACGTAGAATCACATGCCGTCACAAAGAATTACCTGTAATCAATCGGAATTATACGAAATTGCTTGTAATCACTTTGTATTCCTTAGAATTAGTTGTCAATTATTGCAAATGCATAGAAGAACTTGGACGTAATTAAATCTACTTCGGATAATTACCAACGGCAGTTACTACGGAGAACTACTTGTCTGTTCATCTCGTTATGCCAACTGCAGCTGTTGGGCCGTATTCCGTCGGCGCGTGTAACCAAGCCGTATTCGAACAGAAGGGGTGCAACCACCGCCAGTTTGCCTGCTCCCAACGTGACCTTTTCTTTGTTGATCCATGGGCATTGTCGAATCGGCCGTGAGCCTCTGGCGGCTGCTGTCATCACCACTGGCCAATCCACTTGTGTGGGTATTTGTGAGGTCGTCGCAACCAATTGGAATTTTGCTGATAGGTTCCGCCCACGGATATTTGGGGTGGCCTCTTTTTTCTCCAAAGTCAGCCAGAACGCGCTTGAATGGTTCTCATACCTTTACAAGAAAAGCCCTGTCCCCACTAATCGGCCGCACCTACTGGCGGGCGCAGGAAGCCAGCGGCGGAGTACACGTTGGGAGTATGTAGCTGCAGCGATAAAACTGGGTTAAGAAGAAAGAATAGGCAAACTATAAGTAAAAAGGGTGGGGAAAGTACAACGTTAAAGGCAGCTGAACACCGCGCCATGTAAAACTTGGTCCTGCCCCCTGGTGCTTAAGAGAGGTTCAAATGACGGCAGACCACGCGGCCGTGTTACATATCGGACACCTGTGACGAGCCCAACCGAGACGAGGTCCGCCAGCTGTGGCGGCTGCGGCACAACTGCCGCCCACGATTACCACTGCTTTAGCAGCCGGAGGGTGTTGTGGGCCCCGCACGCCTATTGGGCTTTAATGCCACAGCACAAACGACATTGTTCTGGTCGAGTCTTCAACTTCGCCTTGTTACTGGCTTTGTGTGTTCTCCTGATAACAGTGATTTGTCATTTAGCAGCGTTACAGCGACGCAGACGAGCGGGAATTTTTGAGAGTGTAGTTCGTACTGCTACCCTCATAATCTGTTTTCTGAACGAGTTTTGATTGCCACAATGTTCGCGGTGGCGGGGAAAAGGGCCCCGCGAGTTATGCTTGACAGTGAGGGCGCGATCTAATAAGTGTCATGTTAGGTTTTGGAGAGCTAATACTATTTCGCGAGGTGCTGCAAACCACCTTTTCAGAAACTCCGGAAAGAAGTGAATCTTACTAATACACCACCATGTTGGGCTACTTCGTTTGAACCGTACACACTGGAAAAACAGGGCGAATATTGGACGGTTAAGAACACACCGAGTGTTATTGTGTTCTTCGTCGCCCCATCTTCCCGCTGTTTTTTCAGTGTGTTCTCAAAAAAAGGTGTTTGGTTTAGCCCTACAGGCAAACTCACGGGCGGGAACTTTTAGGACTGATAACATCGCTCGAGGGGACAAGTTCGGCGCACGGGCAAGCGTTCTCACTTTTTTTTTTGCAACTATTCCTCGTTTTCTCTGTGGTAGATGTCAGCATCGCAAAACGTTTAAAACACAAAAAAAAGGTACAGCATACTACAGCCCACTTACTTGAAATGAAAAAAAAAAAGCAATGTGTGGAAACTGCACCCGAAACTTCTTTTTTGTGATTGCACAATTCAACAGATATTATAACAATCTTCCTTGTATTTCACAACTGTCACGTCTAATGTTCTTAAAAAGGTGGAAAGAAAGCTAACTTTCATTTGAGTGTTCTAGAAAGCACTGCGGGTGACTAATAATTAAAGAAAGATATTGAACTGCCGACACCACAAACCCATAGTTTCGGATCAGGCACCTTCATATTGCCGCGATGCAACGTTCCTACGGCAATGTTAGCGTTAGTTTCTTGTTTTATTCGCGCTGTTGCCTCCTTCGCCTCTAGGGCCGGGCTCGGTGGCCTGATGCAGGCACTTCCACTGTTTTCGTGGAGTCAGGCTGTCCGGAACTGATAAAAAGTGCCCCGACAGTTGGCCCGACACAGATCATTAATCACGACATTTTTTTTTTACAGCGCACACTCTTATTTAGCTTACACCAGTTACTTCTCACCCTGCTATCGTTTATTTTGTCACGTCGCCCTTTTACATTTGTTTCAAACTCGCACCTCCCGGCCTCAAAACTCGAGAGAACGTTGTGTGTCCCAATTTGCTTTAAAAAAACACCCATGTACGCTTCACAACTTCCAAAAGCTTTGTCGCGATTTTGAGCCACGACCCAACTTTGATATTTTGTTTGTCCCCCGTATTTTCCGGAGTATTTCAGAGCCCCGGCGTGCCCTTCGTGCGCTCTTTGGTATTGTTTTTCGCCTGTTTGCGTCGGCCATACTGACCCAGAAAGGTTTTGCCGTGTTTTGTGGGCCTCTTCGGACCATTGCTGCTTTTGTCCTCCGCACGGCGTCGCTCTCGTCGTTTCGTCTGCTTCGCGTTGTTTGTGGACACTTTTTAGGGCGGATCTAAATGGGGGATGGGGCCTCGAGGCCTGGTGGGAGACGGAGGTTGTGCGCGTTAGAGCGGCAGTTTTCATTTTACGACGCACACAGTGGTCAGCGTTGTCCGGTCCCTGAGGGCGCTGCGGCGCGTCTTAAGAAGGAAGACACACTGCCGCCGCCCGAGGGATGCCTTTTTGCTTATATATTATCGACCAATCTTTCCGCACGGCGTCGCAAGAAGGCTGTCTCTCTCCGGAGCGCTTTACTATTTCGAGTCGCACGAATGCTGTTATTCGGCGAAATGTTCGCTTCGTTCCTGCGTCTGGAGGCGGTGATCTTGCACGTCTGAACTTGTACACCACCCACTTTATTTATCCGTCTCTTCTAACCGACGTCACAGATCAGGAAAAGGGGTAGAAATGAAAGCCAAACAGATTAACCAGAGATGGTCTCAATTTTCTAGCGCTCTGCCGCGGGGTAACGGGATGAAAACCACTACTAAAAGATGGAAAAGAGAAAAAAAAACCTGAGTGCTCCCGGAGTGTTACCCGATGTATAAACCCACTTTTGGCAGCCACATTCGCCACAGGATTTGAGGAACAGCAGGCGACAGTTCGAAGAAAAAACGGAAGCAATGGTCTTTCGAAGTAGATATATAACGGCTAATGTCATCGTTTTTTATGTTCCCTTGCGTTTGCGGAATGTTTGTTGCTTTGTTTCATTTCTTTTTATTTTTCGAGGAAACTGATGCAGTGGGCTACACTCTAGAAAAACGTGCCTTTCAGTCGCGCTATATCAGTGATTTGCATTCCTTTTTCTTTTCGTTCAGAGGAAATTCCACTCGCATTTATGCGTGATTACTTACTGGAGCATTTATGGCCAGGTTGAAAAATTTATAGACACAATTGAACATAAACACTTCTATAAATGCTAGGAAGATATGCGCAACACGTAGCGGCACCTCTTCGACTGCGCTCCGACATTAACGCGGTTACTTCCAGGTCTAGCTCACCCCTCATCTCTCAGCTGCCTACCAAATGCAATCCAATTGATTCCATTCAAACCACTCTATTGCAAGCAGTCCCATCCCTTTCTCCTCCCCCTCGGCTGTCTCCTCTCCCCCCTCCCCTAATCTCCCCTCCTGTCGCCATTCCTCCCTCGCTTTGTGTCAGACGACGGGAACGCGCGGTGAATGAAAACTGTCGACGCAAGTAAAGATCTTTTCCGGATAAAAAGGCCGGTTTCGGTACGTCAGTTGCAATGGTGCCTCGGAAGCAGTTCATTGGCGATAAGTGGGGAGGGCTACACCGGGCTCGTGATTTAACGCGCAATCGACGACGGAAACTCCTGAATCAGGCATTTTATTCGCGGATCGATTGTTATGGTTCTTCGCTCATGCAAAAACTCTGAGCCCTTCCACCCTTACAAGAGGGGAGCGCAGTGAAGCTGGCGGTCTCGTTGGATTTGCTATGTTGGGGTTTGGCTATGCTGGGGATTTGCTATGTTGCATTTATAAGGACAGTAGGCCGATCTCTACGTCGCAGACTAAGGACACACACGATTGGCCGGAAGAGACAATGTCGTTTTATTACTGCCCGGCTACGCCAATCGCAGCGCAGCTTCTAGTGGCCCGCATAGGTGGCCGCCGGGGAGCATGCGGCGCTGCGCAATGGCCGGGGACAGGTATACGCCTATCGTGGCGAGCAGTATGCCCAACCCGGGGTAGAGGCGGCGGTGGGGGTGGAGAGTATAAAGTGGGGCTGTACGCATACTCCCTCCGTAGGATAACCGTGCTTCACTGCAAAACCCAAAATGTGGGAAAGCCGGCTTACAATAACCAAGCTTACAGCTACCTTTATAAAGGCGGCTTCACCTTTATACAGATGTGCACTGCTAGAAAGACATTTTTTTCAGGCGCACTATCAGGAAATCAGGGTATGAAGACCCTACGCCTTTTTTTATTATATTTATGAATCTTTCATGCACTTAAGGCAAGTACCCGAGTTTTCGACCCATACGCGGATGCGAAAATTGGGAGGATTAGACATACACAGCTTTCTCTGTAAAATGAAAAGCGCGGCGAGATTCGGTATAAAAGTACGTTAATAAGGGTGCGTGAACCTTTAATAAGTGTCTTCGCTGGCGCTTTGTCAGATACACGGCTGCATTTGCTGTCGCCGCATAAGACCGGGATTCGGCGTGTGTGAAAGGTCGATTGACTCAACTATACGCCAGGAAAAATAATTTATTGCATTCACAATACCCACCTGTCACTTACCTGTGCCAGAACGCTCCAGACGGCCGTGCACCTGCGCAAAACTTTTGGCTATTTACAGAAATGCGAAAAAAAATACAGATATATTCAGCATTTATAGGCTTCAGAAGCTTACTCACAGAATTACTTTAAATTATTAAGAAGGATTACTTGCAATTAGAATTGTTAAATATTGCGGAAGAATAAACGTTGCAGAAAGCACTCCGCTGCTTTTCTGGAATTGTGTGAGAGCATCGTGTATCACACTCAAGAGCCAACTTTTTTATATATCCATAGTCCTAACATCTGCACCAGCTTGACAAATAAAGATTTATTCATCATCATAATCATAGTTCAAACTTTGTTTACATCGACGCGTTTTGCATCCATATTCTACGCATTGTGTGGAGCAATGATGAACTGCTCGATGTCACTTTTATTTTTCCTATTTCTTAGAAATTTCGCCTCCGACACAAAGTTTCAATAAACACGTCATCCACGCATGCTGTCGACATTTTTGTGTCGACAGCATGATACTGATCGTTAATATCGCTAGTAACAGCTTTTAAATGGTTTACTGCGTAGTAGTTGACGTCAGCATTACTGCAGTTCACGCACGCAATGTCAAGTACGGCTGCTTCTCACTTCTCCCCCGACCTTCCACCTTTCAAAACCTTTTTTTTTTTTTCAGACCACTCGTTCGGCTAAGCATTTCTTGGTCTTGCTTCCGCTAAAGCTCACTTCTGCGGATTTTTGCGACGTAGTACCGTTTTCTCGCTACGTATATAGCGAGAAAGTGTTTTTGCTCGAACGAGACACGTGCACATTTTTAGGTAAAATAGTTCCTGTAAAAATGATTTTTTCTTTTTTGCATTTCGGCTTGGTTTGGAATAACTTACAGAACAGAGTGAATACGGGATGACGTACGCTTGGTTATTAAACCGCGCGGCGAGCAGCGAGTTCGTCGGAGAAATTTAGAAATTATTCCAGTGCGCTGCAGTAGAAATAACGAGCTCAACGTGTTTTTTAATGTGGAACGAAGCGCATATGATCAGGCCGAACATACTTTCCACGAAAGGTTGTCAGCGCAGAGCAGCGGAAAATGGATATTCGGAAACTATCATCAGTGTGGTTCAGGTTATGGTAGTCTTACCGCGGCAATAATCTCGATACGAGAGACGGTGGCGGGCGCTCCTTTTTAACGAATTCAACAACGTCGGACTGAATGTCGAGACGAGGCTGGTGCATGGGTTTTTATAGTTCATCCGCTACACTAGAAGTTGTTCTCTCAACGCAGTTCAAAGCAGGAAATGGGGTAGTTTTTCAAAGTGGGAAAACGGAAGCATGCTCATCGTGGAAATAAAAAAAATGAGAACGCCAGAAAAAAAAAAAACTGAACGCTCATTTCCGGGTTTGAAGGAGCCATGGATGACAATAAATAAAACGAACATACAGGCGAGGGGAAATTTGACATTTTAATACCAGTATGTGGGAGGAGACAGTGTAATTCTGGCTTACGTGGTCTGATAGTAAGGCATTGCAGTGGGAATGATAGTAGGGCACCGCAGTACACGAAGGACGCGTTCGCAGAGCCGCTTCCCGTGGTAGCTACAGTCGTTCCTCCGTTTGATTCTATCTGTCTACCCACGCGGCCACATTCGCATTGTCCAATGCAACCTCCACGTAACGCGAAGCTCTTGTAATAAACAGATACTAGTCTTATCACAACCAGACTTGTTTTGTCAAACAAGACTAACGAACGAAGACTAACGAGTCACGGCGACTGTCTTTACACGCTGGACTAATTCTATGCTTCGCATGCTTTTAGCGATCCACTGAGAGAATTCTTCTCGTTTATAGAAGTACGCCGACTAGAGGGATGGATATGCGCAAAACAAGGCCATGCAAGTGACCTTCTCGTGCACATTGTTTCGTCACGGTCACGCAGGATTACCGCTGATAAGCCTGATGGAGAGCTCTATAAGATCAGTTGAACGGACGGCGTATCGGCTGCGTTTTACGTTCCCGCCATTAACTTGGGTTTCTTTCATTTTACTCTTGTACGGGAAATGTTTTTGGGCATTTACTTCGAGGGTCGAAATCCCATTTGCACTAACGACCCGTTTTTTGTGTTTCTGCGAGCGTATATATGCACCGTGCAAATTTAAAGCGCAACAAATTTAGACAAAAAACGACTGACACAAGGACAAGCGCTTGTCCTTGTGTCATTCGTCTTTTGTCTAAATTTGTTGCGCTTTAAAATTGCACTATGGAGTACCAACTAGCTCGCACCCTCACGTTGTTAAGTTATATATGCACGCATGTTGGGGCGATAAAATTCCAGTTTTGGTTGTGCAGATGAAACCCAGCCACCATACTTCAAAGAAAAAATTCGAAGCCAGGAAGTCACAGCTCTTGGTCCTTACTGGAGTGCGATTTTGAAATTGTATACGCAAGTTTTATTGGCTGCGGCAGAATTCGCAGGGCTGAAGATTATGTTAAGACTACTGCATATCGCAAGCAGCAAAGATGAGCACAGGTCGCAGCCAGGTAAATATATTGGGCCATGTGGTTGAACGATAAAATTGAAAAGTCGTGCGCCGCACAGCGTCAATCCAACCAGCTGCATGTGGCACGTACTTATTCGGTGCCAAGAGTAGATAGATGGGCCGACATCTTGACAGAACACTGCAGCGCTCGTCTGATATCAGGAAAACAAACCTGACCTGAGACCGGCCTTCCTACCACACGGGACGCACACGCACCATGCGAGAGATTGGCAAATTAGACAGTCAACAGATAGGAAGAACACGCGGTGTCCGTTGGCATCAGCTGACTTCGCGGCACTTCCGGCTGATGTTCGGGATTTCGGGTGGTTACGTGGCTGGGAAGTTCTCCCGACGTGTGACCGTCTGGCAAGATTCGGCGTTGTGAGTTCCGCACGGTGTCCTCACTGCAGCCACACTGAAACTGTAAAACATGTCTTGTTTCCCCTGTTGTGTAGCGGAAACGTTTTGGAGTGTATAAAACAGGCAGCTCGGACTCACACTTCGAATGAACACACGTTCAAATGATGTGTTGGTCAACTTTCTGATGCGTGCGGGAGCTTTTGTTTTGTGGAGAAATCGTGGGGCCGGGTGTCTTCCAGCCCGGCCGCAACGGGTGATGTTCCCACAGCTGTGGCGTGTCCGGTCGATTCTCATGAGTCATTTGGAACACGAGTTGGCAGCGCTAGGAGAAGAAGCCTTCCTTTTACGTTGAACTACGCGCTTTATAGTGGTCAGGAGCAACATCCTGAGCGTTTCTCTGGGGCCATACTAACTAGTTTACTAGTTAGTTAACTAGTTAACTAGTTTACTAACTAGTTCTCTGGGGCCATACTAACTAGTATAGTTTATGAACCATTTTTTTGAACGCTGGTAAACTTTGTGTGCCTTGGTTTGTAGTAGCTTGATGCCATCCCAAACATTTTTGTGCAGCGTGTAGAATGACCATGTTACATTAAAACTGATTTAATAATTTTCTGTTCTTAGGACGGTGCTGTTACCACTAGCCGGTACGCCCAGATGTGTGGGTATTAATAAATTCTTTGTACCCCCACTAAAGGATATCGAGGGGTTTTAAGTTACAAAATAAAGGCATGCTTTTCCAGCAACAGCAAGCCTGGTTGCCGGCTTCGTGATTGTTGGGGTTGCTACCTTGACATCACGTCATTGGCTGACGAGCTGTCAGGCGCCGCTTGCTAGATGCCTTGCTTGCTGGATTCTCAACCTTCTTTCTCGATTCCTTACTTGGGGGGTCCCGACCTATTCGACGATTCCTTTCGCACATCACGCGCACTATGTCTTGCGAGAAGTTCGACCTGGGGTTTAACTTGCATTTCTCGCTCATAATAATAAACCGCGTGTGGAGCAGCCGCTCTATTTTCATGTGACTGGCATTGTCGGAGATACTCTCGTGGGGCCTTGCGTGTTAATCTTAACAAGTATAGCTGTCTTGTAGCAGAGTTTTTGCAACGCCCCGGTGTAGGCAGTGCTGGATAGTCCGAAAAATCAGTGAAACTTCATTAACAGTTTACCCCTTCGGCAAATGCTGGTAAAAATATTTTCCCCGCGACTTCGTGCACTATACACATATTTTTAGCTTATTCTAATCTAGACACCGAAAAATTCAGAGTTGCCACCAGTCTTGAAAAAGAACGAGCCAGCAAGCGACAAATAAAAAACAACTTTCTTTTAAAAGCCAGATCAGAATATCTCCAAATAGTATTTCGCGTTTTCCGTAATCCCGGAATACTCTTTTGAGTGATTCCTTATCAAATACGCTGGATTCGAGGGGATTATTATAAAATGATTTTGGAGACAGGTAAGTGAATGGGTGAGTAAGTGGGTGGATGAGTGGGTGAGTGAGTGGACAGACAGGCATGCAGGCAGGCAGGCGGGCGGGTAGGTAGGTGGGCGGGTGGGTGGGTAGGTGTGTGGGGGGGTGGGCGGGTGAATGAAAGAGTAAACATTTATTTCACAACCCAAGTCCGCGTCTACGCTACATGAGGTTGAGATCAAACGACCTGCCCCCTGATCGTGATTAGGTGGTCAAGAAGAGTGGGTAGCAGGGCGGTTAGGAAGAATACTTTGCATTAATTGACAAATCTCAAAATTTCTGCGCAAATTTTTTTTAAACACGCTGACTTTGAATATTTACCAGCGCCGTGCCCAAAGCCCCTGCGCTGTTTGTAAGGATATTAGGTAATGCCACCACACAGTTGACGAACAAACAAGAGATTACGTACCACGTACCTACCAAACGCAATGCGCCATTCAGATCGCACCTTCTTCTTCGCTGGTTCGGGAAGGCCCAGTCTGCTGTGCAGTACCCCCGAGCGGGGTTGCACCGCCGTATGCGTAATTTCGTCCCTAACGAGGACGGAGCGTGTGGAGCGGGCCGGGAGCACGGAAACGAGCCGTGGCGCCTGTGCTGTCAGCACAGGTCATTTCTCATCCGCGACTCCGGGCTCCTCTCAGGACGTGACTAATTTCTCCGGGGAGTGCGTGCGGCTTATCTCGCACGGCTCCAGCCGAAGGAACGCAAGCAAAAGGCGCTCCAGACGCTGCCTGCCGCGGGCGGGTAGCCGGGGCTTAGGCTCCCTGAAACGACTGGCGGCTGGCGCGTGGACGCTCGGACAAACTGGCTACGCCTTTCACAGGCCCGTCACATATCGGACTGCTTCTTTGTATACGCTTTTGTCCTTGTAACGTGACAAGAATACTTTTCTTGTCCTGCACGATTCGTCATTGTCTAAGAATGACCGTGATTTTTTTGTAGGGTTTTGATAGTTTGAGTGCTTTTGCCGCACCCCTTAGAACAATATTTCTCGCCTTACGCAGTCTTGATAAAGACACACGTATGATGAAGTTGAGCCATGTAAAGACCATGTCCGGGCATAATCACAAATTGCAAGGTACTTGTTTCTTAAAACCAAAGATTACTCTTCATGAACGCGACGGCTTATGGGCGAAAGCAAGACATCTTTAACATAACTTCAATGAGAAAAAAAAGCCGTCATTACTCAGATCTCTTGTCCCTAGAGAACTAGGTCGACGGATAAACGGACGGGGGGGAAACACACAGTCACACACTTTTACATACATACATCCGTACGTAGGTGGTACATACATGCGCACACATACATACATGCGCACACACACACATATGCACACACACATGCACACACACACACGCACACACACACGCACACACACACATATGCACACACACACATATGCACACACACACACGCACACACACACATATGCACACACACACGCGCGCACACACACACACATGCACGCACGCACACACACACATGCACGCACGCACCCACACACACGCACACACGCACACACACACACACCACACACACGCACACACACACTACACACAGCACACACACACTCACACACGCACACACACTCACACACGCACACACGCACACAAACACGGACACACACGCACACAAACACGGACACACACGCACACACACACACACACACGCACACGCACACATGCGCACACGCACACACACACGCACACACACACACACACACACACACACACATACGCACACCAACACGCGTTCAGACTGGCGCACACACGCCCACCCTTACAACAGACACGCACAAACGTACACACTCTTTAAAATGTGAATTGAACGCGTAATTTAAAGCGCACTTGTCCGCGAAAAAACTTCTGCGCCCTACTTCGGCGGCTAGAGGAACCGCTTCTCATCTGTGTTAAGAGGCCGTGACACCAGCAAACCCTGGCGTTAGCTATGCATTCCCACTTCAATGAATATAAGCCATATAGGTAGAATTGGCACTCGTGGGCACCGAACACAAAATCTGACTTCGGCTTAGTGGAGTAGTCGTTTCCCATACAAATAATATGTCTAGAGGTTTTTAGATGTGACGGCAATATTTTATATTCAAGTATTTTCTACAATTATTACACGAGCTTATCATGTGAATGTATAAACAAGTTACGAATATTTGTCACCTCTAAATCGATATAATTTCAGGAATGATGACACACAAAAAACTACACAGCGAGGAAATGTTTTTCTTTTTCTGGCCATTTACGTCGCCACCGATGTATTTTTTTTTCTTTTGAAGGTGCTCCGAAGTCGTTAGGTGACGCCACCAGTTGCTTATTTGCTGGTTCTCTTTTGGAAGCGAGCACACTGTGCTGGCTGCACACACACTCACTGAAAGAAACAAGTGACTTGTGTATATTAGCACTCGCGCAGCGTTTTCTCCAGCTTCCCAATCACTCTTTGCCTAACATTCGGGTCAATATCCATTTACACGTGTCTAGTACGATTTATAAACAAGCAACACTCCTCTCAGAAGAACGGGAGTTCTTCTTGACGGCAGTTGGAACTTACCATGAACACTAGCGGAGCCGCTCTTTGAGTAACAGCCCGCTGCGTACATTTTGGCAGAGTCTCTGAGCTGGAAGAAATAAACAAAGAGATGCAATAAAATACCACGTGACTGCTTTACAAAGAAAATGTATGGCCTTTACAAACAAACCATGAATTCTTGTCATTGGGTAAGGAGGAGGAGGAGGAATGCCTTTAATGATGAGGAGAAGTCAGCCTGGCAGCAAGCTTGGCTTGCTACTCCACATGAATATGAGAGGTGCAAAAGTGAGAGGAAGCGATGACACAAAAACTCATACAGACACTACAAACACAAATAAGCACACACGAACTGACCGACGCAGATTCGCGCACACAGCACACGCACAGTGATATAGTCAAGGCAAACGGTCACAGCACTTTGTTCAGGCCGGAGTCACGGAGAAATTACACCAAGGCCCGTGTACTCCGTGTTGCCGCGGCAGTTGACTGTCATGGGCCAATGGCGTCGCAAAGTTTCAGTGGTGCGTCAGCACGCAGTCCCAAGGTCGTCTTCAAGGTTAGCCGCGGGGTGTCGTAACGGGGACACACACACAGTACATATTCTATGTCCTCACGAACACTGCATAGTACGTGACAGTGAGGGGAGGCAACTCGGCGCATCTTGTACAGGTAGTGGCCGGTAGAACCGACGTTGAGGCGGATGCGGTGAACAACTGCTTCGTCGCGCTTTCCCAGGCCACACGGCATTCGGAAGCTGCAAGCGGAATCAATTCTGTACAACGGCTGATAATTGTTTCATCCATCCGTCCATATTGAGAATTGTAGCTACCGCGCCACGGAGTACGCAAGTGTCGCGGCGTCACGTCGAGAGAAAGGAATCGGGATGATGACCTCAGATTGGGTGTAGCCCGCGCAAGCTATTTCGTCGGCCATCACATCCCCATTCACCCCACAATGTCCAGGTAGCCACTGTAACACTACCTTGTTAAGCGAGCTGGCAGCATGTGTATGCAGGGTGTATATTTCGTGGACCAGTTGTTCGCGCGGAAATGATGCCAGTTGTTGAAGCGCTGCCCGTGAATCTGTGAAAATCACCCACACAGAAGGTTCTCGCCCAATAATGTACTGCAAAGCGAAGCGCAAGGCAGCAAGTTCTGAGCTTAAACACGGCTGTGGCCTGTGGGAATATACGAATACAGTATAGAGGAAATTTGCATGACTCATGGACAGTGAATAGCGAACTCCAGTGACAAAAAAACAGGACGGAAACTACGTCTGATCAAAGGTCAGTACTTCAAAGAATTAGGAACTTATTTTTAGGAGATAAGTCCAGTTAGGACGTAGATGAACGAAGACAACTTAGGCTATCTAATTACCAAACCTTTTTTTTTTCTTTTTGGATAGGAACCTAATGTAGGGTGCCCATTCCCACGAAATACGACACTTGCCATACCCCTAAAAACTGCCTTTTGATGGCTTCCCGTCTCAAGCTACCTATTACGCTGCACATAAAAACAAATCAATAGCGCTACCCAGCCGAATAACAGCGCCAGCCCACGGCCAGAGTTTCAGCTAGTGTCCTGGTTACGTAATATAACGAAGGCGTAATGCGATATCCGCACAGAGGCTTTTAGCGTGCGTGTGGAAACACAAGCTTTTGTTCTGCCTTAGCTGGCCGTCCTGACTAATCAAACAGGCTTGCGTTCTCATTATGCGGTCTTGCGAAACGGTACCCGCGACGCATCGTGCTTTTGGGTGATTACGTAGTGTGCATATCGTGTGAATTGAGCAGGTGGGGTCGCTTTGTAGAAACACAGAACAGGATGCTGCTTTCGTAACAACCGTTCTTACTCAATCCCTTTAATTACGGTTACGAACACTTCACAGATTTTGTTTTTTTCGGGCATGTTACCAGCATATACAGGCATGTCGATTGCAAGGAGCTTTCTCACGTTCCGGCGGGCGTTTGATGTGAACATTTCGTCGTAGCAGGCGTATTCGGATCTGTGCCGGGTCACCTGTCCGGACCACCTGCAAGAAGAGTGATTTGCTCCTTAATTAATTAAAAGGGCCAAAGGCAACAACATGGAAGGCTGCGTTTAAATTTCCCGAAGTTTAGTGGTTTCTTTTTACAGAATATGCATGGTTGTGGCTATTCCTCATCGCTTCTGTTTATTGTTACCTATTTTCCTTGCTCCGCCGTGTTCTGTGAGGTTGGCTGCATTCGATTGACATATTTATTACCCGCGACTCTCGGATCTCAGGGTCAATCCTTTTAGCAATCATTAAAACACCTCGGGAAGCTGTTTTGAACCAATGTTTTCCCTGTAGTTGAGCCTAGGAAAGGGCTGCAGATGACCCAAGGACTTGCTATGATCAGTTATCACATTGCAGGTCCTATTTAAATGTCATTTTAAGCGACCAAGTTGCTGTTACAGAATCTAAGCTAGGCTTCTTGGAAATTATTGGAAATGATTGGTGGGTCTGCCAGCCCCATTAGGCTTCTTTAAAATTATTTACATAATCACAGTTACGGAAATGTTGCACAATATAACAAATGGAGATAGAAAGGGAGATACACGGTAAAACGTTATTGCCGTTATTGTTTTTTGTTTCTGAAAGTGGGTGAAGTCCTCAGTCCAGGGTTCCCTGTTTCCTGGCCCCCACTTGTGCCTGATCTACCGGCATTCGCTGATGAGCCGTTTCGTAGCTGGCCAGTGCTGTCTCTCGGAGTGTAGGTCTTGTGTTGGTGGATCGAAGCGAAAGAAATAACCGAACGAAACCATTATTTGGCTACCGTTGTGTGCTATGAACAGTGCTCCGCTCAGATGGCAATACTTTTTGCTTCCTTGAAGAGGTGCTAGTCCCTCTCTCTCATCTCTCTCTCTCTCTCTCTCTCTCTCTATCTCTTCTCTTCTTCTTCTCTATCTATCTATCTATCTATCTATCTATCTATCTATCTATCTATCTATCTATCTATCTATCTATCTATCTATCTATCTATCTATCTATCTATCTATCTTTCTTTCTTTCTTTCTTTCTTTCTTTCTTTCTTTCTTTCTTTCTTCTTCTTTCTTTCTTTCTTTCTTTCTCTATCTCTATCTCTATCTCTCTCTCTCCAGAAAGGAAGGTTATTTCACTCTCTCTCCCTTTCGAGAGACCTACAGTGGATTTTACGATTACCATTTTGCCATTTTACCATTTTGGTTCCTATACTAGTTAAGTTATTATTCAAGCTCTTAGTGCACTTTGAAAATCATTGCACGTTTTATGCACCAGTGTATTTTCATTGCAATGTATGTTTAGATTTCAAGCTTCAATAGAAAACTGGGCACGTACACGGCCGGTAGTATTGACTACTCCTGGAAAGCCGTTTCTTCTGTGGGCTTTAAGGTCTGTAAAGTAGCTAAACAGCGCTTGAAAACTGTGGAGGTTGGAAGCTTAAAGACAATCAGGCTACCAACGATGTTGAATACTCTGGTAAACAACATAACACGCGTCAGTAATAAATTTTTGCACAGTACATTCTTGAAATACCACGACTAGCATACTTGTTGGACGCTCACATCTTACGGCAAGTTATCGGCATCAGCAGCTCACGTTGAAACGCTGCGAAGGTATTTCAACTAAAGTAAACAAGAAAACTTACTAGCACTCTTACTGCAAGCATGGACGATTACCATGAATGCGTTGTTCACAATAGTATAACCGCCTAGAGTTGTTCGTTACAACGTCCCGTATCGCTATTCGCAAGGTGAAAAGCAATGGGCGAAGTTCAAGAAATATTTGCAACGCGCTAGCATTTAAATCGCACTGGAAATGACAGCAGCACGAGAGTCGTTGAAAGACGCACCTTCAGAAAATCTGCATTTAAAACGTGTTCTTCTATAGGTGGGCTGTAGTAGACGTACTTCAGGGCTTCCATTTAGACGACTCGCGCTTTTTAAAGTTCTTTTAGAGGCGTGCTTCGCGAAATAGCTTTGTAGGCCCGCTTTCGGGTGAAGTGTTTCTCCTCCGACGCTCGCTTCTGTTAAATGATTATGGGAGTATTAAGCTTTGTGGATAAACTTGTGGGACGGTTACACGCGTCGGATCCCGCCGCGGTGGCTCTGTGGCTAAGGCGTTGCGCTGCTGAGTACGAGGACGCGGGTGCGATCCCCGGCCGCGGCGGTCGCTTTTCTGATGGACGCGAAAAGTAAAGACGCCCGTGAGTGCGAAATTTAGGTGCACGTTAAAGATCCCCAGGTAGTCAAAATTAATCCGGTGCCCTCCTCTATGGCGCGCCTCATCGCCTGCGTTGCGTTGGCGCGTTAAACCCTACAATCAACCAAGTTACACGCGTCAGCAGAGTGCTCTGTACTCGGTTGAAGTCCTATTCAAGGCGGACGTGGCAATACCAGCTTGGGTGGAATTTTGCCACGCAATGCTTTTTTGTAAATCTCCTTTTACAAAGGCTTCTTACCAATATTCTTCGTGGACAAAGGTTATACCCAAAAAATTGCCACTTCTCGCCGTGCATCTGCCGCCACTTTCTTTTACCAAAGAAGGCTTTGTAGGACTCAAAAAGTAACAGCAGGAAAAATCAAAGTAGGCCAGAAGATAAACCAAAGCAAACCAGCCGTGTATAGAAGATGATAATGATTACCAAATTAATTTTTAACTATTAGTGTGCATTAAGGTGCGATAAGGGTGGATAAACGTAGATTTTTGTGAAAAAGACGCATTGAGGGGGAATAAGATAAAATAAAGTTGAACAATGACTGATTGGTGATTGGTAGTAATGATTTAGTGGGGAGATATTAAGATGGATTAAGTTGAGATCACGTTGAGTGAAAAGAATAATGAGGTTTAGTTTATTTAGGCAGATTAATGTGGACTAAAGTGGACTAAGTTGTATTTCGGTAGATTAACGTGCATAAAGGTGGAATTAATGGATATCAATGCTAGCTCAGGTAGATTAAGATGAATTAAGAAAAATATAATTCTGTTAAGACAGATTGACGATGATACGTGTATGTGGAAGATACCTGCCATAATACTACGCCAGGTATTACCAGACTAAACGGTCCCGATAATTTTTTTCTTTATTTCACTTATGTTACTTGAAAGGTGTGAGTGGTAGGAACATTGCACGTGCAAGTTGCGAAAAGAAAACGAGCTTTTGTGCGACCTAAGTCCTTGGCAAAAAGTATAATGTCTTTTTTTTTTTTTGAAAGCTCCTTCCAGGTAAGCTTTTGTGATACGTGGTGCTGTCACCTACTCCCACGTGCCCTAGGAAAATAGAAGACGAAATTATTCCAGAAAACGGTTCAGTTAGTGTTTGCAATGTGTTTAGAAGTCATCATGTTCTGAAGTATCATTTCATCAAAAGGGCGTGTTTACGTAGTTTATAAGTTGTAGGAAACTGAAATGCCCGGGCTAAAACTATCCTATTAGTGATTATAACTACCTTAAAAGCCACAGGGCGCTCACTTAGCGCTTTAGCAATGTCGGGGTATCGGTTCGACTTTTATTGGTTCTAGTTTTATTGTCTTTATAACGGTGGCGATACAGTGATCGTAGGTACCGTAAACTGCTGTATTTAGTGATCCTTGGACCTGCACCGGCAAAAATTGGCAACGCTGCTCTTGCTTGTCTTGAACTTTGCTAATACGGTTACCACATTTATGCTTGCTACTTATATATATATACCGCTGTCAAACTACTGACAAATGTAACAAAGCCGGCTTTTCGTCCCATTGAAGGCCGCTCCGATAAAAACAGATGGTCTTCAACTTAATGTAGGAGTCATCTAAAACATTACTGATATTCTCCATGGTGGAAAGATAAATCGGATAGTCCAGCTTTCGCTGCTGATGGGCACTGGAGCTCGCTTACATGCACTCGCGTGCGTTTCCCGTGACTCTTCCGAAGCCCGTTCCCCCTCTCACTCACTAGTCCAATCATCGGAGCACCCATATCCTTAATTTATGCTTTTGTTTTAACTGGGCAAGCAATGACAGCCTTCGAAAGCGCAGCAATAATGTACCGCGTGCGAGGCGCTTGCTGGCTCGCCTTGTTGTTGCAACAAAATGGGACGCCAGGCTGCCGAGACTGGTGTTCTTAGGGGCTATAAATGGGCTTGCTATTAAACGGGTACTCTGCAGGATTAGGGCCCCGCACGTGAGCAATGTGCAGGGTGAAGCGATTCCAGAGGATCAGGCAAAGATCCATTGAAGGAGCGGGCTACCTCTCTTAGATGTATGGAAAGTGGAGTGGTAGAAGGTGTCGATGTAGAATGATGGTGATCGGCTGACGCGAAGTCAATGCAGCCAGTCAGTAAAACATATGCGAAGTGTTTGGTACTCCGAGGGACTGCGAGGCTGTGAGAAGGCAGGATCTCGAAGTTAGAGGGCATTCCAAATTTTTAAAATATTGTTTTCGTATTGCTTGCATGCGTAATAGATCATGATGACGACGACGACGACTGTGATAATGAGGTGGTGGTGGCGGTTGGGATGCTGGTGCTGGTGTCAGTCGTGATAATGTTGTATGTGTGTGTACGTGTATGCGTGTGTGTGTGTGTGTGTGAGCGGGCGGGCGTGCGCGAGTGCGTTTCCTTTCTAAGTTGTATACCCACTAGGTGTACTCAAATTCTATGATGCTGCCAAGGCATGAAGAAGATGAATTAGCCTAGTATTTCTATTGTTCTGAGATCGTGTTCCCTAAATGGCCACTTAGAGTGAGGTTCTGATCCTTCCCTTGCCCCCCAATTTTTACAGAGCTGTCGCGGCCGGTGTTCCGTGGTGGAGCCTCCGAACCACGTGGTGTTCAGCAACGCGACGGGAGCCCACGTTCCCTGCTCCGTGTCCGGTTCGCCGCGACCCTCGGTCACGTGGCACGCGCACCACGATCAGGCCCTGGCGGCCCAGGGAGGGGCGGCCACGTCCGCAGCCTCCGTGTCCAGCAGCGCGTCCAAGACCGGGGACAGTTCGGTGGGGGCGTCGACGATGAAAGGATTACGCCACGTGCTGCCGGACGGCTCGCTAGTGTTCCGCGCGTTCGGGGAACGCGAGTACGTCCCCGAGGTGCACCACGCCACCTACCGCTGCTCGGCAACCAACAGCGTCGGCACCATCGTCAGCAGAGACGTCAAAGTCCGTGCGGGTAAGCGACCTTTTTAAGTGAACTTGCGTTATAGCGAGATAGATATGAGCACCCGCTTTGGGGTTCACGGTGGTGTTGTAGGTCCAGAGATGGCAAAACTACTTCCAAAGAGTAATTAAATTACATTACTCATTACTTTCCTATACTTTTCTAAAATGTAATTAAATTACATTACAAAATTACAGGTGGACGATAATAATGACATTACATTACAATTACTTTTCAAAAGTAATGAAATTACTTTGAAATTACTTTAACGAAAATTCATCTGATACACTACCAACTCAAATGCACTTTATTTACACTCATACACATATGCAGTGCAATCTCAAAAATATTTGTTTATATACCAACTTATGTACAGTTTATTTACAGCGCTATACATTGACATGTTAGATATCTTTATTACATCTCAGAAGGGGCTGGGATTCAAAGTGGGCATCGTAAAGGTGTCCCCGTTTGTACGACAGTGTCTTTTGCCTTGCTAAAAATACTCTCCGCTGGCGCGGATGGGGGCAGGGTTGTGTTGAACATAATGAAGAACTTTTTCATTTTCGGGTACCCTTCGAGTACCCTTCGGCTACACTTCGCCCCACGTAAACTGGAGGGAATGTGCGCTGCCGCACAAAGAAAGGCTTTGTTGACAGGAGGGGTAGCAAAATCAAGGTGTGGCACGAAGCATGAGCACAGATACATGGACTGCCAAACCAGCGTCGTGTACCGAGTCCCTGTGTCGTGTGGCGCGTCATACACAGGACAGACTGGCAGGTGTGCAAATGTTAGATGGTGAGAGCCTGCGCTCTCCTTCGACAAACGTCCGCAACCGCCTTTGCCCTGACACTGCCACACGTGCGGCTGCCACCCGGTGTTTGAAGAAACTGATATTGTTACCAAGCACCCGAAGCAGTTACACCGAGAGATAGTAGAAACCCATCATATTAGCAAAAGGGCGAATGAGTGCGTGAGCCACCCTTCAGGGGTGCTTACCGATAAAGAGGTCGAGTTCATGGACGACAAATGAATCATGTTTTCCTTTTTTTTCTTGCTTTTTCTCTTTTCTTTTTTCCCCCTGTTTTTGTATGCAACTTTGACAGGTGTGGACGTTATTTGCCTTCGGTGTAAATTTGTGTGGCCGGTTTTCAATAAATTCAGTTGAGAGTCAGCGCTTGTCCTGTGGTTATTCTTCTGTCTGTATCTTCTTTCGCGCTGTGATTAGTTATTTCGTGGAGAACTTTTTCTTTTTGTGCCGCAAGAGCAGCGGACAGGCTACATCGTAGTCAAAAGTAATTGGGAAAGTAATGAGTAATTTCCATGAAATTACTGGTGTGAAGAAATTTATTGCATTACTAAATTACCAGCACCCAAAAGTAACTCATTACATTACTCATTACAGCAAAAAGTAATTTAATTACTGTAATTTATTTACTGTAATTTCATTACTGCCAAGCCTGTGTAGGTCGTTCTAACCGAGGTCACTGAGCATAGCTTTCAGCCGTCGCCCCCAGCGTTCGAAAAGACGCCTTTTTTCTAGATAAGGAAAAATACATAATTGCAGCTTATGCCGGGTTCAGACTGTTGCCGCAACTGTCGTAATAACTCTAAAGAATAACGTCATTTCACGTCTCAGTCCACCGAACTGCGTGACACGCCGTTTTGTTTTACGTCCATTCATCACGATATGACTTTTGCGTCGGTAGTCGGAACTAGGCTATGGTTACAAACATAAACAAAAAAAAAAACACGTATTCGATTATAATCAATTCTTCATGGTTTCAGTTTCATAAAAACGTTTATAGCACGCCAAAGCCGCTCATATGTGCACCAACCGCCGGCATGTGCCGATAATTGCTAACGCAGCCGCGTTCACGAAGTATATGCGTAAACTGTGCTTAATGTATTAATCTAGCAGATATTCTGTATCTTCGTTTAATATCGACACTAACATTTACAGTTTTAAAACAAAACAATCCACATGATTGCGGAAGATCAATCTCAATTGGGCACGTGCGGTCAGGCGAAAAAGAAATGGTCGTGACTCTCGTTCTAATCTACATGACGTAAACAAATAAAGTTTGCTTCGTCATGCAGAATTTTCGTAACTTGGCAATGTTATGAAAGCCTACAATCACAGTTTTTTTATATGTATAACCATGCTCCACTCCGCTCCAAGCACCAAGACTCTAGACTCCTGTTCTCTTACGTGGCACATCTACATGACGTAAACAAATAAAGTTTGCTTCGTCCGCTTAGGCTTCTATATCGTCATGCAGTATTTTCGTAACTTGGCAATGTTATGAAACCATATCGAACAGGCAGCGCAAGAAGGACTGGACAAAAGAAGAATTAATGACGACACAGCGCTGAACTCGCAACTGATATTTATTGGAAAAAGACACACATATATATACTGCACTCTGCAGAGTCACGTGGCTTGCCATCATGTTATCCGCAATTACAGCATAATAATACAAACTCACTCTATCACCTTGGCAAACGCGATTACAAAAGACAAAATGCACGTGCCAAGGGCCACACTAGCGCGCACCGCGACCAGTCAAGAACACATATTCACTGTCAGCTAACGACACTGGCGGAACGCTGATGCACTTGTCTCCGTTTTTTCTGATTTGATACGCTTCTATTATTTCCCGTACACGTTGGTCCTTGTGCTTAGCAATTACTACGGTGTCTTGAAGGGCGGGGACACACCCACACTTTGCACAATGCTGAGCAACATGGGAATACTTGTCACCTTGCTAACGTGCGCTTGTGCTCCATGAGTCTCAGGTTTAGGCAGCGCCCCGTTTGTCCGATATACACTTTTTGGTGGCACAAAAACGGGATAATATACACCACAGCCACGCTACAAGGAACTAATGGCGACACGTGTTTGATTCCACAGCGTGTATGCTTGGCGGCTCCTGATAACTTATTGTGAACTGCGTTGCACACTCGACCTAGTTTATTTGGGGCAGAAAACAATACGTTTACTCCGTACCTTCCAGATACATTTTTTTAAATTCATGTGACAATCTGTGTACATAGGGCATGACAGAGAAGATTTTCTTTTTGGATGCAATCTGACGCTTTTCTCGCTTCAGAAACCCACATTTCATCCATTTCTGAACTTTTCCAACTGCGAGACACATAACTTGCTTATCATAACCAGCCTTCCTCAACCTTTCCATTTGTGCACTAAAACTGTTATGATACTTATGCGCAGACGACTTTGCAAATACGTTGCGGAGATAGGAGACAGCTATGCCTGGCTTCACAATTTTAGAGTGCCCAGAGTTAAAGTTCAGTACAGGCTTTTGTGACCTAGGGCTGTACTCCCAGCATGCATGATTACCCTGAAGAACCAGCTTAAGATCCAGAAACTGGATTTGGTTTTTATTTGGAAGTTCAAACGTGAACTTGAGCCCATAGCCACACTCCTTGAAAACTTTCAAGATATCAGGCACCCTACTAACAACTAACTAACAATGTTATGAAAGCCTGCAATCACAGGTTTTCTGGATACGTATAGCCATGCACCACTACGCTCAAGCACCAAGGTTCCACTCTCCTGATCTTTTACGTGGCACATAAAATCTAGTTCACCTCTTTTAACCGCTACGATGATTATACAACTGAACCGTGTTAACTGTCATTCAAAGGAAAATAAAGTTAAACATCAGTGTCAAAACAAATGATACGATACAAACGCCTCCACTGACGTTCTCACAGCTTTTCGGGGTTTACCAAACTGCTGCAAAGCACTTTGTAATGCGACCATCATAAAACCGGTTGCCCCGTGCTTTTCTGCTGGCATAAGATAACACTCCGAAGACTTCACTACACTAGTTGACTGAAAAAAATGTGCTTTATCATATTTTAAGATGACCATAATTTCGGTTCTCCTTCCTGTGACGACGACGACTACAACGCTATGCTATTCATCTTAGCGGTGGTACACATCGCGCTGTCTACGAGTGGTGAACGCCGTTTGCGGGGCTCGTTTCGTTTCACTGTCGGCATAATGTAATGTCACTTTAATCACGCAGTTTCCCATTACACACGTTTTACTAAGCGGACCTATGCGTCATTATCGTCAGAAGCCCGCGCAGCATAAACGAAGCAGCCCACATCATTTGCCCAAATTAAGCTTGCCGAGACATTTCGCCAAAATTACAGTTAGAAAAGGCAAGACTTAACCACTCCCGTTGCCCTTTACGGCTCCCGTTGCCCTTTGGGAAAATTGCAGTTATGTAACGCGGCTTTTTCTGCACCTTGTTCACATACTGCGCGCGAAAGGTCTGCTAATTCTTTTGCTTTGCTGCTGTACAGGTAACGTTTAATGTAGCTGGCTCCAACGCGTTTAGCTGCTGGAGACGCCGCAAAAGAGAAGTTCACGCATTTTCTTGCTATATTTTTTTATTTTCGAACGTGAAAGAGGTAAAATAAATAAATAAAGCAATTTCACTCAACGTGAAAGCTGTCGAAAGTGTGGAGCAGTGATTCGCCAGTGCTTTCTCTGTATTATTCTTGTGAGTACATCTCCCGCCAGGGGGTGTCCGGCGCCCTCTCGTACTAGTGTTTAGTATCAGCCTGGCATTGATACCGAAAGTAGTCAAAATAGGGCGCCCGAAGCCCCTGGAAATGCCTATAAATAGACACTTGATTGAGCTTTTATTAATTTCGGGTAATAATGCGTTAATCCACGATGTTTTCTTAGTTTATATTATTGTGTACTTATTTGCGGCTAGAAGCGGCAGCGTCCGTGGCAATGGCGCAACGCGAAGATCGCCCCGACCACTTGCATATGAGCAATGTGTTGCCTCCTGTGGGCGCAATGGGATAGACATTAGCTTCGTAACACGAGGGACACATGCTCAATTCCGACCAGGGGAAGCGGCTTCCTTTTCGAAGCCTCTGCTTAAAATATCCTCGTTTACCGCCCATTAAAGGAGCCATGAAGAGAAAAAAACGACTTCGTTTAATTTGAAAGAACAAGGATTCAGTATCTCACTGAGCTCCATTAGAGCCACAAAAGACGTTTTTTAACGAAAAAAAAGCAAGAATTATTTAAAAACTTTCAGATATTGCGCCACAGTGACGTGTTATGAGCAAGAATGACGTCATATCGGCCAACAATAAAACAATTTTCAGTGCGTTAACTGCCCGTTAGCATTCAAGTGATGCGGTCAAATGGACCTAGAGGCCCCATTACAGACGTCCAGTCATGTGTCGTCGCGACAGGTCAGTTAGGCGGCCGCCAGTCGCACAAACAAAGCTCCGTGACGTCATAGAAGAGTTGCGGGAAATTGGGTAGGGGGTCGCGACTGCTTCACACGTTTTCTTTAATATCTCCGTTATTTGTTCGAAGATTGCGATGATATTGGTATCATTGTTATCGGAACTAAGCAGTCATTCTAATAAACCCAACTTGTATTTTATCTTCATGGTTCCTTTAACTACTGAAAAGTGCTTATCAAGTTCCCCAAGCGAGACTGCACAAAAATCAACGAGGAAGAGATTTTGTTTTGTCAACACTACACGAGACCTCTCTCTGCGGATGAACCTAGGTGTACTTAAATGCTGGAACCACCGGCATAAATAGGTAGCCGTAAATATCAGGACAGGTCCAAGCAACCTGCTGCTGTGCCTTTGATTGCTGCGTCGGGGAAGATGTCGATTTCATCAGGGGTTTTGTTGTTGGCCAGAGTGCGAACATATTGTTTCCGTGCGGCTTGGTTACGCTGAAAAATGGGTCGTTGCCCGAGATGACCCAGGGCGGGCCATGCTACGGTACTTCAGCCTAGACAGTGCGTAGGAGGCAATAGCTAAAATACTGGTTTAGATTGCCCAGACATGCCCGAACCGTCGACTGCAGCGTGTTTGGTTGAGCCAAGTCTAAAAGTGTCGTGGGCTGCGACAAACGCTGAAAGGACGTACAACTAGAAGCGATTGAAGAGCGCATCATGAACTTCAATACAGAAATTTGGAGGTATTGAAATAAAATCAGGAGGGCTGAAGACAGCTTCGAAGTTTTGGGATACACTACATCTGGACAGATAGCCAGGCCCGTGTTCCATGATTAAAGAGGAATTATGACATCTGGGTCCTGCGTTAGTTCTTCCTTTTTTTTTTTACTTCAGTGATTGAGTTTCACTGGTGGTTGGGCGTTCAATTCGGGAATAACAGGAACCTAGGTAGATCTGACTGACGCATGGAATGTTGATTAGAATGGACAATCAGAGTGTATACGCCCGAAAACCACGCGTGACCTGGAGTACAAAGGTGTACATCTCTACAAAACTTACAAGAGACCATCCGATTCCTTGACCATCTTATGTGGCCTTGTAGGCCTTGAGAGCTCACATTAGCATCTGGGCGCAGCTTCCCGCCTCAAATGTACCTTGAACCCCGCCTGGGAACAGATTTTTTCTTCCTCCTTTTGTGAGGCATCGCTAAGTACGGTGCCCACGCTTAGAGGTGGCGTTCAGTGTCGTCTCTGTAAGGCTCGCGTGACCTGTATGACGTTCGAACCCCAATCAATAAGCTTCTCTTCATTTGGGCTGCAGGCATGAACAAACTTCAGCGAAAATGTATTAAACTGTTTATTATGTATTTACAGGGTAACAACAATTTGAGATTGCGTATGAGGTCGTAATGCCTGGTGGCGCAAGTTACCGCCGTTTCGTTAGGTTTTCTTTCTTTGTCTACGGGCTGGCGGAATCGCGGGCGTTGTCCAACCCCAAGGCGAAACCACCATCATTACCACGCACCTCGTACACGTTTCGTACAGAACACTGCACCACTGCACGGCTGGAAACATTCGCAGGACAAGAGTATCCCGCGGACGCACAACGGACTTTGTCGTCACAGGAATATTTTTGGCTGCGTGGCCTCGAGTCGTCGGCGCCAAGCTTATTGCTGACTGCTTCTGCGGTAGCCCGCTGTGGCACATAGGAATGCCGCGGTGTCAGTCTGAGTCCCCCACGCTCGGTGTGGCATTCCAGTGACGGACTGGCTGACACCATCAGTCACCCTGAGTCGGCGGGTTTTACGCCTGGTTGGCGCCATGAAGATATACGTAGAGTCGAAAACTGTTACGTATACAGCGCAATGCAACAATTCGCCCTGGTCGGGGTGCCGTTGGCCGGGAGAAGATCTCGAGTTCTGCGGATCGCAGCTCACTATTAAAGGGACTCTGAAACAATTCTGATAACGCTTTCACTGTTTCCGTCGCGTCTCGAAGTACTGCGAAAGCTACAGTTATCGCGAGCCCGGAATGGCACTGCATGATTTGCTCGTCGCAGCAGATGCGCCTTCCGTTTCTGATTTGCATTTGTGGTATTCTTTTAAAAGTGCCTGTCGAATGCGTTCATTGCGGCAACTGAACGAAAGCCGGCCAATAGCCGCTAAACCACTGTAATGACGTAATTCGAGTGCTCGAAGAAAGCGTAGACCGGGAAAGAGAGAAAGAGCTTTTGAGCACGCTTCTAAAATACCTGATGGCCATAAGCAATAATTTTTGGCTGAGGTACTTGTGACCCTTATTTTAATTACTGAATGTGTTTGTTGACTCCGTTGTGAAAGCATTTAGAAGATTCATAAAAGTCTAAAAAGTGTTGCAGGGTCCCTTTATTAGTACACAACTCCCGTCGCCGTACACACCAGTGACGCGGCCATGATGTACCCTTCGGTGCCTTAAACAACGTTTGGTTTATCTCACACTTCCAAGAATAAGGAAGAGCTAACTGCCATTGGGCTCTCCAAAAGCTAACCTCGCTTTGGATCTACAAACATTGCGGTGAACCCATACATGCTCAACGGTCCTTCTATTACAGCCCCCATCTCCGCCGGCAATGTATTTACTCTCGTCCAATCAATAACACGTCGATCCAAACTGGCCAACTTGAGATAAACGACTGCTTGTGAACGTGCAGCCACACGCTGCGCTCTCCAGTGCATTAGCGAAACTTCTCTTCATAAATAGCCACTTTTTCTGAGAATGAAGGGGAGCCCTAAAGACCAGAAGTCGACTCTGCCCCACGGACGTAACAAGAACCTCGTTAAAGGCATGCGAATGCATTGTATGCATGCTCTCGACAATGGTCGCGACGTGTTCTTTCAATGGTTCCCAAATTTTTGCGGACTCATTAAGCCGAACCCCGCTTCTCGTTCGACCCGTGAAGGAGCCCGAGGTCAGACGCTTCCATTGTTGAAGAGACCATTGAGCATGTTCTGTGTCTGCATCCGAAGTCCACCTCCCAATGTCCGTCAACATTCGAGGCCACGAGCAGACAGGACAACTGGCCCGTACAACGACATGAAAATCTTCGGACATTGGTAATGCCCGTCGTCATCACGAAGGTCACGCACGGCCCTCCTTCAGTTTCCAAGATGTACCGGCACTGTGACCGTGTGTAGTAGCTATAGCGATAAAAAAAACGTTTGTTCGGCGTATTATCTTCTTTTTCACTCCTTTCTTTTGTATAGTCTTTTTTTTCCCTCAGGTACGTCAACCGGAAACCGAACGACGTTGTTCGGTTAACTTCCCCGCCTTTCCTATTGCCTTCTCTCCCCCCTCCCTGTCTAATTTAGCGAACTGAATAAGTAACACCGGCTTCCCAGGCGTTCCTGCAGAGGTTAATCATTGAGTAAGTCAACAAGGCGTGTCCCGCTACTACCTACGCTAGCTGATCTACGCATTCGGTGCCCCAAAGAAATGCTGCATTAAAAATCACCTAAAACAAAAGCCCGAAGGAACGTAGAAGGCTATAGTTAACGACGAGGGAACGGCCTCCCGCACCGATAGAACTCCCCGTGAAAGTTTAATTTTTTTATTCCTCCGAGCGCAACCTAGTCCCCTCGTTCGCTCAAACAATGGGGGGAGGATATATATCCCTATGCCAAGCGGCCCGAGAAATTTGGTCTAAGGTGTCCGTCCAAGCGTGACCCATTTTCCGTGCGAGGTTCTTTTCCGGGCGTGACGCCAAAGTGCATACTGTAAGACGACGATGACGACGACGAGAGGTATATCTGCATAACGACACTGCAGGTCCGCTAATCACCCGGGCCCAGAGCCGGCGTCCTCGGGCGGCTCCTGGGCAAGAAACATCGGCGACCAGTTGGCTCTTGTCATTAAGAAAGCATTAAACAGCAGCCAGTCATTAGGCTTTGGTCGATTAAACTGGAACAAGCGGCTAGGATCTCCGGGCCGATTACCGGCCTTCAGCGCCGCGATAGCGCGCTCCACTCGGGAGAAAGGAAAGATTTATGAAGCGCGCGCAGGCTTCGAGCAGCTACGGGCTGCAAGCTTCATGAATTCTTCCCCCCGGCGAGTCCAAGACGGTGGGGTGTAGCGGTAGTAGCGCCTGCTTTGTTCCTCCTCCACCGCCCCTTCTCACCCGTGCTGAACGGTAGCAGTCCGGGCCCCCCAAATTTAGCCCATCTGCGAGTCTAAGCACAGCGACAAACGCTTTGAAACGGCGTTTTCAGCGATGCGAGTTGTGTGTTGGACGCGAGCCTTAAATCAGCAGTGCAGGCCTTTGTTGCGTGATTGCAACCAGCTCAGCTCGCATTATTATGGGTTGTGCCTTTTTGTGTCTCTCGTTTCTTGTTTTATGTATTTGCTTATATACTGAATTCGGCTCGTTGAGTTTGGGTGCAACCTTAAGGAGGCACAAAAACAAAACAATAAGATAGACGGTCGGTTTGCGAGTACCCTGATGGCGCGGTAAGTGCCTAGGTCGTTAAAACCAAATGTTTTCGCCCGTATGTAGTGTCGGTATCCCACTGTTAACGGCAGAATAAAATAGTACGTCGATTTGCTCGAGATGTGCCTTGCGTTCGTAAATGGTAGCGGACCGCATAAATCCGCATGTTTTAACTATCTGCAGTGCTTTTAAGAAAGGCCGCAAGTCCCCAATCAAGCTGGTCTAGTCACGTTGGGCAATAAAGATGCGTGTGGTAATACAATTATAGTGAGAAAATTGGGCTTAAAGAGCACATTCACAACTACTCACCAAACAATCACGGCTGATATACTTTCAGCGAAACAAGCGGATATAGTCTGACGGACGGACGCTGATTCTATGTACTGGAGTAGAGACTGAAAACCGTAAATGAGCAACAGAAAAAAAAAAAAAAAAGCCAGGGGTCGGCGTGATGCACCCAGCATTCTTTCTAACTGCGAACACCTCAAAGTGGGGCGAAGGGCTAACGTCAGACCGTCTATAATGCCTGCTTCAACCCATTCCCCTGCTCTGCATCAACCTTGCGCACAAGTATAGATAAATACGGAAGGGCTCATGAAGCAAGCAGCACAGAAAAGGTTTCAGGAATTTCCCGCAAAGCCAACAGAGGCATGTGTATGGTGCTTTGTCTCCTTTATCTCCCTTATCTCCTTCATCTCCTTTATCTCCTTGTGTCCGTTGTCTCCCCATTGCCTCCTTTATATTTGCTTTTTTTTCAGAGGGATTGTAAAAGGCTAATTGTAGTGATGAGATGAGGCATTCCACACCACGTAAACTTGGTGCACCGTTTTCAACTGGGACAGGATGATATAAATAATTATTTAATGGTGAGCAGAATCAGGGATTCACTTGTTATATTACAGAGTTCCTATCCCCGTTAGCCGGAAATCTTTTGGGGATGGAGAAGGAGGCCGAGGCCCTAATTGTGTATCATGAACTTCTACCCGTCATTCCCAATAAATGCCACTTCCTGCCGACCACATTTTTCTGCTGCAAAAAATTTACGATTGTAATGGAATCGAGTGAGGTTCAGAAGAGGCAACAAGATATACGGCGCGTAGGAACAAAAACAAGACACGCTGTCAAGATTTAGCCTGCTTTAGGCGCGATTACCTCCACAACCGAGCCTGACAGCCGAGCAGCGACCCAGACTGGCACCGCAGCCCAGCTCGTTACAAAAGGAAGCCCTGAGGGGAAATGAAATACAGCAAACAAACAGCCAACAAACAAAAGAAGAGACCACGAACACAGCTGCAAACACAGCAGACACGAACAAAGCGTCGCGGATTACCGGACGCGCGTGGATCCGACATGGCGGACAAAAGGCACTGCGCAACAGCCAGTGCTCGCTGACTGGCGGCTGCAGCAGCGTCCGACGAGGCTAGCGGCTGGACGGGGACTCGGATTTCATCCGCCGAACCCTCTCCTGCGCTCCCCGATGACGCGACGCTGGCCCCGAAGTATATCCCGCCAGAGAGGATGCCAGATCGAGCGGAGCGTAGCGGGGAGTCAGCGGATCTCTGGCGGGACGACCGAGAGCGCATCTTTTGCTGCTCGCCTGCCGTGGTCAGTCACTCCGAAGGACGGGGCTCTCCGCTTCCCCGTCCCTGATGGATGCTGACAGCGAAGGTGCCACCGCTGGCAACGCCGTTAGGGAGGCCTGGCCACCGCCGCTGTCGCCTCCGGGGAATCGGGCAACACTCGGCCGGTTAGAGGATAGAAGCAGGGAAAAAGAGAAAGGAGCGAATAGCGAAAGAAAGCAAGCGAGGACGTAAAGAAGGCAAAGTTACTGCTGCGCGGTTTTCCTTCCTTTCACCTCGTTCAGTCTAATCTGCGCCTCCCTTACTCCCGCCTGCCTTCTGTTTAGGCAACGCTTCTCTCTTGTGAAAAAAAAAAAAATGAAGAAAACATGCCAGCGAGGCAAACTCTAATGAAACTCCCTTTGTTCTCGCGTTTGCGCTACGCCGTTCTTGTATGGGAAAAGCGGTGATGAGATTCTGCTCGCGTTTCTCTCCGTTTCCTGTCTGCTTCGTTTATTTCCTTCGCCTTCTTTCTTTTTTTTTTTGTTTTTTGACGGGTGGGAATGGAGGCGATTCTTGCTGACGTTTTGCTAGGGCGGCAGGAGTATGAGAAAGCAAGAACAAGGCAGGCCGGTGGGTCGCCCGTGCGGAAGAACGTGCTTCACGTTTTTCATGCCTCTAGGGTTGCTGAATTGCTTCTCAGCTTCTCCCGGTTTCTCGAAATTCCCCACCAAAGTTTTCGCCGTAACCCCGCGGGTATAAGAGATGATTCCCAAATTTAATAACTTGTCTTGATTGTAGAAGCTGGGGGCTGAGATGGAAAAAAGTGCAGGAAACCAGGGCAAGTAAGAACAAAAGTACAAAAACGGAGCTTGGTTGTGTTCTTCTCCCAGCTCACGTAGCCTAGTCAGCAGCGGGTGGTAATCAATTCTAAATTTCGTCCTGGGGGTTTCATCCGCCCGCTTTTCTGCAATTTGAGGACCTGTTGGCAGCATTATAGGTGGGAACGGATAGCAACAGTCGCCTTCCGAGAAGAGCAGATAAGACGACGTCGACGGTTCGCGGAACCAATTAAGCTATTTCGCTTCCTTTGATTTTGAAATGAAAATCTTAATTTATCTATTTGTGTTAGAAAAGATCCAGAAGGCACAAGGTCGAAATAATCCTTGCTTGATCGGGGCGAGAAGAGTTCACGATGCGTAAAGGACGCAGCTACTCGTTCGCAAATTTGCGAAGAGGTATGACCGATGTAACGCTACGGTGACTATAATTTTATCCTCCTCAATGCCGGAGAGCATTAAGAGTATTTAGTGAGAGAACTTCTGTGTACGCTCGCCAGATTGTCTGCTACACTTCGTGTACATACTCATCATCATTATATCGGCTGGTAGTGGTACATTCTTCTGCTTCATCATCACCATATGATAATCACCGTGGATTCGGATGGTGGCAGCTCGGTCGAGGTTGCTCGAATAAGCCATTCTTGCCTGAAGATGCCTTCACCACCTCTCAATATTGCCAATGTGCATGTATAGAGAAGCCGCTCTAGAGGGGAGGAGTGCAGTGGAGTCTCGTGCTGTGGCTCCTATAAAAGAAAAATATCCTGCGTCTTCGATACGCACACCTTGACATGAAGCTCGGTGTGTTTTATTGAAATTAGTTATAGGGAGGGCTGGCCGAGTCTCCTGATTCTGTCTACATCCGGCATCATTACTAAGTAATGGCACCAGTACTAAGAGACTCTACCGGATTTTGATTTTTTTCGGCCACCCTCGCATCTCATGTTGAACTGCGAAGTAACCGCAGAATAAAGATCCCAATTCAAGACAATGTGGGAATATCTAAGGCGAGTATGCAACAGGCCACACCATGGAGTTGCCTTGGCACAAGTGCACGAGTTGCTGTCATGCGATTCCATTCCGGCCTAGACCCGCCGCCGTGGCTCTGTGGCTAAGGCGTTGTGCTGCTGCTGAGAACGAGGACGCGGGTTCGATTCCCGGCTGCGGCGCCTTTTATTTCTCCGATCCCAGGCAGAGCGTTTATAGTGTTTGTATTTTTTTCATGCGCACTCCTCCGCCGGCGATGTTTGCGAGCGTGTAGTCCGTCCCCAGAATAGAATATTTGAATGCATTGTGCTGTTGCGCCTGATGACGCGGGTTCGATTCCAGGCTGCAGCGGCTGCGCCTTTCCGATGGATGCAAAAAGCAAAAACGCCCGTATGTTCGAGATTTCGGCGCACGTTAAAGATCTCCAGGTGGTCAAAATTAATCCGGAGCCCTCCACTACGGCGCGCCTCATCGCCTGCGTTGCGTCAGCGCGTTCAACCCTACAATTAATCAACAAATCATTCCTGCCCAGAAGGCGACTCCGACTTTTGTCTCCAAGTCTGTTCGCCATCGCTTGCGGCGTTCGCGGCGCTGGAATGACCAGGGGTCATCTATTCAAAGGGCGACTATTTGCCAAGGTTTAAGAGTAGGCCCATCTAGCTACCACCTGAAAATTAGTTTACGTAGGCATTGAACAAGAGAAGGAACGGCATGACACTTTTCGACATACGGACCGAGATAATGTACAGCATCCCAAATTTTTAATAATATATTGGGAGCGATGACCGATGATCATATCAGAGCCGTATCATGGTGTTCACCGGCAAAATAGGGAAAGGAACGCGCCCGCGTATAGAACTATCTGTTGTGGCAGCGTCGTCTGCACCGCTGTTCTTCTCAGGGCAACACACCCCCTGTTTTTCTTATCTTGCAAGGCCATTTCGCTACCGCCAAAGGCAGCTTGGCAGCGTGGGGCACAAAGTCATACAGATGCAGTGGCAGGGGGTGTACCACTCTCAAGGAAACAGCGCAGCAGGCGACGCTCATACAGCAGATAGCCCTATGCGCGTGCGCGTACTCTCCCCTATTTTGCTGCTGAACACCGTGATAAGGCGCTGACGTGCCGGTCGGTCGTCGCTCCTGCTATATTATTAAAAATTTGGGAGGCTGTAACTAGAGTTTACAGCCTTTATTAATGTTAAATCAAGGATAAGAGATATCTAACGCATCAGAAGCGCAGTGAGCACTTGATACGTAGACCAAGAGCAAGATGAAACCAGAGCAGAAAGAAGAGTCATGAAAGCTAGGGGACGTATCACCGTATGCTGGAGTTTAGAACTGTGAAAACAAGAACGCACAGAGAAGAACAGAACACAGGTTGCTCTAACTGGCAAGCGGATGTTAACACAGCAATGATTGATGACACCGACGGGTTCATTCTTCCGTTTAACCGAAACGCACGTCACCAAATGACCACATACCAGAAGCACTCATCTCGGGAAACTAACTCGAATGCCCGTGAAAACTGCGTGCACAAAGAAGTTCAGTGACGGTTAGCGTTAGCAGTAGTTACGAGTGTGTTTGCATATCCTGCCGAGCGAGCCATACCGAGCGCGACCAGCAAGAAAGACTGAAAACGCGTCTTTATTTATCTATGCGCTGCACCTGTGCTTTTTTGCGCGAGAATTCGTTGAGAAATGCCTCGCAATAGGAGGAAAAAAAAAGAACCCTCGCAAATTGACATCAGAGAGACAGAAAGGGCGAGTGCCAAGTTACAGAAACCTGAAACGAGTTGGGCTTCCAGTTCGTTCCGACCCTGCGAAATCCTGTGGGCGAGATAGCAGGTTGCGAAAGCCAAGAATGTGCACCGACTCGTGCGTTGTTGGCTGGAAAGCGTACACGTTCACCCAATCTAGAGCACAGAAGTTGACTGGCAGGGAACACGAAAAAAGGCAACATTTGCTAAGAGTGAAAGCGCCGAGCATGAACGTCCCCCAGGGTTTGCTGCCTGATAAATCGGTATCCACAATACGTCGTCTGAACTAGTTGAAGGACATCTCTTACAACAATACCGACGGCTTTCTCTAACCAACGCGGGCCGCCAGGTCCTCTCAGGACTGGGAATAATTACACCGGGCTACAATGGCCCACTTCTGGAGCCCCTTCCCCGACCTACTCAAGAACTCATTAAAGTACAACCCTTGCCGCGTAATATGCACCCTGAGCACCACAGTGGACGGCGTAAGGCTCGCGCGGAGGCCATCTCACGACAGTACAGTCGAGATGCTGACGCGGTCTTCACAGACGCGGCAGCATACTCCTCCTATCCGGCGTTCGCCTTGGCAGTAAGCCCCGCCCAAGGAGGACAGGCTATCACTGCCTCTGTCAAAAACACTCTCACCAGCTGAAGCGAAGAGGCAAGCAATCGCACTTGCCATCCTTCTCTACCCAGGCTACTACTGTTGTGACGGACAGCCAACAGGTCTGCCGACACTTCAGGCCGGAACCGTTCAAAGCTGCGGCCCGCGCAATGCTACTCCGCCACCCGCCGGAGCGACAGATCCACATAATATGGACTCCAGCAAACCATCGGGAAACGAGATGGCGCACGACCTCGCGTGAGAAATGACACGTACGCACGAGGACTGCAGACACCGCCTCGGAGAGATTTACTTCCTCCTGACATATACAGAAATGACGCAACATCTACGCCTGGCCCGACGCACCCTTACCCCACCACAACCGACACCTATCTATCGAGCAGGCACACCACTACCGTGCTTGCAAACAAACACCTTTCCCACCCAAAAAGAGGTCTACCACATACACCGAAGAAATTACGTCCCCTAGCTGCCCTTCTGTGGAGCAGAGTGTACTCTCTTCCACATGGTTGGTGGATGCCCCTCCCACCCTCTCCCCAAGCCGAATCCTTACAACTCTCCCGAGCTCTGGACGAGACACCGGAGACGGGAGTTCAAGGTCTGCCAGGTCGCGCCGACGCCGACCATGCCACGTCGGGAATCAGGCAGGACAATAAGAAAATCAGCGGCTGCCTAGACACACCGTAGGCCGCGCGACGTCAAAACACCGAGAAAGCACGCACTGGGGAATGCGCTTCATTTGCGGTTACACCCGTTCTCTAGTCAAACTGGAGTATCGTGTCGCCGCAGCACGATGAAGCCATTCGTACGTACTGGCGTGTGCGCTGCTTGTACTGAATGTACTCCTCAACTTCTTGTTAGATCACGGACAAATAAAAAAGAGCTGTGCGCTGCTGCCGCGGCAGTAATAATATGGATGTTAACCCCCGGCGAAAAGACCTCTGTAGCACGTAAAATATGCATATAAATTAGTGCGTACGTCAGCAGAAATTTAACCTCCTCTAATGGAGAAGGCCTTACTTTGCACCATGGTACCGCATTTTCGAAAACACGGTGCAAGAAAAGGGAAATTAATTGTTGTGGCTGAAGACGCCACTCGCTGTTTCGAAGGAAATTTTTCATTGCAAAGGTAGTTGCTTCTCAAAATCACGTGATTCACAAATTGGATACGCAAACCATACCCCTTGAAAAACCGCTCACAAAAAAAAAAGCTGACCCCGCTGGGAATTGAACCCGCAAGGTTGAGCGCACGGGAACGACGCGCGAGAGCACTGCGCCACCGCCTAAATGCTACCCTGCTGCGAAATAGCCTTGGGCCCTGGGGCAATACTGCTGACAGTACCTTAGGTACAAAAGTTCTACTCCAGTTCCTACGAGACACTGAACTAGACAAATTTCTCTAGATAGCAGACAGAGCAAGTTTGTCGTGATATCTACTACTTTCGCACTGTGGCGTTCATCTCTTTATTTGCTTGTGTTGGTGTCACTGGCGTTCATCTATTTATTTTCTTTGGTTGGTGTTACTCTTTTTTTTCGCGTCGTTTACTTTTCGTTTTGTTTCAGTGTTTACATTAACGATTCTCTTTTCAATTGTATTTTTATGTCCGGACTCTGCTGGGAGATTTCTCTTGTTTTTACTTTCCTTTTTTTCAACTCTTCTTGTTTGTCTTCTTCCTGCTGTAAACCTAATGTCTAATATTCACCACTCATCAACGTAGTCACCCACCATCTGGTGTAGCAAGCCTTGTCCCTGGCAGGGCTGACCTCACCAGTTTACATTAAAGAGCCTTCTCTCTCTCTCTCTCTCTCCCTCGGGATAATAGTGGAGGCCCATCCTTCCGTGTCATACGTCGGTGTTTACTACTGAATTTACAGAATTCCTGGCTGGTAAACTGAAATTTCTTAAATAGCGCTTGCACAGCAAGGTTCCCGAAGCCCCCACAATAGCTTATCGCATCAACTCCGCTGCTTCGCGAAAGCGCTCGCAAAAATGCTGTGCGCGCTGACTGCGATTTACACACCACTGCGGGATAGTGCTTGCCGTACTTGGTTTTACGTTTCACGGAAAAACCTTGGCCGATATGATCCCTTATTACCCAAATTACCCTACGTAACTCTTCTCTCCGGAAACTGACCTTACATTTTCTACAGGCGAGCCGATCGCACACCATTGCAGTTTGCAGCTCCGGGTTAGCGTGTCGCCGAAGGTCGAAAGCCTAAAATACGGATTGCATCAGCGCTAGTGTTGAGTTGTAATGGGCTTCATGGACGTTACTGAGTTTATTACACTCCAGAAACTATCAAAATAGAGCCGCATTCATGCGGGGAGGTTGTCGGGGAGCAGTTTCCTTCTCGTCATTCCCGACGACTTCGACGGGCAGAGCCGCTCTCCATAGGCATCCGGTTTTGTTGGCGTCTTCGGTCGGCGAGTCAGTCACACTACGGGACTTCCATCGGCCGACGTGTTTGTGTCGCCGTCGGCTAGTTGACTACGGCGGTCTGCACAAACGCTTCGTACTCTCTCGCCTACTGCTCACGTTTGGCGACTCGTCGGCGTCGCCGTCCGCGTCGTTCGCCTCATCTCTGTCCCTCTCCACTCCTGCAACTACCTTTACTACAAGCGATGCCGGCTCGGCACTGAGGCTACACCTGCCATCGGCAGTATTGGTTTGGCGTGCCAACACGAGCCCATGCGTCGCACAAATATCTTCTGGAGTTTGGACGGTGAAGTCGTTGAATTGGTAAGGGTAGAACTCAAGCTCGTAGTTTAGACCTTATATTTCCGCCACCGGGTTGCCCCGTTCCTTCAAGAGGCCATCCAATGTCTAGACTCCCTTCACTTGCGACAGTGGCTTCCCGCAATCACTTCTTGACGATTACGGCTCCCGCATAACGGGGTTCTACGAAGAAATTGCGAACTTGGTGGCTCTACTGTAGAAGCTGTTTTTGTGGGAGTACCCGCTCGCCATCAAGCCGTGAAAGCTATACTTGGAAGCACAGACACTACCACCAACTCTTTACCGTCAGCCTTTTCTCCCTAAGGGTGGATACGACGTGCTCAAGCGACCTAAGGAATCACCCGTCCATGTCGGCACTAAACACTTATTTTTCCCTTCCCTCTCATCACCTCCCTCCACCAGTGGGAAGCAGCGCAGGGTTGCTCAAACCTGGTTCTCCAGAAGGCGCTCAGGGATCGGGCAGCCCTGGTCGCCGAAGCACTGCATTCTTCGGCCACCAGGCTGCAATACCTTTTTTTTAAATAAATAAAGTTTTATCGCTCTCTCACTCTCTATCTTCCACGCGGCAGTGCTGCTAGTCATAAGCCGTCAGCAGGAGCGCGGCTTCTTTCTTCCCTGTAGCGCAGACTGCCTCCGGAGTGGAAAGCGGGAGACTGCAGAACACGTTTTTCCGTCGACTTCAACACGGCAATGTATTTTTGGAGGGAAATACAATCGTGCTTCCGAACGCCGTGGAAGGTCACCTGGTCGTTCCTCAAGATTCTATGCGTGGCGGTGGACCATCGCGTTGTTCGTGACTGTGTCCTCGCCAGAGACCTCCACTGCCCCTGGAAAACTAGGGTAGTACAGTAGGGTGCGCCCTCTACCCGCAACCCATATGGCGGCATTTTATGCGGAAAGTAGAATGGATGATTACCGCACTTGTAACACCAGGCTTTGACATGAAACGGCGAAGAACGCTCATCCGAGGCCTCTGCGCACTTAGAAAATTCAAGACAAACAAGGCGAAGTGCAGTTATGTAAACCTCTAGGCCTATGCAATATGACGGCAGCTTAACAGGTGAGCGCATAGGCAGATGCCTTGTTTGATTAATCCCTCTTTTCGGTTGTATATATAAAAGAGATTGTCGCCGGCTTATGAGGCCGATAGAATTCTTTTCATCATGTTATATATAGCCTTTTGTTGTTGTTGTCAGTCTTCTCCATTTTTTGTCTTGTGTTTTTCAAAAGACCAAACGAGTCACTTTGAGTACTTCAGAACAATACCTACGCTTTCTTGATTTATGTTCACTTTCCTCTTTTTATGTTCATCGTCAGCTTAGTACCCAATAATTTGACCAATCACGTTCGCTGCCCTCGCTACTATTGAATAATGTGTAACTTTCTGCATATCTTGCATATTTATGTGTAAATAAACTCCTCGTTACAAAAACAAAAACGCTAACTTAATTCTGCCTTCCTGTCCCCATCTCCTTCCTTCCTCTCTCTTCATGCCCCTCCATCACCTTCCTCTCCAACATTCTTTGCTCTGCCGCTTCACTTACTCCCCTCTGCCGTCACGTTTTCCTCTTTCTTAGCCCCTCTCCTTTTCTCCAACATCAATCACTCCTACCACACCCTTCCCCAGTCTCCCTCTTTCCCTCTGATTCTCTGTATCGGCCTTGACATGGGCGTCGTCATGTCTTGCATTCGTCGATCAGTGGAAGCAACGGCGAATTAACAGACTACGTCATCCCCATCCCCTGCATGGTTATAAGAGGCTAAATTTCCTCCCTCCGACATCACCCACGCACAAGAAGAAAATGGAATACAGCGCCTGCAGCATGACAACGCCCGATGCAGTGCGCATAGTAGATGTCTCTTACGCCCAGTACTATTTCAATATTTCTTTTAATGCCTACGGAGGAGAGTTTAAAAATTACGTTTACGTCTTGACATCAAAACATATCGTCACTAGCGCCTTCGAACGTTTTTTTCGAGCTTGCACGCTTTCTTCTTCCTTTTTTTCTTTCATCGCAGCTGTTCGGAAAAATGGAGGTACTGAATTGTATTTAGCGCGCGTCGGGACGCACTGCAACCGAAGCCATAAAAAAAAAAGACGTTGGAAGCGCGAAAACAAGAAAGAAATTTAACTAAGCCGAGCGACAATACGAATAGAGGACTAACAAAAGAGCAAATACGCCTCAGGGTGAAGCCGCCTCTCGACTTTCCGAACCGAAAAATCTTCCGGCAAAAAGTTGGGGGCCGCCGACATTTTTCTCTCTTGCATTCCTCTTTCCCTTTTTCCATCGAAGGCGTCTTGGTAAAGAGATTCGTCTAGGAACTGGAACTAACCCGGGAAAAGCTACACAAAGAGGAAATGAGAAATAAACTGAGCCGAGGGGGAGGGTGGGCGCCCACTTTGAGTCAAACTTCTATTAGCGGGCCCAGAAGAGCGGAAAGCTCGCGCAGCTCACGGGAATCCGGCGGGGCCTCCGAAAAAAAGAAAAACCCTTTCCAATGCCTGAAAGAGGGTTTTCGTTATAAATGGGTTGGATTTGACCAGGATCGAGATAAAAGAAAAAGAAAAGATTGTGCGGGATCACAAAAAGGGGCACCGCGATAAAAACCCGCGCCGCGGTGCCGTTCTAGCCCGGGGGGAGAACCGCATTTGCCGCGCCGCATCTCAGGTACCCCATTCGTTTCGTCGGCACGAGTATCGAGTTTTCATTATTTCCTAACGAGAGTACAAATAGCACGACTTTTGTATGCGAACTCTCGCGTTTCTTCAACCTCTTCAAAATTCCTTCGATTCACGCTGAGAATTGGAAACACCTGAAAAGGCAACAGATGAATTGAAAAAGATATGTTGCGTCACGTCCCTTCACAGAGCAGCGCGAGAAAAATGAACACGTATTTAGATTCGACAAAAACAAAACTTACATTTGTACTTAATTATGCGCGCTGAGTACAATAGCTGTGCTATTTCGTGGTGCCAACCGGATGTCGCGTGATCTTAGGCGGACTGGCTACAAATAGAAGTGGGTAAATATTTTGCATCAGATTACGAAATTACTTTTTCTTTCGGCCGTGTCTAGAGTGCCGTCCGACGTATTATAAGAACTCCACTCTATCGACATCCACCGGCGTTTCGTGACAAAACTCTCGCGTCTGGCACTAGATCGCTCTAGATCACGTAAAGCTAGGCAACCTAACCTAATCATAACATAGCATAACATAGCATAGCATAGCATAGCATAGCATAGCATAGCATAGCATAGCATAACATAACATAACATAACATAACATAACATAACATAACATAACATAACATAACATAACAACATAACATGACCTAACATACCTACATGACCTAACGCACACAAATGAACCATTTAAAACACCAAAACTAACCAAAGCCATAAAAATTGTAGTTCAACTTAAAGATGAAAAAAAAACAAAAAAAAAAAACAAGTAGGGCATGAGCCGGTCTCGAACCAACGTCCTTGGGATAAAAAAACTGACAGATCCTCTACACCACAATGACAGACACTTCGGCCGCTGCTAGCGCAGTCTTAAATATTCGAATGTCGTCAGACGGCACTCTAGACACTGCGTTTTCTTTCACGTATGATGGAGTAATGTTCAATTGCGTTCTTAGAATTGATTTGCCGCAAGCAGATTTATGTATCTTATACGAAGCCATTTTCAGTTTAGTAGGATCGCTTTAAAGACCCCGTTTTTGTATACATGAAGGTTTTTAATATTGCCTAGGATATTTTGCCGCTCACTATTCTTTACAAATCCGTAAGTGATGTTCATTAACAGCAACAAGGAAACAACAACAACAAAAACTGTCTATGCAGTTATGAAGATGCTCCCAGAGACAAGACCATACAGCTCTTTACGCTAGAAACGACTTCATGTGACACGTGGCTTCAGTGCTTCCAGTAAGGCTTGCAGAAATCCATTTAGGCGCGACGGAGGAAGGTTACTTAATCTATATTCGGGTCACGCTTGTGACGTCATTACTTAGTGAAGGAGCCGTTTTTAATTACCGCGCATTTTTGCTGAAGGCTAGTGCACGGCTTTTGGCCGTTCTCAATGCACAAAACCGAAAATGACGCAAATTATCAACGCAAAATCTGAACGAACGTCCGCGGGGTTTTTCGTTGCTGTTTGGAAATAAGATGCTGCTCGACATTGTTCAAAATAAGTCAAAATAAATAAAACGTGAAAGTATTTGCAAAGACATTTAGTTACGACCTTTCAAAGTCTTTTAATAGATTCAGCCGCTCTTTATTCATACCGAACAGTTTTACCAGGATAGCATCCGTTGAAATTTAATACCGGCCTTTTTTAAGCCATTATACAATGTTTTGAAATTGCCTTTGCAGAACATTTTCATTGTAACGGAGCTAAGAGAAGAGAAGAAGCATTGTAAGAGGAGCAAAGAAAAACATTTTTTATGCGCTTATCTGGTTCCATCGTTTCTATTATCATGCGAGTTTGCCCAGTACAATGGGGTATTTACTTTCTAAAGAGAGATTTTATACAGGTGATTTTGAATTACGGTCGTTTTCAGCTACATATAAATAGTTTTCTTTGTAATACGCACAAAGTTTTAAAAAATTACTCTTTAGTGACGAGACACTCATGAAGAAACTTTTCTTTTTATTTGGAAACACAAAAAGGCGGTCCTGGTTATCATTTCTGGCCTAGGAAACGTAATTTGTTATGCGTAATTGAATGCAGTTTTCTAAAACATTTCCAACTTTAATAACACACTGGCCACAAAAAAAAAAAAGAAAGCGAAGAAATGGCTTTAGTGTGCAAACATTTTTTAACATATATTGACAGATCTGTGTGCCATTTCATTTGTAAACCTCGTTTATTCTCTCACTCCTACACTCCTTTCTTTGCATCATTAAGCTCGAAGTTAATTTTTTTCGGTTATGTTTTACACGTGATAGCCACTAAAATAGAAGACATACTGCCAGGGCATTGTAAATTTGACGGTACCGGACAGGCTCGTTTAGCTTTAGCGAAGATTAGCCGGAATACAAACAATATCAATAATTTGTTTGGTCCCACCAAAACATAAATGCATGCAGATTGCGCGTGAAGACGGTAAACATTTGTTTTATAGCAAGGACGCTGCGTCAAGCACTCTCGTTACAAGGAAATGATATGGATACCAGCACTGGGGAGAAACGGGCTACCGTGTAAAAAAACAAATAATAAAAAATATATCACTCACAACCAAACACACAGTAGCACAGACACACGACGATAGGCACCCACCGAGATGAATACCCCCTATAATCAACTGCTGTCTGCTTCCGCTGTGGAAATAAAACGTAAATAAAAAAGGCAACCGGGAGTAATGAAACGCTTTAGTGGAGAGCACGTATTCGTCTAGTAAACCTAGTTTCGAACTGCAAATTGAGCACCGGCCGTAACGGTTGGCCCCTACCGTACAGTGCGGGCCATAATCGAACTCCATCGCTTACACAGGGAGACGACGACTCTCGCACAAGCTTCCATACGTGACTCTCTTCCCAATTACGGGAAACGGGAGCAGGAATTGTCACGCCGTCCGAATAACGGCGTCCCTCCGCTCACTTCTTCCTCTCTCTCTTTGCCTCGTTCCCTCTCCCCCGCTTCCCTTTTGAAGTCACTTTCGTTCTCTCAAATGGCATCGGAATAAGATCATTCATTAGCGCTTCCAAGTCGTCCCCGATGGCTACGACACCGGACATGTTCAAACGAACGGCCGAAACCGATGCGCGAACGAAGACACGAGCGGAATGAACGAACGGTGGAAACAGCCGACGCGAACCGCGTTACCGATTAGGTCCCTCTCCTCTTCCACGGCTCTGCGAGAGGAGGAGGAGGAGGACGACGCGCGTCAGGCGACTCCCTCTGTGGAGGCGGAGGAAGAGGGGGCAGCGCAACGCGCAATGAGGCAGATAGAAAAGAGAGGAAGCTGAACGGTGAAAAGGGAGACGGTTGGGTTTAAACCGAATTACGGGCCGCAGTAACGAAACGTCAGGAGGATGTCGAGCAAGGTACGGTAGCGGAAAGGGCGTAGTGGGAGACGGGAGAGGGAGAGGGAGGGAGAGGAGACAGCAGCGACGACTAACCCAGAGTCGTCGCACTGAAATGGGCCGATTTGTGCCTCTTCGCGATCCAATTATGCGCATTAAGCCGGCGCTACCCGACTGAGTATCCATTCCGTCTCTCCGCGGGCTACAGAGTAACCCAGCGTTTCCGCACCGCTGCATGCGCAGAGCGCAAGCAGAGGAAAAAGGAGCAAATGCCGCCTGAGAGAGATCGCTAATGCGCGAGCAAGCAGCTCCTTAATGCTCCTGCTTTCTTTTTCGTCGCCGAGCTTTCTGAGCCTCGGTCATTGTTTGCGAAGTTATTAGGCGTTAGTGGGGAAAAAAAATAAACAGGGTTTCCTTGTTTTTCGGTGATATCGGGTCGCGGGGTCGTCCCAGGGCACTACTCGCGCGGAAAGGACGAGGAGACACCACGCTGGGGTGTGACAAGTACGATTTGTTTCCCTCTGTGCATTCTTCGCTTATAAATGAACCCTCGAAGCGAGATTAGCCTTAACAGAACTGCGGAGGGAGAACAAAGGAAGTAGCAGCAGTGAAAAGAGCGCAGCAGAAAGGATGTCGCGTCACCGTCTCCCCAAATCTCCCAATGGACGCAATTAGTAGAGCTGGCACCTTCCCAATTTCCGAAGCCACTTGTTTTCGGAGGCTGACGACCGGTTGTTTTTATTTTCCTCCTTCCTTGCGAGCCCGAATAAATGGGCTGATTGGATAGCGCGAACTGGCGAACCAACTGAACAACGATAATGTTAAGAACAAAAGGTGATTGTGTGTGTCTGAACAGTTGGAAGAGTGGAAAGAGCAAGTCTCATTAAACTGAGTTAGAAGGTCCGCGAAGCGCGAGTGGTGCAAAAGTAGAAAAGAAAAATAAAGCTGGGTGTGGTTCGGTAATTAGTAACGTAGGGAAAACGGTTTTCTTTATACTTCGAAGCGTTGCTTTTCGGCAGCTTATGCTGTTTCATCGCAAACGGCGCAGACATGGGGAGATAAAAGAATAAAAATGTGGCATGCGAGGTTATTCGGTGAAAATGTGCCTGACAGAAGTCATTGTTTAAGCGCGTTAATAAGTTGTCTGCACGCAGCAAGAAGCAAGGCGCGCTAATTGATGTAATTTTGCCCCAAATTCACTTTTAGGGCCTCCACTCTGACCGAATGCCTTTTCTTTTGCGTTTTTTTTTTCACGGTGAAGAAAAGCTTCCGTGCTTATTCGGTCAATTTCAATTTAAACTCCCTGCCGTTGAGTTCGGAACAACAAGGGAACGAATGTGTGCGTAAATATATTTTATCGCCTTTCGGAAAGCGGACTGAAGCTAATTACTTCTATAACAATGTTTCGACGCTTGTTTTTTTATCTAATATTTTCTCACTGACCTTAATACACCTCCCTCCTCCCTGCATAAAAAAAATTGGTAGCAACACTTTATATGTGAAACTGACATTGCAAGGCTGGGTTTTCTTTATCAGTCCACTGCGAGACGCAGTCCTCTCCCGTAGTCCGCCAACCTGTCCTGTCCTGGGCTGCCCGTGTCCATTCTTTGCACATACATTTTCTTATTTGATCCCTCCTTCTATTAAATGGTCCTTCTCTTACGACTATTTCCTGTCTTATGTAGCTACTCCGTTACCGTGGTAGTTTACCTGCGGCCATTTCGTCGCATGACATGCTCAGCACTGGTCAATTTCTTCTCCTAATTTAAACTATGATATCTGAAAGTAACACTGAAAGTTGGGGCAGTTGTTAGATCATCGTGGGAAACTGCACAGTGCGCAAAAGAACGGGACATGATATCTTCCAGCTGAATTTGATCCCTCATCCAAACCACTCGTTTCCTGACTCGAAGCGCGACTGCTGTCATTCATCGTTCTATGAGCCGTCTGACTCGAATAAGTTTTATTTCCAGGTGTTTCGTGAGGGGATCAGTTTCTTGTCATCCGCCGGCAGCACACAATGGTTGTAAACAAATATTTTGAGGGACTAGGGCAGCGTATACGGTGCATTATTTGAAAGTGCTTGCCGAATTCCCCCTCGAACATGTTAATTTTGCGAAGCATTTCCTTAACGTGACAGGGATCAGCACTGGCAGCCTGTCTCAGGTAGTTATATGCCTCCACTTTCACAGACGTTGTATTGCACAGTTAGAAGAGGGTGCTTGCTGGATTTTCTCTTTTTTTTTTCATGGTTGGAAACGGGTCCGTGCTCACTCGCCCAATTTCAATTTGAACTCACTGCCGTTGTGTTTGGAACAACAGGGAAACACATTTTATGTGTCAATATATCTCATCGCTTTTCGGAAAGCGGACTGTAGCTAATTATTTCTTTAACAATCATTTTATTCAAGTTTATACTTTGCCATACAACCAACATTTCTGAGTTCACTACTGGAGCATATTTGCAAGTTTTCTCCAAACACACTTAACAAGCCAATGTCCGTGCCAGAATCTCGAGTTGCTCGAAACCTCTGCATTTGCCCGTAGGCATGACAACTATCTGTCAAGTTTTTTTTTATTATCCTTACTGACAAGCTGCAAACAGTTCTCGCGGGATTGTATCTCATTATCTAAGGTTCTTACTGATCTGGAGCTTTTCTCTCTTGGTTTGCAGGATTGTTCTTCCTGTGAATCCCTTCTATATATCCTATCCTTCAAAAGCCTTAAGTCTTTAGGTAACTGAAAAAATTAGTAGTGGCTTAGCTCTGCTATGCCAGGATATACGTAGCGTGAGTTAAGGTTCAGCAATCTAGTCCAATCCTGTCCAGTCCAGTCCAGTCCAGTCCCAGTCCAGTCCAGTCACTTCTCCTCGCGCATGCTGAGCACGGCTCTTCACGAGCCACGCGAAAAGGCTATCAAGTGGCTCCGGTGCAGCGTCAGACTTGGCTACTGCGCAATTGAGGCGCATACCTGGGCACGCGCCGGCGCCAGTGCATCTGCCGCGGCTATGACGCAACACAATCCAACACAATCCACTTTAATCCAATCCAACCCAATCCAATCCAATCCAATCCAGCCAAGCCAAGCCAAGCAGCAAGCCAAGCAAGCCAAGCCAATCCAACCCAATGTCCCTCGCGCTTTCGCAGAACGGCCCTTCACGGCACACGCAAAACTGCTCAAACTCGGCCAGTGTAGCTTACGCTAAAAAAGTTACCAAATATCTTCAAGTTACGACCCCTCCCACCGGGGCATTTCCGGACAAACACGTGTAACTTCCCAAGCACGAGATCTCCTGTACAGTGTACGCATGTGACAATTTTACTGGTTTGTGCCCAGCGGTACCGAAGTACCTCCCGCATTCTGGTACTCCATGGTACAAACCGACGTGGTGGGACGGTTTCCAGTACATTGGATCTCATGTACGGGTGGAGCCTGTACCCATTTTTATTCTGGTGGGTGACCAGCAGCTTCAAGGCCGCAAACCATTGGGGAGCAGTAACCTACCGCGTCTGCCGCAGTGGTAAAGCGTTCGAAAGCCCTTTATAAACTGCCAAGACAGGGTGCGCTTGAACCGTTTTGACTGGTGGATGCCCAGCGGTCCCCGAACCTGCCAGAAGGGGGTTTGAGGGACCTCCCGCTTGGTCTCCCATGGCTGCTTGTCGTCAATCTCCAAGCGTTCATTAAAGCGGAAGCTTTCTTAGTGAGACAGATTGCGCTCGGTCAAAAAACTAATACATTTTCCCATAGACCGGTTAGTCGACCGGAAAGCTCTGATAAGATTTCTGGACAGACTGCGCGTCCATAAAACTGGGCTTCCATTGTGTCAAAAGGATACCCTAAAAATCCCGAAAATGTAATGGTTATACATAAGACAGCGCACATCGATAATCAAAAAGGAATAGAAAATGGTATAACCTTTAACTCCTAAACCACGTATAGGTTTACATCCTTCGTAGCTTCGTTTACTTAATTCGCGAAAAATTGTCGCAAGAATTCGTTCCTCTTTTGCGATTTGCGTCTGCCAAGGTTAAACGACCGATTGAATGCAGTTTCAGCTTACGTTAGAAGCACTTTTAGCTTTAGGAAGAGAGGATAATTTCTTTCCCCGCACAAGGCGTGCAGAGGCTTCTTTACCCTTAAAGAAATCGGTGGACATCTGGTAGCCCAGGATTCGAACCTGGTACCTTTCCCTTACGAGACGAGTGATTCACCACTCGACCATCGCTGTCTGTCCAAAGTCCCATTTTACAGTCGCCCCATTCCATAGGGGTGATGTCCTGTACAAATCTGGTCAACTTTCCAAGCGTTGTAGTCCCATACAAGGGCGGAGCGCCAAGCCCGGGAGTCGCCTGTGCCAATTTTACCGGGAGGTGCCCGGCGCCACCAAGGCCCACGAATGCACATGTGTCCACAGCCACGGTGGACCCTCAACTCGGCAAGTGCCTGTGGCAGGAGATGCCGCCGGACTCTTTCACACCCAGGCAGTGCCATGCTTTAGAAGGCCAGGGTGCCCAGCCAGATCGACAAGGGTCAGGGGCCCCTCGCGAGGGTAAAGGCAGATTTTCAAGCGTGAATTCCTATTTTAAGGTTCCGTACTCGACCATGGAGTCCTTTGCCTACTAAAGAAACCAATGGGTGCCCGCCGGTACGCGGATTCGTACCCGGTAGCTCCAGCTTACAAGGCTGTGCCTCTGAGCCATCGCTGCGGTCACTTCCTTCTTCGTAAGTGAGAGGAACCAAGAGTGGGCTGCTTGTCTGCCATTCTCAAGCGCGTTAGTGTCTCTCTTCTTGTGAACAAAATGTGTGCTGGCAGTTTTCAAGGCAGGGTTGCCCTTTGAGAACGGAGGCACTTCGAAATTTTGCAAGCTTTTGTAGGATGACGCCTCCTCCCTCATTGAGCGGCCCATGGTTATTCCGTTGCTTCGTGCAACTTTGCCTCCGTTAATACCCTTTAGGACCTTTTTCAACCGATCGTTATGGAGGAGAGATGCCTTTAATGACAAAGAGAAGTCAGCCTGGCAGCGAGCTTGGCTTGCTACTCCATATGAAAGAAACACACACAGCGCGCAAAACAACAGGACGAAAGACGGAGGGATGTACAAAAAAAAAAGTTCTTGCGTTATTGCAGCCGCCCCTTTCCATAGGGGCGATTTCCCGTGCAAGCCGGGTGAACTTCCCAAGCGTTGTAGTCCCACACAAGGGCCGAGCGCCAGGCCGGGGAGTCGCTTGTACCTATTTTACCGGTAGGTGCCCGGCGCCACCAAGGAACACGAATTCACATGGTGCCTTCCACAGCCACGATGGACGCTCAACTCGCAACCGCCTGTGGGAGGACATGCCGCCAGACTCTTTCACCCCCGGCAATGGCGCAACGCGGCATGATGGCCGGGGGCCCCGCCAGATGAACAAGGGTCAGGGGCCCCTCGATAGGGTAAAGGCAGCTTTCCAGACGTGAAATCCCCTTTCAAGGGTCCGCACTCACCAGGGACGCCTGTACCCATTAAAGAAACCGGTGGGTGTCCGGCGGTACCAGGATTAGAAACCAGTACCTACTGCATACGAGGCGAGTGCTGTACCTCTGAGCCATCGCCGCGGTCTTTCGTCCTGTTGTTTTGCGCGCTGTGTGTGTTTCTTTCAAGATGATTCACCAACTCGCCCAACTTTCGGTGTTACTCATATGAGCACGAGAGGGGAAAAAATGAGCGAAGGAAGCGAAGACACAAAAACGCGCACAAACACTAACAAACGCACAAGCACGCAGAAACTGTCGGACGCAGGAAAACACACACAGCACACGCACATTCGTAAAGTAAGCCAGACGTTCATACGGTTTCGTTCAGGCCGGAGTCAAAGGAGAAATGACATCAAGGTCCTTGTAGTCCCTGTCAACACGGCAGTTGAGTACCATGGACCGATGACGTCGATAAGTGTGAGTGGAGCATCAGTAGTTACAAATGAAATCTTGCGAACCAAGTTCGTAATTTCAGTAGTGTCTGCAGTCAAGGCACCTTAGCGTAAAGCACAGTATAGAACCGTTAGGGTAACTTTATTATCTTATTAATGTTGCGGGTAATGTTAAATGTTACGTCTGTGCTCCCTGGGTGCAGGCCTTTTGTTTTTGCAACAGCACGCGTCTTCTCCGTTCCTCGTCTTTCATTGATCCTCAGCTTCCTCATTGATCCTCGCAGTCAGCTTCCTCGTCTTTCATTGATACTCCCCCTCCTACTTACAGCTGACTGCTGTGATTACCGTGGTTACGCTGTTATTTAGTGTGTCTACATTGTGTTCATTCACTTCCGCTAGAGCTGTGAATTCGTGTTAGGATTTCAGAATTCAGAATATTAATATACAGTTTCATTTCTACATGTTTCGTGTAGTTATTAGTACATAAGAAAAGTCGCCAAGTAAAACTAACGAGGGGACTTCTTGCGAATTTCCTGATATCTCTACCGATTAAAAGTACAACTCTAAGCTGTATCCTGCCTTGAAGTGTCGTTAGTAGAAAATATGACCACTATTCAACTCCACTAAGCCCTTAGATATTCTTCTAACCTCGTTAATCCTATAGGGTTCCAGTTATTGCCCGAGAGATCGTCCCTCAGCCTCACTGTACGGCCATCGGTAGACCGAATTCGTGCGTTACGTGTTGCCAACTCCAAATTCCAGAGGTATCCTGTCCGGTTGCAAATAGTCGTAGCGCCCTCTGCTGTTTATCTGTCCTGACCACCACCATGGTCACACCACCTACAGTTTCGCGGTACTGAGGGCCAAGAGTTCGGTTGTTTCATCGTGGGGAGGTTGTGGCTAGGTGCTACTACACCAGGGTGTCCAGATCATGTTCTGGTGAGGGAGTGCTGTTGTGTCGCTGAGATTCTTCCTTGTATGTTCGGCCCTATCCAATGTAGCCTCACTGCTATCTAAAATGATATTTCCTGCCGGAACAGGTAGCATCCCAAACCTGGAGATGTGATATCAACCCTCAGTGGTGTTTGTGGGGCCTCCTTGTTAATTATGACTCGGTCAGTGCTGCCCACATTGTAACTAGATTGAACGAGATTTTTGCAGGAGTATTTCTTATGTAGATAACAACTAGCCTGGTCGAGGGCTGTTAAGGTTAAAACTGGACATTTCATTCTTTTGTTCACGAAAAAATGTTAGATCAGAGATGAATAGATTTAGAAGACGCCGGTAGAATTCAAAAGGCAGAGCGCGCACAACTGACTTGACCCAACTGCAGGCATTAATGGAAACCGCTATCCAGCGCGTCTATCTGCACGTGGTATGGTTCCGGAAGCTGACAATAAAATGTCCTACCGAAGGAAACGCTATTGCGACGCGACTAAGCGACATAGCCAGCGACAAAAAGTCTCTTCTACTCCAAGAGAATGCCCGTCCGGGGAGGCTTTATTTGTGGCTTCAATAATGTAAACATATTTTAAATTGCCATATTTCACTACGCATATTTACACTGTCGGCATACATCACAAGAAACTCGCAGAAGAAAGGAAGAGAGAGAGAAAACACAGTGAACTTCAAAGCAAGAGAACAACAGGCCATTTTCCGTTATTTTTTTTTCCGGGCGGATGCTGCGCCGCTTCCGGCCGCGTCTCAGTCCATTGAAAAACCATGATCATTACGCCAGTCAGCGCGCCAAATTTCCGTCCGTATGAACTGCCGAATAACCCTCCGAAGTTCAATAATTGCTAGCGCCGCGAAAGAAATATGCCGGCGGGCGATAAAGATCGCCGAGCTCAGCATAATGGTCGTACACAAAAACCTTCCCCAGCCGGCCGTTCCTTTTCCTCCTCCTCATCTTCCACCTCCTCCTTTTCCTGTTTTCCGGGACGCATTTGCTCTTCAATGGAAAATGGCCTTCGAAGCACATCAGCCTAAGAGAAAGGCAAACTGAACGTCAGCAGATTTGTTTCACAATCAAAGAAAGCGTCGATTGCTCCGTGCACGAGGGGGCATGCGGCGCAGTCGCGTTTACTTCGCCTTCCTAAAACAGAGTTGGAGGCAAAACGGGAACAGAGGAGGAAATAGAGAGAGAGAGAGAGAGAGAGAGAGAGAGAGAGAGAGAGAGAGAGAGAGAGAGAGAGAGAGAGAGGAGAGTGACGAGAGAGAGAGAGAGAGAGAGAGAGAGAGAATGAGTAGCACAGATCGAGGCCGCAAAGTAGCTTTATTTTCCCCCTCGTTTGGGAGGCAAAAGGAGAACGAATGCCCGGCGAGCCAAGAAGGAAATGAAAGAAACAAAAGAAGACACGAACACGCTTCGACTGTATGGAATGAAGCAGACGCTTAAAACCCCTTTCCTAATGACCCCGCTTTGGAACGCATCAATGGCATGTCGGCTCCGCTTGATGGATTTTCTTAAAACTGCCATTCTCGTCGTCGGAGCAGCGGCGGGGAGGGGGCATTTCAATTCTACGCGCGGCTTCATTCGTCGCACCCCCGGGCCTTCCCTTCAATCGTCGTTGCTCTGGGGGGAGGAACCTTGTCGTCATGCTGCGTGCGACTCGGATGGGGATAAAAGGAAGAGGCGCAAGAGCAAAAAAATGTATATACTGGGACGGAGTTGTGATGCGAGCCTAGGAGAAAGAGGAGAGAAGGGAAGATGATGGGGAGAGGAAGGAATTTTTTTCCTCTTACTGGCTCGCAAGCCCTTTATTTATTCTCCGGCTTCTGGCAATTCATTTCGCCGCTCCTCTATGGTCTTATTCTCTCTATTATTTTCCGTGTCCTCCACTACTTGCATGCCCGTAAGATTTTAGTTATTTTCTTTAGTCGTTTTTGTTTCTGAAGTTTTCTGAAGCTCCTTCGCTTTGCTTGCAGATGAAAAGAATACTAACACGTGGCTACTTATACCATACGACAAAAAAAACTCGTTTTTTTTTCACGAAAGAAGACAAAAACTGAACAAGTATAGTGCCTTGTGGAGTTTCTTAAATAAGCAAGGCCTTTGTATGAATGGGGAGCTCTGAAAAAAAAAAGAAAACGTCACTATGTAAGCTCTTTTCGCGTGCTTTGTCCTATACAATAGGACAGAGCATACGAAGAAGGTTGAAAGGAAGACTAAAGGACGGGACAGAATCTTGAACAAGTATTGCAAGTCTCGGGGCGATGGGCCTGTTGTGTACATTGTAGTACAAACTTTTTGTGAACGCAGAACTACCAGCACTCCGCTACGCGTTCACTTATTCAGTTTAAAGCATTTCTATCAAATTTGAAGTGTTTTCGTGTGTCTCATTTTTTTGTCTCATGAAATTTTTGAACAAATATCCGGTTGTTCAGTTAGTTATTGCTTGATTTTGTTTTGAGGTTGCTTTCTTGTAAGAATAACGCCACTAAGGAAAACGAAAAAAGAGAGAAATGACTAAGTAGAGCTGCCGTAAACTTTTAAATCAACGTAAAGGAAACTTGATAAAATGTAATTTTTCTCTTTCTGGTTAAAAAAATTACATTTTGCCAACTTCCCCTGCATTGTTTCAAGAGGACGCCTCGGATAGCTGAAAGCCAAGCTGATCTCTTATTTAATGAATGTACGCTTATTCCTCTCTCTCTCTCCTCTCTCTCTCTCTCTCTCTCTCTCTCTCTCTCTATCTCTCTCTATTCTCATATCTATCTCTATATATCTCTCTGCTATATCTCTATCTCCTCTCTTCCTATCTTCTCTCTCTCCCTCTCTCTCCGTCTCCCTCTCTCATATTCAATGAGTGATTTTCGTAATTACACCAAATATTCGAATGATTCTCTGCCGGTCCTCGAGCGTGTGAGCGCAAGGGGACTGCAGAACGCACAGAGCGTGAGAGAGGGTGCAAGAAAGAGAGATCGAGAAGGGGAATGAGCGTTGCGAACGCAATAGCGCGGTCCAGCAGACCCGCAACCCCGGCGGCCCAGAGCTGAAAAACGACCGCTCGGCCCTTTCTCCGCCGCCCATGGCAGAGATGACAAACCCACAACTTCCCGTCCCGCCACGAATATACACACACAACCGCGGCACGCGCGCCGTAGCCTAAGACTCTTGCGCACACAGACGCACGTTCGTGTCGGCTCGAGTTCGTCGACGGTGGAGCAACCCTTGTTGGGCCCGCGCCCGCGCTTCAGAAAAGGGAACGGATGGAAACGAATGTACGCCGAACTACAACGGCGGAGAATGAATCGAGCAAAAGAAAAATACGTACGCTACAGAGGGTAGGAATAAGAGCAAAGGGTAGCGAAACACAAATTCGGTGATCTGGAGGGTGGAATAAGAAAAGGAAACAGCAGCAGCAGCAGCAGAAGCAGGCAGCGCGGCGGCCGAAGGAAAAGCAAGGGCGGACGGAAGGCAAACAAGAGACGGCCGGCGGAGGCCGCGGCGGCGGCGGCGGCGTTCCAGTAAGGAATGGCGCTGGGGGGCCCCCGGTAATAACCCCGACCTGTGCTGGTGACATGCCGCAATTACGCTCTCGAGCGCGCGCCTGGCTTTAGCATGTCACTCAGCGTTTTGAGTTGTGGTCCGGGCGCCGCCGCGGTCGCGGGGGGGAAGGGCAGCGCGTCTGCGGCGGCCCATTTATATCGCAGCTATCGCACGCGGGGGCCTTTCGTGGGTGAGCTGCTTTCGGCCGCTGCGCGTGCCGGAGGCATATCCGAAACGGAAGGATATGCTTTGTGTCTCGGGTCATTTTTCTTTGTCCTCTGTATGTGCGCGTGAGCGGGCTAGCGTTAAAAGCATTCTTTAGGAGCATGTATGCCTTGTTGTGCGTGTATACGAACAGAGCTTATTGGTTGGCGCGCGTCTGGCATGGAGAGTGTGAATGTTTACTTCTGTGAGCCAGCGAGCCCTGAGAAGAGGCGGGTAAGCGTTACAATTAGCCCTTATTGTCGGCCAAATAAACTGGTTGCCCTACTCTCTTCACATTCTCTGCGGAAGCCTTCTCTGCGCGTTTCTGCCTCTGCTGTAACCTCTCGTGTAGAAGAAACAGGTTGCTGACCAATGTACCCTAATCGGCACGAAATGTTGGTTTTCAAGAAAAACGATTCATCTGCGATGTTGACGGCGTTAAAGTGCCATGTACCACATCAGAAGCAGCCAGGAGTTCAATAGTCATGCCTTAGATTGAAGTCGAAGTAGTATTTGACTCTGCGGCCTTCTTCACAACTGGTTAATTATGCGTTTCATTTATTTTACAGACTTTTTTTGCTATTTTCATGCGCTAAGCAGATGTTGTTGTAAGGACATGTGAGAAATTACAATTAGGGGAGTTGAAAATATATGCAGGCGAGATTCCGGCCAACAATGCGGACAACGGTTGCAGTAGTTCAAATTTTAATTCAATGTTTGGGTTGTGCTTATGGGAAAAAGTGACATTTACACTAAGTGCAAACCGACATTACCGTTACGCCCTTTCTTATTTTTTAATTTCGAATTCACGATTCTAAAGCGAAGCCTTTTACTTGAATCAGGGATATTTCATTTGAGAACTCGTAGTGCAGCTCAGACACCACGAATGAAGGTGACATTAATGGTCCGCTGAATTGCGCTAGATTACCCACAAACTTAGTGATGTCAAATGGCCTGTTTTGAAATTCCATCCATCCATCCATCCATCCATCCATCCATCCATCCATCCATCCATCCATCCATCCATCCATCCATCCATCCATCCATCCATCCATCCATCCGTACATACATACTACTACTACGTACGTACGTACGTAGGTGTCTACATGCATACATACATACACATACATACATACATACATACATACATACATAACATACACAACATACATACATACATACATACATACATACATACATACATACATACATACATACATACATACATACATACATACATACATACATACATACATACATACATACATACATACATACATACATACATACATACATGTATGCATACATGCATACGTACGTACGTACGTAAAAACAATAGTTAGGTTAGGCCTCCAACACTGCTTCTGGTGGCCGTTCCTCTTTCTAAACTTTTTTCTAGTCTTGCTCGTGCGGAATAAACATATGCACACTACCCCAAAACCGAGCAGATTGTTACGTAAGAACACCGCAAGATGGCATAATCACACGGAACATGCCACAAATATCTAAGAATCTCGCCCACGGCGCCTGTAAAATTAAAGCGATTATAAGTAACCACGCTGGACATCCAAACATTGACAGCGCCGGCCGGAATCTTAACGAGTAAGTGTGAACTCATGCATACGGACAGCTCCTTGGAAAGAAGAGGAACCGAGGTGAGAGAGAGAGTGTGTTTCCAAGAGTCCTAAAACATCACGGCAGGACCAATTACGGTCAGAGGACAGAGGTGGAACTAAAGCTACCCTTTTTCCGCGTACCCATCGACTCTTGCCGACCGCATCCACTCTCTCCTCTCCGGTGCCCTGTTCTTGTCAAGGTTAAAACAAAACACGGAGCTGAAGCCGCCGCCAATTCTCTCCTTTTCTCCTGTCTCCAACGTCCTGCGCGGAGAAGCATACTTCAGGTCTCTTCCTTCCCTCTGCGATATTTATTGTAAAAGGACTACGCTTACGCGATCCTGATTCACGGCAAGACCCCAGCAATGTACGAGCAGGAAAACCGGCTTGTCAGGATGGTTCGTTCTCACATAATTCTCCGCTAAAGCGTGTTCCGCGACTACAGGAAAACTGTTCCACTCGCGCTAGTTAGTGTAGTTAATGTCAAGGCGACTGGTTAGCCACGGTTCGTAGCTACCTCGCAACTTTAGTGAGATGATTGAAGCCGTGTTTTAAGATTCCAGTGTACCGTAACGTTTCTGTCTTTCCGCGGCACTAGTACGCATGCACGCAGCCGATCCAAATGAATTCTGCTGAGACATGCAATAACACGTTTTAGCACTCCAGGATGCTGTCGTGGGAATTCTGCTTGCCGGCAGTTTGGCGGATAGTCTTGAAGTCGGCCGTTTTTAACCCATCAAAAACTGAATACTCCGAAAATTCTCAAACAGTTTAAATCTTTCGTGGTTTACGCGTGTGTGAATGCTACGGATGTGTACAGGCGGGTGAAGCGCGTAATATTCTTGTGGACGCTTGGGTGCACCCAACGTCATGGAGCCGCTTGGCTCTAGCAACGTCATGGCACATACTGCCGGTCGTATACACCAGACTTAACTGCTTCTAGCCATACCGGTGAAAAATACGTATTACATTTAAGGACAGCGTCGTGCAACGCCGACAGTGTCGTTTTTTTTTTTTTTTTTGACTGCAAATGTCGACAGAAAAACGCAGCACCTCCAGCTTGCAACCCTATATTTCCAGTAGACAGCAGTGACCGACTGCGACGTCTCTCTCGCCGCAGCCGAACTTTTAATATTATCCGCAATGCTTTCCTATTTAGGTTCAAGACATGCCATACAAGACCACTCAGTTAGTTCTATGTAGCGATACCTTCCTTGTGACCTCCTGTGGTTGAAGACGCTTTGTGAGATAGAGACGGAAACCAGTTACGTCGATTCTAACCAGTTACATTGCCAGTTATGTCGGTGCGTACTCCGAGATCGGTGTAGGGGTATCACTTAGAATACAATTCATAATGCGTGAAAATGCCTCAGTAAAGATCGTTCTCAAGATACAAAATTTGTGAAAGCTGTCGGAATTGCAGAGCAGTGATTCGCCATAATGGGCTGCAGCGCCGTTATCCGCTCACTGCTGCCACGCAATGCATTTCAAATTTCCCGCCGTCGCAGTACTCGCGCGCCCCCTGCCTGAAACTGCGCCAGCGGGAGTTCTGTTATTTTTGTGCTTGCTTTAATTTCATATGCTGGAGCCGGTTTGCGTCATTTTGAACGCGTAATTGGTTTCTTTCGCGGCTGGAGCCTATCTGCGTCATTTCAAACGCGCCATTTTTTTTTTTCTGTCGCGGCCGCTTTTTTCACTTACTCTCGTAAAAGCCAAGTCAACGAGCGTTCCGAACTCAAAGAACGCGGGGGCTTCCGGTTATATACACAGATTTTGCCTCGAATGTACCTGCAGTTCTCTTTGCGCTAAACAGCGGGGAGATGTATGACAAGCGCCAGCAGTTCACGAGGTTCGAACGGTTATGACTATTTAAACCGCGTGGCTTTCGAAGCCTCAGCGTGACCCCCTGACGACGGTACATTAGGCTCTACTTTGTTTACGTTATCTCGCTGCGCCGCCTGATTCCGGCAGTCGCATCGACCGTTAGCGAGCTATGACGACAAGGCGAGCCCATAAAGTGCTGTGCACTTAAAAACAGGCAGATTCTTCTGCAAAGCTGACACAAAGCTTACTTATATCACTTAAACACACTTAGTAACCTTGGCGTGTTTGTGCATATATACTGACAAGAAACCTCGTGGACCTTAAACAGGGAGCACAGGGGAGATGTGACACCCGGAACTAGCACATTTATATCGGGCGTGATCCAGCGCATCGTTTCCACGTCTACTTTTGCTCCATGTTCAACCTCCGCTTGACTCATGTTCAATATATTGTTACGTGACGGCGGAACAAATGAGACGAACCATAGTAGATTAGGAGTGATATATTTACACTATGTGCACGACGGACCACTGGAGAGTCCGCGCAGGCTGAACGCGTTCAGAGCCTCTTCGTCGTCGTAGGCTGTGACCTCACAGCTACGCTCCACTACCCTCTTCATCGTTGTCTCGTGACATGGCCCCCCGACTGCGAGCGACCACCCAGGTTGAGGTCGCAGTAGGTAGGCGATGGTGGCGAGAATTAATAAAAGGTGAGAATACACATTGACGTCCTTGTCGCGGCAGATGAGGATGACGGTCGTGGTGAGCACGGGCCCCGGAAAAGCAGGTCCCGCCGACGCCGCGACAAAGCGTCCAAAGCCCTCGGAGACGCGCCGGAGACCTGGGCGAGGGAACGTCGTCAGCTTTACGTCAGGTCGTGGCTGGTCAGGCCGTCGGTTCTCGGCGGGTCACGGGCAGGGGACACGGGGATGGGGAATGGTTGCGTCCATGGCTCACAGGGGCTGGGGCGCTCCGACGCGATCCGAGAGCCAGGTTAAGAATGCTTCATGATCTGAGACAGGAAAAAGCTCGCGGCCAGGATGAAGGATGTACCCAGCACCCTCTGCCAAAATGTTACGTGGCGGCAGAAAAAATTGGACGAACCATGGTAGGTGAAGAGGGATCTATTTACACTATGTACATGATGGCCACCGGAAGGTCTGCGTAGGCTGCGCGCCCCGCTGAGCTTCGTCATCGTCGAAGGCTGTGACCACACTGCCTACTCGTCTCCTTGATTACATCCTTGATTACGTACATTATCATCTGCATGAGCCACATGCCAGTTTCCATTCGAGACCTGTCGGATCATCGAACGTATCTCAGCTGGTAGAAAGTTCTAGACTTCACAGCCTTCATGAGCTGGGCGCAACAATGTCAGCATTTTCCAGCCTGCTGTGGCGAGCGGCAGAGTCATGCCGATATTATATATGCGAGTTCGACAGCTATGTTTGTGGGCATTCCATCCAGCAAATATACAGGTTGAGAACGGCGGACTGTCAGCCCATGATTTTGCGGATCGCTACTTTGAAAAAAATTCCTTCGGGGAGAAATGGGGTTTAACCTGTTTTTCCTGAAGCATGTTCCGGGTGTAAAAATCGGGTAAAATCGAGTTTTACCCGAAAACAAGCAACCCTAGATATCTATCATGCGCCATTGCTACTGCCATCATCACACCATCGTTGCTGACTCCTTCATTTTTTTTAGCCGTCATAAAACACTAGAGTGGAATAAAAACACTAGACCTGGGGTGCATTGACGTGGAACGTATGCTCGTCGTCATAACTAACTAGAGTATCTTTTCACCTTGTTTTTGTTGATAACGAAAAGTCTCGCATAGTGTTAGTCAAACGTGTACTGCGCCTCCTGCGACAGAAAGAAAGCAAGTTAACTCCTGGAAGTTATGTTTGTTTCGGAGCTGTTATGACAGCCAGTAATATGAACGAAAAAAAAATAAGCTGAGCTCCTCCACTTAAACCCTGGTCAGGCAGCCGTTATAGTTTACACTGACCAGAAGATTATAGTCACGGTTACGGATTACCCGCTCGCCGTAAATTGAACGAGTGCCTTCCGATGTCCAGCGGCATAAAGTACACTACGATGGCCTGTCCTGAAGAGTGCCGGACGTACGTAGGCGCACGGTTTCACCGTTGACGTCCGCCAGCACTGAAAAAGCACTCCCCCGCCCATGCGTCCCCACGAGACAGATGAAGACGTCAGAAAGACGCCCAAGAGTCGCCGCCGACCAGAGCTCGCCGAGGGCACCGCCTAAAAATCTTGCTACAAGAGCGGCGTGTGTAATTACGACGGGGAGCTTCGTTTCTTCCCTCCAACGTTGGGGAAAAAAAGAGGGGAAATAAAAAGAAAGGCGACCGTGTGCAAAAGAGAGAGAGAGAGAGGGGGAAAGATGGGAGGGAGGAACACTAACAAGATACGGGCTGCCTCTTCTTTACGCTCCACTTCCTGGCTACGACGGTCCCCAGCGCAGATTCGCGCGACGGGCCAAGGTCCCCTTATTTTTGCCCAGCTACGCACTCCTCCTCCTTTTGTTTTACTAATTCTTTTCTTTGTCACGTTTGCGGCAGAGTGAACGAAACAAAGAGTAGAGCAGTGGGGAGGATATTTGCATTGACTAAGTTTTATTACGCGAAGCCCCCCTTCTTACGGCCTCCTACAGTGTCTGCCCGTGCGCACACACTGGGGCGGCGTCCTGCCCTCGTCGCGTGGCCGAAATCCAATAAAATCTACCCCAGTCGAGGGTGGAGAAAACAAGAGCGAGGCGTATGAGAAGCGCTCTTCGCGTGCTCTGGCTTTAAAGCCGGAGAGCAGTCCCCTTCCCCGTTTCTAGCTTCCCCGGAGGGTTAATTTTGCGCGTTCGGCATTTCTGGCGAAACGCCCTCCCCCCCCCCCCCCCTTTTTTTCTTTTTTTTTCTTTCCGCTCCCCTGGCGTTCCGACCCTGTCCATATTGGATCTCGATTTTCTGATGAGTTGGAGGAATGCGCCCCCCTTCGCCACCACCATGCAGTGATAGCAGATGTCCGCGCGCTTCGCTTCAAACGGATTTGAGACAATTTATTTTTGTTGTTATTCGCGGCACGGCGACGACACTTGATGGCTTTTTTTTTTTTTTTTTTGCCGCTACGCCTGTTTTTCAACTCCGGAGCTAATTTCGATGTCCGCTAAATCTTCGCTTCTAATACGGTTTCTTATCTCGTCGTGTTTCGGAGCCGTAATTAAGCGGAGCGCTCCTCTTCTTTTCCTTTTGGCATCTCGCTTTTTTGTGGACTGGGTGGGGATTCAGAAGTCTTTCGATTAAACATGAAGAGAGCGTTAGCTGGAATTTATGCCCCGATTGTTTGCAGATTGACCTCTGAGTTTCGGTTTCGATCTCCTTTGAGCTTTTTCTTTCTCTTGCGGTCTTTTTATTAAAGTTTTTATTGTAGATTGCAGACCCGCACGCCTAGGGAAAATAAGGTCGCAATAGCCGGCTTTAAATTGATTCACTTTCATTAGAGTGAAAAATACAGTGTTTCATTTTTTTTTTTTTTTTTTTTTTTACTAAATCAGGCACGTGTGGTACTCGATGTGGAAAATCGAAGCAGGAATAAAGCAAATTTTGCGCCTCCTCACAGAGTTGGCGCGTTTCGCAAGTACGTTGCGACCATGGTGTGAAAGATACTATTAGGCGAGGACACAGCTTGTAAAACAAACGTGTACTCACCGTTTTAATAAAGACGCCAAACTGACGCCGCCGAGCCCGTTGACTGCAGCGCCCTACAGCGGCAAAGAAAAGAAGCTTTTAAGCGCCGGTCACTCGGAGCTGTTCGGATATTTTCGGCTCCTTGTCGGGCCTTCTCGGCAGCTTCCGTAACCGGCCGTCTTCTCGATGTCTGCTTGCCGCGGCTTGGCCGGTTCCGCCGGCTGGTGGTGCAGACGATAATTTGAAGAAGGCCGCGCGAAAGCCTTTGCGGTCGTCCCATTGTTAGAACGTGTTCTGGGCATGTGTTTTGAGTCGGTAACAATCAAAAGAAAGTATGAAACACTAAAGCGAAGGGAATGTGTGCCGCGGTAGCTGTTGAGCGCCCACACAAGTGAGATTTCATGCTTGCGCAACAAAAAAATGGGGTGCAAATGCCTTATTGAGTGCGTACTGCAACGGCTGGCAATAAAACGTGGCACACGTTCCCTGCGATTCTGAGAGAATGAATGCGTGCCCTATAGCCATCCCCAGAAAAAATGATGCTACTTGCAGTCAGCATTTCTGTGAGGGTGCGGTTGCGCGAAAGAGTACTTTTCGGAGCTTGGAAAGGAAGTACTACTCAATGTCGAAGGGGTGCGCGCTCGCAAACGATGCAGTGCCGTCGATTTTACCGTTGGCTACAGCCCCCCCCAGCTGCTCAGTACAAGCAGCGGCAGAAAGAAAGCGTCTGCTGCAGGAACAACGCCCCGACATACAAGGTTAGCAGTCCAGTTTCTGAAATGGGTTAAACTAGCGGCGAGTACGCTGATGTTTCTTCGTCGTAAATGACGTTGCACAACTGGGGTAAGTTCACGCACGAATCAGTGGAGACGAAGCGGTGTTGTCAAAGTCACTGCCGGTGTCCAATGTTCAGAGGAGCTGCGCGCGCACCTAAGTGAACTTAGGACGCCCGAACTGTCGCAGCTGTTTGGACAGTGCAATAAATTACGCATTAAGATCGTGTTGTGTGAACTCACACGGCGAGCTCACACAAATAACGATGTCTTACACGCATGCCGCTGGTGCCTGCGAACCGCCTTGCTTCGGACGGTCGTTGGTCAAGCCACTTGAAGCCTAGGACGCTGCGAAGCTTAGGAGTTCTGCAACTAGACGTCCTTTCAGTCAAAGGTCTACGCGTGGTGCCACCAACTTTATTTGACAGATTTTTGGGCTGCTGTGTCTACACCTAAAAGTGTGTCGTACACCGTGGTTGCGGCCTTAAACGTACAGTCGGCCAAATCTTTAACTAGCGTTCGGGAGCGGCGACTTTTCATGCGTGAGCGGAGTATAACGGAAGCCAAGTTTTAAACAGGTCGAGATTAAGTGAATGCTCAGAAACCGCGCTCAGCTGGGCCCGTCGTCTGCTAAGCTGTTCCTTCCTAAGAGCGCCATAAGACTGAAAAATAGCCGCTCGCGCAAAGCTTTGGCCGACTGTACAGTAAACTCACGTTATAACAACCATGTTAAGATGAATTTTCGAATATAGCGGTATTAAGTTTTTGTTTTCTTGGAATGAATTCATAGTACAAATGATCAACCATCTTGAAAGTGCGAGTATATTTGCGCCGTTTCTTCAGAGTAGTGTTCACGGGAGCTTGTTTCAATCTGAAAGTAGAAACACGCATGGCTGAAATAAATTAAATAAAAGATTGATTGATTGATTGATTGATTGATTGATTGATTGATTGATTGATTGATTGATTGATTGATTGATTGATTGATTGATTGATTGATTGTGGGATTTAACGCGTCAATGCTACATCTGGGATACGACGCGCGCCGTAGTGGAGGGCTCCGGATTAGTTTTGACCAACTGGGAATATTTAATGTGTACTGAGATCTCGACACACAGGCGTTTTCGCTTTTCGCCTCCATCAGAAAAGCAGCCACCACGGCCGGGAGCGAACCGCGTCTTTGGGCTCAGCAGCACAACGTCAGAATATGGGTACGCCAATTTAGGTGAGCAAGCGCCTCCTATTTGCCTTTAGGGCAGTGCTTTTACTTAAAAGAGCACTACCCTGGGTCGAAACAGCTTTAGAAACGTTTGACCAGCCGACTGCTCGCGCGGTGTTATAACTGGCGTGGTCAACAGTATTATCTCTCTGCACATGTGCAACATGGTCCACGATTTTTCCGAACCTTAACGACATCGAAATAACAGACGGTTCCATATAAGCGTAGTCAAAGATCGCAACCCCGACAGAAAATAACTTCATGGAGGCACGGACTTGGACATGGGGGCGTTGCAAAGGGGGTGGTTAGCAGTTTTTCTGCGGTAGGTTAAACGGCCACGCGAAAAAACGCCCACGCGGCAAATCCGGCCATCTATAAAACAGGCAGCGGTCATGCCGAAAAGAGCGGGGCTGATGGTAGGCGGCAGGCAGCAGAGGTGGCGAAAGGGCAGCTCGGTAGATGGGAAAGTACGAGGCGGGCCCGGGCACGAGATTGACGCGGCCCATTGTCAACTTGGCGCTCGCCCAGGGACCACGCAGGCACAAGCGGGGGCGACTTCGGCTGACACAGACCGCGTCCGCCGGGGATGCGCTTCCGAGATCCCCTTCCTGCCTCGGGGAGGGCCGTGCGCAAAAGTGCAACAAAAATAAAGAAGATGCGGGCGCCCTGAGGACGCGGCGCCGATAGTTCTGCCCAGGCCCGCCGTTCATTGTCCACGCTCGATAACTGCTGCCCTAAAACTGCGCCGGATCTCTTCGGGCATGCATTTGACGAGCAGGCCGCAGAGAGCCCTGAAAAAGACATCGGGTCAAGTTGGCCGCAAAGTTCGGCTGATTAGCGGCGCCGGGGCTCGGAGAAACGCGCTGTTTCGTTTTTACGATGTTGGGGGCAGTTCGGCCGAATTTTTCGGCACTCGAACTTTGCTGAGAGCCTTGTTTGTGTGTTTTTGTGGGACAAATAAAGTGGGGGAGGTATACGCCGCATACTTTTATCTCCAAGCAATATACAAATTTTGTACTTAAACACAATAATTTTGCTTAGCACCTGCGGAAATACCTGTCCACCTTATTTTGGGTCTGTTTCGCAGAGCAACTAATTCTCGCTTGAAAGTCTGCTAATCCTGGCAAGCACAGTAAGACAATTCGGGTAGCATGGTCATTGTAAGGTAGGCTTACAAACTGAAGTAATGGTATTTTTATGATACTCCTCCAACAGGCTACTGAGCAAAAGAGAAACGAGTTTTGTCTAATTAAAAACTCAGTGTAGCTAAAAACCGATATGTGAGACCTACAGCAAAAGAGAGATGCCGAATGGCGTTTGGAGACTGCTTAAAATCGTTTTTCACTGAAGAATGCTTAGGTAAACGGCGTGCAAGAAATACGATTTCTATTTAAAATACCACATACATAGTGTCATGTGCCCGAATATATTTTAATTTTTGGAAAATCGTTTGGGTTGTCTGCGTTACTGAAAATGGAATCAAATTTAGAATATTACTTTTATTGAGCGTCTCCATTGTTACGACGATACCCCCAAAATGTTAAATTTAACAAATCACGAAGAGCGAGTGAATTGCACCAAATTATGGACGCCCGCTTTGTATTCCCCTGCATTTTAAACAACCCACTCCGATGTAATGTAGGTCTAAGTGGTTTCTCATTCTGCGCTAGCTGATGATTTCAGGTGTTTCAATTGATGAACTGTTCGATTCCCGGCCGCGGCGGCCGCTCTTCTGATGAAGGCCAAAAGCGAAAACGGCCGTATGTTCGAGATTTTCGGCGCGTGCTAAAGATCCCCAGGTGGTCAAAATTAATCCGGAGTCCTCCACGACGGTGCGCCTCAACGCCTGTGTAACGTCGGCGCGTTAAACGTCATACCCGATTGACGAAATGTCCAAGTTTTCTAGTTTGTTGCACGTTTAAAAGGGAAGGCAGTGAATTTAAAGGGAATTTTTGATCCTCGACGCACGCCTTATTTTCAGCAGCATGAAACGTGTATAGTAATGACGATATTTGGAAACCCAGGAAAATAATTTAAAAAATTTTCAATCGTAGGTTGTGTTTGTATAAATTGTTGCTTAGCCATATCTTTAAAATGAGATCATTCTAATCGGAGGTAATAATTCAATGAACTATTGCATTTGTAATTGAAATCCGAAAAAAAAGGAAACATTGACGAAGCAGCGGCAGCAGGTCTTTACCCAGCTGCTGATAATAAATATCCTGAAAGAAGATTCGAGGTATAAATAAATTGTATAATACATAATATACAATATATTATAACTCCGCGCGCGCATTTCTGATCGCGCCCACGCCATCGGTGTGTTTGTTGGCATCTATACTGTATGATAATGCAAGCGCTTCTTTAAGCCAGCTTCTCCCGTTTTATTAAGACTTTCTCCCCCCTCTCTATCTCACCTTCCCTGGAAAATATTTCACTGTGCAAAATTCAATATCTTGAGACGTCGACCGTGAGCTTTCTTTGCCTTTATTCCTGCATGGAGAACCGAACGGCGACTACTATCTCCAAGTCATATCGGGGCGCATAAATTTGGCGCTGAGCTTCTCTCGTGTCTCACGCCTCTCTTTGGACTGCCACGCTGCTCTCTCGAGCGCTGTCGCGACGGTCAACAGTGTTTTTCTCCAGCCAGTTGGCGTCGTCAGACGCGATTGGAGTTTGTGCGTCCGGGGCTTCTCCAATCTTCACGGGCCGGTGCTTGGAATAAACCGTCCGTGCCGAGAATGAGAGAGAAAGCGCGAAGCGGTCGTCGAGTCTTGTGTTCAGAAAAACAATAACGCGTACGGCAGTGTCCCTTCCTGGGAGATTGCTGGCGGACGCCAGATGGCGTCACCGCGTCTTGTGTTATCCTTTGGAAAAAGAGAGGTCCAGCGGCGGGGATGGTTTTTGTCTTTATCTTCAAATACAAAAATATAGGGTCAATTCCTCCTGCTGACAAGTTTCCAAGAACGTAGTAAAAGATATGATAGGATTGCCGTATTCATGTGCACGCAAATACACGCAATCCACTTCAGTGTGCTTCCGACTGGCATAAGGCTGAGATGGCACGTCACCTATATGAGAGCGATCAATAGAGATTCCTTTCTTCACAAGGGAGAGTGGAATGTCAACGTCTTCCATGCGAAGTAGCATCTACATCCATCCAGTCCGCCTGCATCGCATGTTTCCTACTCAATACTCTACCGAAGGCCAGTTCTGTTCACAACCCTGCACTCTACATCATTTTATAATACAGCGTGAGCCCAATCTCAACCTTCCACATCTCCGATATCCTCTTATCACCCCTTAACTGAGGGAGAACCTGGTTATCATCAGCCATCCGGTCAACCTCCGGAATCAAGAGGGAAGGCTTCCTGCTCATCACATGAATTCCTGGACCAGGGAACCACTCCCACTTCAACGGCTAAAATAAAAACTTTCTTCTTCTTCTGACTACTACTACTACTACTACTACTACTACTACTACTACTACTACTACTACTACTACTACTACTACTACTACTACACTACTACTACTACTAGATTCTTGTCTTCGTTCATTCCTTCGCACTATTGGGGACCAGGTAATCTTGATCACGACAGTGCGCAACGACCTAGATAGGCGTTTACGGATAACAGTTGGCTCGGAGAAAGCCACACATCATATTTCACGGCAAAAACACCCAAATCGTCGAACTTCTCTCTCCTGGACGAGCATGCGTCGCTTCGCCGTTGACTTTACGCAACGCCGAGAACAGCGGGTGCAGCCGAGTTCAGATCTTCAATTTGAGCATGACAGCCATCCACCTAGTGAGCTAGCCGAAACCACGTACGCCCCTTGTCGCTCATCTATCTAGCGTGGGATTCGAAAATGGCCCCGTGGACACCACATAACACACAGTGCGACCCCTCCCACTTTCTTCCTGTACCAGTGCCTCTCCATTGCAACCCCTTTCCCACCTTTCGCCGAAAGAGGCGCAATAGAGAGAGCCACACTTATCAGACGCCACTTTAGTGTGGCAGACGGCCTGCCTGCACTTCGCATCGATTAAGCACTTCCATTGACAACCCAAATACGTTTGGTGTCAAAAATGGGTGGTGATAAAAATTTTCTGATAAAAATTTTCTACTAGGAAGTGATAATGCCATTGCAGCTTGGCCTTGGTGGGAAATAAATGAGGAACAGCGAGGTTAGGTTTGTGGGGTTGAGAACAGCTGTCTTTTTCTCAAGCTTCTCGTTATAAGAGCCGGTTCGTGATGCCAGAAGAAGACCCCGAAGCACGCTTTCAGACACGCCACTGACAAAAACAATTCTCCGATAAGTAGCCTAGTGATACCTGCAACAGTAAAAAAAACTTCAAAACATTCTACAGACTTTGTCGGAAGTACGTAAATATCTCAATAATATGGCCGGGTTGGCAAGCTGAATCGCGGTCTCCCAATGACCAACAACCATGATGGAAATCAGGCAGAGTTTCTGTTCTTAATCCCTCCCCCTAGAATGAGTTCATATAGTTCAAAATTGAGCCACCACACATAAAAAAAACCGTCTCGTGATATCAGGTGGACTTTATCGCACACTTCTGACGACGTCTGCATATACTGTACAGCTTAAATGTTGATTACAAAGCGGTGTTTACCAGTTATGTGAAGGATTTTATAACAATTGGACGCTTTTAAGCAACAACCTAGGTATCAGAAACACGTGACGCCAGAAAAAATCTTCTCAAGAAAAATTTCCCACACTACTGTCACAAATCAATCAATCAATCAATCAATCAATCAATCAATCAATCAATCAATCAATCAATCAATCAATCAATCAATCAATCAATCAATCAATCAATCAATCAATCAATCAATAACGTCCTATTTAGCACTAAAAATGCGTGAAGGTAATTACTGAGGCAGTCCAATAGTGTACTGCTGCAGTGCGCGCCTGCAAATTAGAGCTTTTCCTTACCTGTCGGTGTATATCAATCAATCAGAAGTGCTGTAAGCCTCAGAGCATCGATGTCAAAGCGGCATTAATAACACTTTGTTTCCTTTCTTTAGGAAACAGGCAACGACATTTTCTCGTACATTTTCCGCTTGGCGTCTTCCTTGCAGCGACAGCTGGCATGTTGTATAAATTAAAACAAAAAAATATGGCGTCAATAGCATACGTGAGATGTTCCAACTCGCAGCGCTATTCGCTTAAAACTTTGAAAGACTTTTTTTTGCGTTAAAATAAAGAGAGCTTACATAAGTTTTAGCTTTGCAAGACACTTTGCAAGACATTTTTTTGTGTGTTAAAATAAAGAGAGCTTACATAAGTTTCAGCGTAGGTAGTAGGGAGGGTAGCCGATCGATATTCCGTCTTTCAGCGTTTTGGTGTGCCAAGTATAGCTTCGGTGCAAGTAAGCACCAGTTTGAATATTAGGTGCGAGCGAAAGATAGTAGGCATTATAATTTCTAATTTGGCGCCGATTACGGCGTGTTTTGGTGCCGACCTAATGGGGAACGTCCCGAGGACGCGTTTATTACTTGAAAATAAAGCAATAGCTCTATACCGACATCTTACGCTGACCCAGGCACCATTTCTCATGCTGGTAGCGACAGCACACTTCATATTTTCACTGATAATACTCTTCGTTGCCGCTGAAAAAGCTTCCCATGGGCGGTACCTCAAAAGGACTCCTCTTTAATTGCATTTTTTACAGCATCGTCTTATTGGAACTTGTTATTTTTAATCGCTAAATTTTAATTTAGCGGTGCGCACTAGTTGAATCGAAACCTGGTACCGGAACTGGGAATATCGGAACGTGGGAATATCGGACTCCTATCGGAACCTGGCAACAATTGTCACTATTGAAACGCGATGTAATTATCTTTCATTCTCTTTTCTTTTTTTCCCGGTGGTTGAGGGAGGGCCAAGTTGCTGTTCTGTTATGTATGTAGCCCATGACAAAGGAGACCAATGGCCCCGCTATTAATACTCGGATTAGAATCTTGATAAGCAGTGGGCACGTGTAAGTATCCCTTCGCAGTGACTTAAGTGTGAACCTTGGCCTTAAAGCCTTTACGATGTTCCACGGTGCCTATCGGCTTCTTTATATCACTGATGTCTAATGGGCTATACGGGGCGAACTTGGCCTCTTTCCTTTATGCATAAAAAACAAGAATAAGGGGGGGGGGCGGGGGGGCAAACTAAGTCGACTTTATGCACACAGTCCACACGAGACACTGCACGCGCGCGGCTTAGAAAACACGCTTTTAGTACCACCCGGATCCCAGAGGAGAGGCCAACAGCGCGTAAAGTACGCCTCTCTCTTGCCCGAGTCGTTGGCACTTCCCTGCCACCCGCCGTATATATTCACTCTAATCCAGCCAAGAGCGGCAAAGTGCCCCGAGACAATCCAAAGCCAAACACCGGAGTCCAAAGGCAATCTGCGCACGAGGAGGCAGGGAGCGACGAGGGCGCGAGACGGGCTTTGGCGTCGACGACTGAGCGGCGCTTTCAGTGTGTGTGCTCGGCGAATGATGCTTCCCGGAAATTAAGGGAGACACCTCTCGTCGCCTCCCGCTCGTTCCGGCGGCCATGGCTGGGATATCGCGCCGCCTGACGCATACAAATAATCTCGTTTTCGTATACTCATTCGGCGCTGTTCCTCTATACGCTTCCTCCCCCTCTCCCCCCTTCTGTCCGGGACTGGAACAGCTGGTCCTGTATAGCTGTGTCGCCTCTCCAGCGGCGCGCTCAGGCGCACCCGTAGGCTCTGGGGGAGTCTACAAGGATTTCGGTAGATTGTTACGTTTAGATTCCTCTTTCAGATACCACTGAGGTGATGAAGAAGTTGGTAGCGAGTGCAGAAGTTGGCGAAGAGCGCCTCCTGTGCCGATTACCGGAGAAAATGGGCGGGCGTTTGGTGCCTAGATTTCGTCCGTAGGGCAGTGCGCGGAGTGGTGCAAACCCAAATCTTAATTAATTATTTATTTGATAATAATATTGACCCTCTAGCGAAGGTCATTACAGGGAGGGAACAAAACACTGCAATAATACACAGCCATGAACAAAGCACTGCAAAATACTGCAAGGGAGCAAAAGAAGTAAACAAACATTGCAATAACACACAGTCATGAACAAAACGCTGCAAAATACGGCAAGGGAACAAAATAAAGAAAACAAAGTACTGTAATAGCGCACAGTCATGAACACATTTGGCATGACGCACTCTTTCTAAAAAATTATATCTATAGCTAATTCAAATTGTTATACACTCGAGCACTCCACTACACCATTTGGTAGTTAATTAAGTATTCCAACAAACAAACCTTTGTACCGACAGCTAGCCTGAGTAGACAACAGAGCAAAAGTAGAATAAATAAATCACTACAACCAGGAATCCTTATGTTTGTGCATACGTACAGTCATGAACAAACGAAATGCGAATGCAAAAATATGAACCAGAACACACAAATTGCGCGATTTCTTCCCATGCAGGCGAAATTGACGCGTGGCTTAATTACAGTAACGAAGTTGGGAAAAATGGCCTTCCACATATACCAATACCGCGCCATTATTGGACCTCCACGAACAGTAATTTTTCACTTATGTGTAATTTGGTTGGAATTTTCATGTTCGCATTTAATTTCTCTATGACTGTACAGCCATTCACTTTCTTAGCTTGAGAAATGCTTCCCGCATTTATCGCCTTTTGCCTGGCGTAAAAGAATTCAGTCCCAACTACTCTACTGCAATCAAATTTGTTTGAACGGCTTTCCGTCGGAGTTTTCGAGGTATATGATTATGCTACTTCAGTTAAGCCCGTGGACGAGGGAATAAACGAAGATTCTGCGAAACTGAAGGCCAACGAGATACAACAAAGACGCAGACCATCATATTAAGTGGAAAACTGCCCCACGATCAAGGTCTCTGACATTCCCCCGAAGGTTCTTAAAATGCGCTGTTTCGATTGTAACTCGAAAAGGAGATGCGGTCGAATTTTCTTGGCTCGTCGACGAAATCACAGCCCCAAGCAGCCGTCAGTAAGTACTCGCCAACAAGGGGGAGGGGTGCGGCTGAAGTCAGAGGCACTCCCAAGAGAACGGCAATATGCTGCGAGCACCGCCATTACTTCAAACAAACAAACAAAAAAAAACGACTAACAGCGGGCATTGCAAAGATCAGGGTTAGGGAGCTTCCGACGGATGACGCAATAAAGTGGCGACTTTAATCCTTATTTAACCGCTTCCCGCTTGCCGCGCTTAAAGGAGCCATGAAGAGAAAATACAACTTCGTTTAATTTGAAAGAACTAGGATTAAATATCTCACTCAGCTCCATTACAGCCACAAAAGCTGTTTTTTTAACAAAAAAAAGCAAGAAGTGCTTAAAAACTTTCAAATTTTGCGCCACAGTGACGTGGTCTGAGCAAGAATGACGTCATACGGGACAACAATAAAACAATTTTTAGTGCGTTAACTGCACGTTAGCATTCAAGCGATGCGGTCAAATGGAACTAGAGGCCCCATTACAGACGTCCAGTCATATGTCCTCGCAACAGGTCAGTTAGGCGGCCGCCAATCGCACAAACAAGGTTCCGTGACGTCATAGAAAAGTTGCGGGAAATTGGCTAGGGGGTCGCGACCGCTACACACGTTTTCTTTCATATCTTCGTTATTTGTTCGAAGATTGCGATGATATTGGTATCATTGTTATCGGGACTAAGCAGTCGTTCTAATAAACCCAACTTATATTTTGTCTTCATGGCTCCTTTAAGGTGCACGGCTGTCATTCTGCAGCCTATCGAGAAATATCACGTATAAGCGCGTTAGAACATGCAGAGACAGAGAATCGGAAGAAGAAAAGGGCAGCTACTGGGTGCTGTTGATGTTGCACACTGCTTTCGTTTCTTTTAGCGCTGGTCAGGCTTGGTTTTCTACCATATTACTTTTCTTTTCGTTTTAGATGCGAAGCATCTCTTGCTCGGGGGGATTTCCCGCGTCCGTGCCCCGTCCGCAGTGCCTCTGATGATGATTGTGGCAGGATGCACCTAGGGATTGGCCAACCAAAGAATCTATCACGAGATAGCTTCGCGTTGAACCGCCGTCGTCATCTTCCCGAAGGGGAGCCGCTGAAGAAGGAGGAGGAGAAGACAAAGCTGCGAAGAGGAGGGCGTGTACGTTGCTCTCAGACGGTGCACCAACGTCAATAACCTTTGCCTCACCAACGCTGACGGAGGCTACCGATTCTACCACAGAGACGACAACATCGACAAGAACATGATGGACGAGTTTCGGCGCCTCGAGAACCACCGCCTACTCACCGTAACCCAACAGTACATGCGTGCCTTTGCCACCGGTGTGGACCCGGATGCGTAATTCCCTCTGGCGCTCCTAAACAAGAGATCACTCAACATAACGGCAACACAATGGAACCGCACGGAACCCCCATGATGCTTCGCATCCTCATCAGGGTTCCCCACGGGAAGATGGTGTAATTTTTTACGGTGACCCTCCGGGAGTTTGCTGGAAATCACCACGAAATGGCGCAGTTTTGCAGTGCATCCGTACACCAGTCTGCTTATATATTTTGGGGATTCGATTCCCGTTTGCAGCAAGTGGTTCTGCAGAAGAATTGTTCTACATGTTGCCAACATCAGCTTAAGACCGACAGACAAATAACTTTTATTTTGGCCCTGAGGAACTACGTTGGGGTTGTAGTTGAGGGCCGTTCCCGCGTAGAAGGCCGTGCCCTTTCGCAGGGCCTCTGGACAGCCACAAGTTGCACGGAGAGGTTACCGCTTTTGAGGTCTTCCTCTCAATCCTCTTTGTTATTAAACGCATCGTCGCGTAATGCAGGGCATTACTAGAGCATATGTTGTAAGGAGCGACGCCCCTCTCCGTAGTCCGGACAGTGCGGTTTAGCGCTGCGCGCTAAGTGACTAAACCTGCCCCGTGAAAGGGAGGACCCTTTCTGGAGCATTCTCAAGGCCGACGAGTCAGACCGAGTAAGCTTTAGATGAGGGGGGTGGGGAAGACCCTCCGAAAGAGAAGATTCTGAGCGACGACCTCTTGAAACGTTTCAAGCGGATCCCTGAAGCTCTCGACGTCCCTGCCCACGAATCCATCGGCTTGGTGAGGACATGTTTCTCAAACGAACGGCGAGAACGAGTAAGAAATGGCGAACATGAAGTAGGCGCAAAGTGTAGAACAGTGTTAGTGGTGTACTACTGTAAATAAACTTTAGAGCGTGCGTTTTACGCATGGATGAAGATAAACCTTATCCTTCCTTTTAATAGCCCCAGTCTCTACGCGCCAAAAAAAGAAAACAGTGTATACGTAAAGAACAACATTGCTTCCATTATTTCAAGAGCCTCTATTTCGGTTCCTTCTACGACGGAGAAAAGAAGCAAGTTCGTCCCGCTGGTGGTGAATTCATCCACATGCTTAGCCCATCGCTGAATTCGTGCTAAGCTTCTCGATTTCGTTGAAATGATTGTGTCTTTCGCGCTACGGGCGCCTAGCCCATTCGCAATTGTTTTATTTCCTAGTGTGGTATATAAAAAGTAGAAAAGTGAGACAAGTGAAAAAGAAAGTTGTAGTAGTAGTAGAACTACTACTTGAAAAATAATACTGCTGTTCCGGTGAGAAAAAGGGATTGGAAGGAAGGGAGGGGGAAAAGATATGAATGCCGGGAGTGCGAAGGAAAAAATGGGGGTGAATGGATTTAGTCTATTTCTATGACTGCTTTTGTCTTCTCATCTCATCTTTTCTGCGCCGCGTGACATGCTCCGCGAAAGCCGCACAACAGAAGTATGTACGTTGGAGACGAGCAGTTAGAATAATCCAACATGGTGTTCAGTTCTTGTCGCTACCGTGAGTGCCTACAGTGTCATCGCGATACTTTGCGCTTTGCGCGACGGGTGCTAGAGCGACCGAGAAACGTGCATCCCAACGGGCCCGAGCTACATCGTCCCCGCCTCCCACCCTTCCCCACACTGCCCTTCAGCCTTTTCCCTTCCAAGACCTTTTCCACGAGACCTGTAAGCAGGTAAACATTAAAAACAAACATTTCAATTGCGCAAACAATTACGAGTGTGATGCAGTGAAGGGGAGTTTGTCTTTGACCATGTTTTGCGTGTGGCATACGGAGATAAGCCTCTATGGGGGCGCCGGGCGTCGTCTGGGACCTTATGATGGAGACTGATCTGGCTGGCTAGTGGCACGGTGGTTGAGCCTCATCCGTCAGAGGCGATTGAGCTGCCGGATCATATGCCCTCCAACGGAGTGAGGCTTAACAGGCTCGTCTTGCGTATGTCGCCGCAGGAGCAGCACCCTTTCCATACGGTCTGGTTCGAAGAAAGTATAAGGAATGCCTCAAATACTGACAGGCAACTAGACAAACTCATTTGTTTTTAATTCGCTCCAAACAATGCGCTGCGTTTCTTCGAAATTGTAAAGTGGCTATCTTAAATCGTGCAATGCAGGAATTTTTTTTACATGAAAGTGTTCTATTCCGGGACACACGAAGATTTCCCTGACGTCATATCCGCCACGTAAATGACGCCAGTACAACGACGCAAGCGACCTGCAACGGATGCATCCGTGTACACAGGGTCTTCTTGCGGGGAAGCAACCTTTAGTACTAAAGAGTACGTAATACTTCGGGTTGTTCGTTTCCTGATTCTATATTTTAACACGAAAGTTTTTTATGCGGGATACACCAAGATTTCACTGACGTCATATCTGTCACGGAAATGACGCCAGTACACCTTTGCCGAAGCGACCCGCCAGCAGGACGTCGCTCGCCAAGCACACCCACAAGACAGCCGCCGAACCGCAAATCATGCTCAGCTGCCGATTTCGCTGCACATTTCACTTTTGTGTTTTACTGGTTCCATGACAGGAAATCAACCACATTTTTTTTTATTGCGAACATTTTTTTATTGAACATTTGAGTATTTCCTTGACGTTGAGTTCGCAGACACAGTTAAGCAGCGATATAGGGAAAGCAAATGGGGGAGAAGAATTAGGGGAAGAACATGACCCACTGAAGCGCACCCTTTTTGGCTGCCCAATGGCTCCTTATCAATCGATTCCCTTGTGAATCATCATCTCAAAGTGTATTTGCCACTTTTACCAGTATGGGTGTAGTACCCCCATGAAAGTAACCAGATCTGAAATTCTCAAGTGAACGCTCCAGGTGCCGTGAAATATTTTTATCTGCACCACCTCTCCCTACCGTTAGTTCCATAACCCACAATAGGCCCGCTTGGCCTCCGTGCTACAACAAAGTCGTTCATTCTTTATATCAGTTCCTTTTTTAACAATCTACAGTTGCACGTATCGCTTTCGAAGACGATGTGCATTTTACACGTGTTTTGCCCAGTTCAGCTGGCAACATAAGAACGTCAAACTTTCCCAATTGTAGACAAAGAATGCGTTGTTTGGAACAGCTTCATTCAAGAGGACTTCTGCATTCCTTGTTTAACTTCTTATCTCGCATACAAACCAGAAACGAGGCCTAATCAGGGCAAGTAACTCGCCAAAGCTTCGTGTCTTAGCAACAGAGAGAAGAAGGAAGATGAGAGGACACGTGATTTCAGGAGGCACCACACCAAGGACTGCGCTCAATCAACTACCTCACCAAGCGGCGCAGCAGTCATCTTGCAATCGGACACAAATGCTTCGCATTCACTAAACTATAATCAGTGTTAAGACGTTCTCACACCGACACACCTTTGCGAAAGTAGGGTTACACGCCATTGTTAGTCAAAGTTGCAAGGGTTGTGGTTCATCATCTAAACAGGGGAGCAAGAACAACATTAGTGTAAAGCGGAATGACCGCCTTTGAGTGTTCTAGTGCGTATTTATCTTTTGTAAAGCACCAGGCGCATGTGCATCCGAGCGATTCGGCTTCCAACGCGGCACGGCAAAATATCTAGCAGGTTGGATGGGCACGGAAGTGGCCTTTTTTACTCGTGTGTTTCACCGTTAATTCGTTCAATGTCAGCCACATAGATCCTACGTATTTTCAAACCGAAGTTATATACGTATTTCACAGTTTTATTTTTGGTTGGTCTTTCTTACGTTGCGTCTTCAGAACTGAGTGTGAGAAGTGCACAATATAAACATACTTTTTCGGGAAAACCAAACAGTCGTGAAAGAATGCCCGGTCTTAAATAGTAGCTCGGATTGTGGCACGCTGGGAAATCTAAGCTACTTCCAGGCGGAATCCTTGCTGCACTCGTAAAATTTCTGAAATTTCGCGTGAAGTAGCTTGGATTCTCCACGAACGAGTGATGATGAGAGAATGGAGACACCTCTCGGCGGGCTTCGCGAGGAATGGAAACTTCCTCCGCATGGCCCGCCTGCCTCATGACCATCTCGAGCAATCAGGATTTTCCCGTCCCGTCCCAGACGCCCGCTTCCCTGTGACGCGAGCTTCATAACGCTTTCACGTTAAAAATTGACTGTATATTTGGCAGTACAGCGATGTTCAGAGGCTGACGCTGCTCTGTTTGCCAAAATGCAAACCACAAGTCCAACTTCTAAAGTTTGCTTACCCACATAAGCACTATTACTGAGGCGGAGCACGCTTCGCAGGGGACCCCTCAGAAAAGCAGGGCCAAGCACGCCGGTAAAGCAGACAAGGCCTTGTTAATCTGGCAAGTAGTCCAACCATTTGTTGATTAAATGATTACCTGGTCTACTGAGCCCAAGCTACACTTGGGCCAACAGGAGCGCCTTAGTGGAGGGATCCGAATTAAGTTTGGCCCCCTGGGGATCTTTAACGCGCGCCAAAATATCGACACACAGCGTTTTCGCTGTTCGCTTCCGTCTGAAAGCAGTCGCCGCGGCCGGGATGAAACCCGCTTCCTTGGGCTCACCAGCACAACGCCTTAGCCCCTGCACGATTGCGTCGGGTAGTCCAATCATTCGGGGCTGCGGCAGCGGCGATGATTGGTGAAAACTCATTCACCCTTAGTCAAACCATTTTCAATGGACATCTCACCTAAGAGAGGATGGTACATGCTTCATGATGCATGCATGCATGCAAGTATGCATACCTCAGTAAAGAAACGCGCAATGTGGGACTCACACGAGACAGGTTAGGTAAAATGTCTGACCAGTTACGCTGTTTGAACGCGGCGTGACCGCAGCTAAACCATAGTTTTGCAGTAGCCGGAACATTTTCACGTTTGCAACTCACAACTGCCTGTCAGTCTGCGAGACATTCTTGACAAACGCATTAATGTGGATATTTATAAAAAAATTCGGGGCTTTCGGCGGCCGGCTTCTGTGTCACATCTCGAAAACATTGTGAGTGGCGGATGACACGACACTGCGTGACACGGCAAAACTCAGGAAGCACTCAGCCGCGTTTAACTGGACACCAATGCTTTCAAATACAGATCTCACTAGAGGCGCTTCGGAGTCCTCGTTATTTTTCTGTGTCTCACCTCGACTCCAATAAAGTTTATTCATCATTTCATCATCACTTGCGTTTTGGGGATTACAAGCCGGAGTAAAGAGAGGCAGAAAACGTCTCGTGTATTCAAGGCCGGATATATTTTCAGCCACTTCCAATATGGTTGAAATTCTAGCGTATTCTTGGAGACAAGATTGCGTTCCGCCTATTCGGTAAAAGCCATGGCTTCGGATGCACCACGCGCCGCAGTATGCAGATTCACATAAATATTTATACGTAACGGGTATATTGGCATGAGCGTTGCGATAAATTTCGCAGAACACCCGAAAGAAGACGTATTTTCGCGCGGGCCGCTGTACGCAAACGCGCAGGCAGAACGCCGGTCCGCATATTTGCGTTGAAGAGGACCAGCTGGCTTGCGCGCATAGCGCCGCACACTTCTCACGTTCAATATCGCTGAAAGCAGTCTCTGGCGAGCATCGCGCGGGAGTTCGTGCCGAGACGGCGAAAACAAAAATCGATAGCAGAGGAATTGCACGTATTATACGCCAGACGACGCGCGAGGCGGGAACCAGTTTCACAGTCAATCATTGTGTTGAGCGATTTGTGTAGAAGAGAAAAAAAGTTTGAATTATGCGGCGAACGGAATTGAGTCCAAAGAGGAAAAAAACATGCGACTTCAGAAATGATTGGACTAGGCGACGTAAAAGCAAACGAACTTCTGAAAATTCGAAAGAAGAACGAAATTGGTGCTATGAGGAAGAAAACGGGTGGTTCGTATGCAAATGACCGCGTGCGCCGCCTTGATGATTGGCGCTGGCGCGCCACCATAGACTCGTCCGTGCTTTGGGCGTACCTATTCACCGAACCTGCTCGTTCTTCGCGGTCGCGTCAACGAACTCGCGACTTGTCCCATGTGGCGGCAATTTCAAATGGAACTCTGCATCGCGCACAAAAGCCTGCCGGCTCATTTTAAAACCGTTTCCCCTGCTCCACACAACGCTGCGCTACGCGTTTTACGCCATGCCCGTGGAATATTTCGTTCGGATTCGCGTCGTACGAGTCATTACCGATGACAATAACCGATCGTCGGCGAATAACAGCTGGCCGGTGCGCACCGTTCTTTTCAATACGCTCGACTGGGCTGCTTCGGGTTGCTAGTCTCATTTGGCATGCCACAGGGTCGGTCCCTTTTGAGGTGACTTTTTTTATCGCAGACTCCCATTCTAATTTCCACGGGCGTGCGCTTTTTCTTCGCATTCAGCGGTGACTAGGCATGGAGAGATTCTTAGAATGAGGTAATCGCTCGAAAAGCGGCTTCGTTTATTTCCGCGGTGAAGTTTACAATAAAAAAAATGGAACAGCGACACGTGGCAGTTCGACAATAGCTGTGCTCAGCTTAGCGCTTCGTGGGGATGCGATGGTGGGCGACCGTTGCCAGGCCTCGTTATTGACTCGGCTTGGTTTAACTGGTTTAAAAGCGGGAAGAAAAGGGGTGCGAAAAGCCTGCTGAGGCGTGGTGTTGAGTCGGTTTCAGCGGGGGTCGTTTATGCAAATGTGGTTCTGTTAGCGGAGACCCACAGAGGCCGTGCATGGAAAGGCAAACTTTAAATGGGCGTTTCCTCTTTTTCTTTTTTCATCTGCCTATTTTCGCGAGCTCCTCTTTATTTACCGCATGGGCCGCAAACACCATTGTTTTATAGGCGGGCTCTCGTACGCCTTGGTATGAAGAAGTGTTTGCAAATCTGCAAAAAATATTTATTCAGATAGCCGTTAGTTTTAGTTGGTGCTGACAAAAATAGTAAATATCCGCTTGCTTCTGTTTCCAAATCAATTTACACTTTAAATTTACCAAAGGCCAAGCACAAATCTGTGTAAACTTCCTGCACAACCCCATCTTCCGGGAAAGAAATTTTTGTAGACTGATTTTCAAATGATACGTTATAAAACACAGCCATGTTTCACGCATCACCGCATCACCCGGTAGAAAGAGGAGAAAAAAAAACTTTATTAAAACGCAACATTAACCGTATATGATGTCCTGGGTCAGGTTCACCGAATCCCGCTTGTCATCGACTGGTCTGAGGCTAGCCCTGAGTACTCTCACTGAGTTGTGAAGCCGCGTCACGTGTATTTTTTCGTCTCTCCATACGAAATGTTCTTGCATGATTTCACGAATACCATCGTCTCGTATCGATGTTGGGTGTGGCAAAGCCTCTTTTCGAAGTAACTACTCAGCAGAAGTAGAAATTGTGTCTGCAGGCTCACGCGTCCATAGTGAATATTTCAGCAACGCCGATTCGCTATCTCCTCAGACTTTTTTTTTTCTGTTTGTGGCAGGCAACCCAACGTATTTTACCGCATACGACTCGAGACGACTGACCATTGCGGCACCATCATTGTTGACTGTAAGCCGCTGACCAACTCCCGGTGATTCGATTTGCCTTAATCATACGCCTCGGGATCTGCCGGCCACTGGATCATATTCCCTGCGCGGATGCCCGAAGGCCCAGGCCGCATGCATCCGCGCCTGCATGCGCCGTGCATAATTCAGCGCCCGCAATAAATACTCCCTCTTTCCACACTGTCTCGTTTCGTGTGACGCCAACTGCCTTACTACACGCTAGTGTTACTGCTCTAGCGGTAGATTCATTTCTCAGAGACCATGTGTTCCTGTTGTTGTCTGTGGGAAGCAATCATGAAGAAGAGATTAAGAGAAGCTTGAACGGAGGAGAAGGAAAAAAAAGTGATGTAGGCAGGAGGAGAGGTATAAAGCGACTTTAGGTATTCAACACCAGTCTGTCGCGCGAAAAGAATCGCGCTGCCAGCACATACTGCACGACATCGTTCATAATAATCTTCTGAACTGTTTTGTGTCTAAGCGTCTTTAGAGCTCCCCAGCCGCACTAGCTACATCCCGAGTGTTTAAAATATGTTTTAAATGCATAAGCATTGCTACATCCTTCAACGCAGAAGGGGAACTTAACAGATACGGGACTGAGTGTTGCAGAAGATTAGCACTTGAGTCGTGCTTTGAATATAGAGTCCCGCGAGGAAGAAAGATTATAAAAAAAAACCGTGAGGCATCGAATTAATAATGGAACGGGATTTGGTCGCTGGTGCAGTAAGAAGTCAGCTGCATATTTAATTTAAATGACGAAACAGAAGCAAGCAAGAAGGATGTATGCGTTATTAAAGAAGGCGTTATCAGAAACGGAAGGGCACCCCTTCCGGCGCTGGAATGCGAGAGTAAAGTGTAATTATATACTGCCGCGGTATACGTGTGAAGCATAACACGACACCCGTGCACTATGCATCGAAGGAGTTTTCGTAGGGAACACGTTAAGTTCTTCGTTTAGGGGCACATTTATGCAATAGTCTTTCATGATGACACATGGGTAATGTTTCCTGCCAAATTTCCAATACTCATGCGTTGCAGTTGGTTGCCCCTGGGCTCTAAAAAGTGTTCGTGAGATCGCTTTCCCTCAATGCATTTGAAAGACTAATTCCTACGAAAAAATGACCAATGAAGATGTTCAACTTCAGATCTAGTGCGAGAAATCTGCTCTACGATGTGGCAGCGCTCAATGCGCTCAATGTGGCTCAATGTGGTCAATGTGCGCTCAATCAGCGCTCAATGTAGCAGCGCTCATTTTGCGTTAAGTGCGCAATGCTACATGACATATATCATTTTTACTCTAATCATAAGCAAGCATTCGTCACTGGCCCAGATTGCCTCCCGTTTCACGCAGGAATTGGCCATTTCCAATGCAATGATGCGTCAGTGCATACCTACAGAGATTTCTTTATGCCGTACAGAGCTTATTACGTCGCCGAAGTGCAACTGAAATAAACTGATATTTGGGATCGCGGTATTCTTTGTCGGCAACAGGGCGCACCAAAAAAACAGCACCAATAAAAAGCTGTTTTTGAATTCAGGCGCGAGGAGAAACTGCGATGTTTTAATTTGAGGTGTTCTTTTGTCATTTACCCGTCGCTGTGGCTCAGTGACCGGGGCGTTGTGCTGCTGAGGACAGGGACGCGGGGTTGATCCCGGCCGCGGTGGCTGCTTTTCTGATGGCGGCGAAAAAGAAGAGTAATTCTAAAAGAAGAGTAAGAGTAAAAAAAGAAGAGTAAGAGTAATTTCAGAGTAATTTAAAAATCCCCAGGGGGTGAAAGTTAATCAGGAGCCCTTCACAACGGTGACCCTCATGGCCCAGGGGCAGCTTCGGTGCGCTAAACACAACAATAAATCAATCTTGCGTTGCTTTCTGATCAAAAAGGAGTGGGACAACGAGCCGCTATTTTGCCAAAATTCTTCACAGCGTGCCTGGAAGGTGTATCTAGGACATTTGAATAAGAAAAGTCAGAACGACGGGTGCCTGAGGAATAGATGAGCCACTCGGCATTTGCAGGCGAATTTGTCTTCTTCAAAGAGTCTGGAGAACACTTGCTAAAATGCTTCCTGACCTGCCTTCAAAAAAGTCTGGTCGTGGGGTTAAAATCAAAGGAATCAGAAGCCAATCCGACCAACGACGAAGATTGTTGAAACGCGCAGCTTTCTTGCGTTCGAAAACCGAATGGCGAAGTGCCAAAGCCAAAGCCGCGGAAAAGTGCAACCGCCTGCGAGTCAAAGTGTAACCTCAGACAAGATCGAACGAATACCTCACCAGAAAAACCCCCCCCCCCCCCTCCCCCCCTTCTCCCTGTCCTCGTCGTTAAGTCATCGTCGTCGTCCAAAATCCCAACTGCCAAAGTTCAAAGCGTTCGCACGTCCAACGCACCCAAAGGAAACGCCGAGCGACCCGAATTCGATGAAGTCGAATACCGGCAATAAAAAAAACAGAAAGATGATGGCGCAATCGGATTGACTTCGGCTTCGTAACACGAGGGATCCGGGTTCGATTCCGCCCACGGGAAGAGTTTTTTTTTCTTGTTTCATGTTCAGCATCATCTCAATCCCTCGCGTTGTGTAAAGGTGGCTTTCCTGCAGTGCGTCTTGGTTACTACACCGCCACCAGTCAGACCCAAAAACCTTTGCTTTAATAATAGAAAGTCAAAGTCATGTTGAATAGGCACGCATGAAGACGTTTCTTCAGACTATAGGTAAAGTAAGGCTTGTGTAAGTGAACAAGTATAACTGGCCGTGAGCGCTGACCAAAACCGCGAGCAGAGATCCGGCGCAGAATCAGTATTATTATTATTAGGGTGCACCGGGCTAACACATTTATATAACAAATATTGGGCTTTTTTATTGCGGAAGTTTGCTATTCAGCATAAAAAATAACTATGCCCTATCCACGGAGCAAGAATATATTCTTACTCCGTGGCTCTATCACCGGAGAGATTGCAGTACAACCGATGAGTATTGCTGGTGATTCCATGTTAGCAGAAGCGTGGCGCCTTGCGAAACACCTGCTCAGAAAATTTAGGTCGCCTCAACGAGTCTTGGAAAAAAAGGGATATAGCAGTAATGCTTATGGATAACGAACAAGCGTCTTTTTGACTAACTCTCTCTGCATGGCCTGTCCTCAAGAAGCAATGGTTTTTATTTTTTTTTTTTTTGCTAAACTAACTGTCCGTTGTCACGTCTGATAAATTAAAGTTGTTAGCCTCACTTGCAGGCACTAGCGACCCCTTGTACACATTTAGCCTTAACGACTCATGGAATCTCAGCAGCATTTCCCAGCCTCTTCATTTGAGGGCTCTAACCTGATTTTCGCGCGGCCGTTGGAAGTTGGAGCTAAAAAAAGGAAATTTAAAAAATGCAGCAAGAACATCGAGAGAAACGCACCAATGACATGTGGCATCGCCTTTCACCCTTAACCCTCCAGCCGATGGAAAAGGGTCACGAAAGCAGTGAAATGGCATCAGAACCACGTATCGTGGATAACAAACGCAACGCCTAGGGCGAAGCTTAAGGCTTTTTACGGGGGCTTTCGGGAACTCGCATGTCGGCCGGATTTGCCGCGTTTCACATCTCGGCACGTAGTACCAGGGCTGTTGCACCCTATCCGGCGCCGAGAAAGAAATCGATCGCACTTTCTACTTAGCCCTAATTCCAGACTGCTTTCTAACGAGGTTAGTTCATTCTGTCGCTGTAATTAGCAGTCAGAGACCCAATTTAAAGGAACCTTGTTACCCCAACTCCCGGGCTAACGTTTCGAAATTTGCTTTAAATAAAATGAAGCAGCGGGACAGCAGCAGAGAAGAGAGACCGGGGTTAAAAAAAAACGTGGATCTTCGGTTTGTCGCCCGGTCGGATGATAACAGGGAGACAGAGAGGAGAAGACACTGCCTTCATCGGAAGCAAACTCCTTTAGCGCCCCGCATAAGGAACTCTCGAGGAAGGTCTTGCGGCGTCACGTGGTGTGTGCCTAATGTTTATAAATGCTCCCGCGCGATTCCTAACGAGGCAAACTCCGTCGAGAGTCACATTTGGAGCTTACTTAATGATGGTGCCAAGTCAACGATGCCTTGTAAGACTGGCGAATCGATAACCATTACTGTCACGGCCGCAGATGCGCTATGCAATTTGTCAAGCGCTGGAGAGCGCACGGAGAAGCCAGCACGTGGGATTGTTGTGTACTAGGTGACCAGCGAAGTTAACGCACTTGGCTGGCATTTGAAAAAAAAAAGAAGTTTCGGCATCAATGGAGATGAGTTGAGACGTAACGAGACAGTCCGTGCTAGCGTAATTCGTAGCATTGGAGCGCTATTCAAACTCCCGTTAACGAAGCAGCTTCTTAGTGCGTTCAGCGCGGGTTGAAAAGAGCGTTGAAGAAACGGCAAGAGTGTACTGGCGGTTGGCCCTAAAAGCCGTTTTCGAGTAGATGCGGAACGAAGCAACATTTCACAATTAAGGGCGGATCAAGACGCGCGTTTTTCTCCCGCTGTATCCTTAAAACTCTGCCAATTCTGAGGAACCGGTTCAAAAACGTCTTGATTACTGAGGTCGATCATTTTACAATGTACCATATGATTAAAGTGACGCGGAATCTTATCACACATATTGGTAATTGGTTCTGGAGGCTTGCAGAACTAGTAAGTATCTTCAAAACTTCGCATTACTTAAGCAGGGTGAGTATCGTCAGCGAATCATTCCTAGAATGAAATGAGTTAGGCAAAAGAACTGGCCCTTTTTTGTCTTATGCCATAGATACGCTTAAGGAAATTGGTCTTTATGTTCGGCTACTCTACTTTTATAGCATAACGTGGTGTAACAAAATCAACAAGCAAATAGCAAGCTTTACTTCGATTTGAATGCTATCAATGAATTGTATTTGCGAAGTTAAACATATAATTACCGCCCAATATAGCTTCAACACAATCAAGTAGGTAAACGTGGTTACAACTACCAGCACTTAAACTTTCATTCTTGCCCTTTTCATGGGTTTGTTGTTTCTTGGGACACTGTGCACGGCCGTCAGCTATTCTATTAATATTACTTGATTCGAAATACAAAATTAAGGATAACCGTCATTTGTGTGGCTCTTGCAATTTAGGTGGGAAGCACTCCGGAAATATTATTCGCCAACATGAATATAATTCTAGGAAGGAATAAAGGTAAAGGAAAGGAAGGAATGTCAACCAGGCTGTGGTCTAGCTTGCTGTCCTACAAGTGAGGAAGGGGAACAATGAGAAAACAAGGTGAAAACCGTAAAAGAAAAGGAACCTGAGGACAGGGCGCAAAGAGATGTTCCCAGCGACAGAATACGATAGACGGTAGAGTTCAGTGACTTCATGGAGTGTCGTCTTTTGTGCTGCAGCCTTCTGTGCTAGTTCGTTGTCTTTATGAAGCACAGAAGCGCTTTTATCGCCTTGTGCGTCGATGACGAAGAAGGCCAGTGGCCAGGATTTTCTCCTCAGAGAACGGCCGCCGACAATCCAGCTTCCGTAAAGTGGAGGAGAGTTGCCTTATTGCCAATGAAAAACGTGGACACTCGCATAGAACATGGCGTATGGTCTCCGGTGTGTCCCAGACTTCGCGCGCAAATGTTACCCCTTCCCGCAAGCGATCACCAACCAGCCTAGATCTACTTTAGGCGTCTTAAATGACCTTAGTGACTTTTCGTCACTGCGAGATTCGTTATGTGATTATTGGTTGCGTTCAATTACCATTCGGTTGCTTTATGACCCCTTGAATATGTGAGGTAGGATTCAGTATAGTTTTATGCAAATAATATGCCCTCCATTTTTATTCTTTCCGGTACGCCGGAGCGGAGGGTATATTTTGCGAGACAAATTTGCGGTGTGGAAACTTCCGTGCGTACACGTACGCAAAAACAGATTTTTCACCTGAGTCAGGCATGCACCATGTTCTGCGACCAAGCTTAAGCGTCGAAAAAGTCGGCTTGTCCTTTATGTTTATTTCACTGAGCCATGCTAAACTTTCACCTGCAAACGCACCCTTTGTTTATCCGACAAAATAAACAAAATGACAAAATATCAAAAGCGGTACCTTTTGTCGCGAGCCCGAAGTGTTCGTTTCTCTGTTCCACTTACTCACAGAACTCACAAAACGTACCTAGAACTCACCTTCCCTGGCTCCTTAAATGATTATTACAAAAGTACAAATTTTAGCTGTAAAACGACTTTTTAATCCAGGCTATGAATAAATAAACGATCCCAGAATCGGTGAGTGAGCCTTACAGCAATTAGTATTGATTAGCAGCCCCACTCGGTCACGCTTACAGTACTTGTTGGTACGTCCCTGCCACGCTTTACGAATTTCGTAGTGATCGAACTAAAATGCTGGGGCAGTGCTCGGTTGACCGAAGTGGCGTAAGTAAAATTGGCAGCACTGCGCGTGGCGAGGCTGTCGCTGACGTTCAATTATTGATGAATGACCTCGCAAGGCGGGGCCTCAGGTGTACCTAATATCTTCTTCTTTCATCGACGCTGCATTCTCGGGGATTCCACCCGGAAAATACGTAGTATAAGTCGGGATAACAGTTTTACCCTTGATATTGACTCGTCCGTTAAATGGAAAGGGAGGTAGTACACTTTCTCTGTTCACGCGGGTAAAAAAACACACACAAAAGAAGAAAATGAGGTCCCGCACATCTGTTCATGACAGTGGATTAAGCTTCCATAAACTCGTTTTACGTAACCCGTGTCATACGAGTGCTGCCGAGAAATTTTTTTTCGATCGCCTCGCAGGCACCTGCTGGGACCTTGTTACGGGTAACGAGTTGATTGGAAAGTTTGAGACTGCGTAATTCTTGAATATTCAAGGTTTTTTTATTAAACGGTTCGGGACTGTACTGTAATGTATGGCAGCCAAGCAACGAAATAAAATGCGTTGATAGCAACAGGTCACAGCCTGCCTGATAACACCTCAGTCTGCTGAAAGGAAAGAACGCAAAAAAAAATTCACACCGAAAAAAAAAAAAAAAAAAAACAGGCCGGTTTCTTTAACTGCCTACAATATAGGAACACTAAAAAACTATTTCTTCCGAAGAAAAGATGCGATAACAGGTCGCAGCACAGGATTAGGAGCCCCGTACGAGCCAACAGAAACGGCTCAACACAAATTCAGCTAGAAAAATGCCAAAATCAAATGGGACAACCTTGTTTGGTTTTTCCTGCTTGGGGTTGGAATATGGTATTGAATTTTGGTGGTTCAGTCTCGTATACGAGAGCACCTGCAATTGTAGATATGTAGAAGCTTATACTTTATCTGCAGAATATTTTTTTTTTCGGTGGCTGTTTAGGATAGTATTAAATAAGTGTTAAAGTATTGGGCTGGCGCTTTGTGTATCTCTTTTTGGGCAGATGGCACGTGATTGTGTCTGTTATTGATATATACAAAGACTATTCGATGAGTTTTCTTTATTAGGGCACTGCCACAGCCTTTTCGCTGACATCACGGTTTACCAGTACCCCTTTTTAGATTAGATCAGGAGAGACACTGTCGGTACGCGTTGTGTAATTTTCCTGTCACATTCGGCTGAAGGGAAAATGTCAGCTCGTGCTAACAAAAGGAAAACAGAGTTCAGAGCACTGACCAAAAGGTTTTTTGGAAGAAGTAAAAGGGTACGCTAATAAACCCGGGATAGATTAGGTTCGCGGGGGCTGTACTGCGGCACGGAAGACTTTATTTTTGGATCAATGGACTTCGAGGTGGCCAGACATCAACTCAAAAAGACGCATGCATTGAATGACGATAGCCTTCGTCCAAGTTCATGGGATTATTGCGCAGGACTGCGGAATGAGAGGGTGGGCGATATTCGGTACTGAAAGACGGCACAAAATCCGACACGAGGAATGGGCCATGCATGCGCCGCGATTGTTTACCTTGGGCCAAAACTGCACGCGAAATAACGTTTCCATGTAGCGTATGGCATGCTCAACTCCCATGCGTCATTTCTGCTATGACAACATTGATTTACCAGAAGCTAAGCAGCATATGCAGTTTTCATCTGTAAATTGATTCTATTGATTGTAGGTTTAACGCGCAAGCAACGCATGCGATTAGGCGACGTAGTGGAGGCTCGGATTAGTGGTAATGTGCGCCGAAATTCGACACACAGGCGTTTTTTTTTTGACTCCTCAGAAAACGACCGCACGGCCGGGAATCGACCGCGACCTCGTGCTCGCACGCACGCTTTACCACGAGCCCCGCGCGGTTGTTCACGAAACAAATGGACACGAACGGCAGCAGAAGAAGGCTTTTTTTTCCCACGAAGACCAACCACTATGTCCGCAAAACTAACCATCCTCATTGCATAAATTGGAGAGGATTACTGCCTGAAACGCGCTCTTTACCCACGTTATTCCCTGAGGTTTAGACTCGGTCAGGTTGTCTTCCCTCTCATTGCATCCCTGAAAACCTGACTCAATAGGAGAGACTCTTCGCTCAGTAAGACAGAAAAGGAGGGACAGAGCTCTTTAATGACAACTGAGAAGGTCAACTCTCCTAACGGCAGGTCTTGCTACGCCAGAGGAACTTGAGTGATTGCGAAAGATTGCGAGGGCGGCAGCGCGATAAAAAAACGAAAGAATGTTGAAAACTAAATGCAAGAAAACGGTGGAACAAAATGGCAAGAAAAATACTTCAATAGCAGATATCTAAAATACGTTGTTACGAAACAAAGCAAGTGAACTAGGTATATTTTTCCACCATCTAACGTTGTGCTATTAAAGCCTTCAGGGCACAGAAAGCAGCCACCAGAAGTATTTGCCATCCTGATCTTTTTATTTAGTGCTGGGCAATTACCGAAACGGTAGAAATCGCGTGTAGGTCCTCAATTAACCTGCAGAATAATTATCATTTCTGGCAAAAAAAATCTGTCGACTTTAGCAATCTCTACTAAACTGTATCGAACCCCAGCTTTAGCTGGCTAACAACGTAAGAAGTGAAAGAAACATTCTTTGGGTCCCCACCTTCCCCCTCCTCCTGTTTTTCTTGGGAAAGGAACCGGTGATTCATTGTGGCCTATTTACTACACGCGATACCAAAAAAAAAACGCATACACAAAAGATGCATATTTACTGCCTTCATGGTGTGAACTTGTTCGGGTGCATCGAGTAATGCGACATGGCTTCTCCTGTGTGGGCAGCGATTTGGAAGATTTGAACCCAGCCGCTTGGACAAGACGCAGAAAAAAAAGTAGTGAAAGCTCTGTGGCTTGCCATAGAGCACGTCGTATATGCGAAAGTACCCGCGCCGTTCCCGTGACTATGATGTTGTTGAACGTTATGGTCCCAGGGGTGAACAAACCTAAACTAGGCATGGTGCCTGCTACAAAACGTGTGGAACGACTTCCACTCCTCTACTCCCCCCCCCCCCCCCCCCCCCAAAAAAAAAGGTTAAAAAAATAAAGGTCTTCTAGGAAAGCGGAAAGGTCTTCAGCTTTTTGTTGGTGGTGCGTCTGTGTGTTGCGGTGTCGTGAAGGCAGCTCCCAGCGAGACGCTGGTTTTCTGCTTCACGGTATTACCCTCTGGCTAGTGCAAAGCAGTTTAGGTTACGAGTGGTAATATAACTGTCATATAAGAACGCCGAGGCACTCCTTTTTTTTTTCTTTGGAAGCACTAGTTTGGTGATCTAAATGGCGTGTAGGGGGTTGTTCTGCGCTGTTTGTAGAAAGTTGCGGGGATTCCCATTTTTTATGGACATCATGCTTGGACATTTTCCCATAAACTCAAGAACACAACTAGCACCTCCCATCCACCCCTTCTATGTTTTTGTGTCTAGAGAACGTTTTCGGTTGCTGGAAGTTTGACAGTAAGTTTAGTTTCATCAATACATGGAATGTCAAAAGGCGACGTAACGCGCTTCGCAACGCTACTGCTTTCAGTTTCGCAGGCAGAGACAGAGCCACGTAGTATGGTCATGTATTAACTAACACGCGCTGCATAGTAAGAAAAACTAGAGAGCCGCATAAAAAAGAAATGGCGCAGCTTCCACTAGTGATGCAAGGCTGGAGAAACCATCGAGGTGGCGGCCCCTGTCCCTTCGTCGGAGACCCGGCCGTTGCCCCTCACATGGATTTCCGAACTTGCTTTCATTTTAAATGCAGAGCATTTCTTAGCCTCGCCTGTTCCTGCGTCGGACGGTGTCAACAGTTCCGCGTCCGCAGCAGGTGCGCCTCTCCTTCCCTCCTCTCTCTCAACAGCAGCTGGCGCGCGCATGCGTCGTAGTCAGCCCGTTCGCTCCGTCGCGGTCTCGGCGTAACAGGTGCGTGATAGCAGCGCGGTGGGGCGTGGAAGGGCGCGCGCTGCTTGCGCATGCGCGCTCTCCCCCCCGTACTGCTCTCCCTCTACTGCGCGCGCTGCAAATATAGCGGCTAGCGGTCGCTCGTGTTTCAGTCACTGCGTTGCTCCTTCCTTCCTTGGTTGACGCTCGTGCCCACGTTTACTCGTGTCTGCTACTCCAGCATCACGGAAGAAGCGATGGAAGCAACACTGCCTTCAATCAGTACTGAGGCCCCAATGCTCTGCATTTACTCGTGTTCCCCTCGCGGGAAGGCGCGGGAATTTTTTTCTTCATGTATTATTTCATCTTTTTAATGTTTTTGTTAGTCCATGTAGCGTGTTTTATTTGTGCTTGCTTTGTTGTGTTTGGCGCCGCTCGCGACAGCGCGAGTCATGGTCTGTTTCCTTCATGTTTTTCTTTTGCTTGTATCTCGCCTCTTTTCGGCGGTGTTTTGCATCTGAAGGTTTTATATTTATTTCCGTAGATACCAATAGACATATGCTGTAATTTTTGTTTATGCACCTGTGTTTCGCCTTACATCTGCCAAGGATAATAGCGCACGCAGCAGCTTGGCCGTTTACTATCCGTGCCATCGGTGTAAGGCTCGCAAATATGGGAGGCACCTACATTTATTTACTTGAGTTATGCTTGTGTTCCAGGAAAAACTACTTAAAAGCACCAAAAGCAGAGATAAAACTTTAGTTTTAACCACTCCCTCCCCGAACCTAAGGTCACTATACAAAAAAATCTAAGTATTAACAGCGAAAAAAAAGGGAAACAGGCTTCTCGTCGCGCCCACGCGCACTTCCAAAAAAGGAAATGGCATACGTCTCCAGTTGAGTTTGGCCTCCAGGAACGTCGGCGCTCACGCCCCATTCCCTAGCGCTCTTCCAGTACACACTCAGCACGCACTCTTAAAAGAGTGAAAACTGATGCATCACTTATTCATTATTAAGAGAGGCTTACTGCTAAAATTTACTTCATTTCTTGGTTATTTTTCATTTCATAGTAGGCTGACTAGGCGGCACGCTCTTTTATCTCACTTGAAGTTTTTTTGGGTGGCAACTGGCAACACCGACGGTCCGTGAAATCTCCTTCCACCAAAATCCTGTTTCTTTTTCTTAGTATATCGGAAATGAGGAGGACCGCGGCATCTTGTGGAAATGGGGAGACGTAGATTACAAAACAAACGTGCAATGTATCCACATTCAACGAGAATAAGATACAGAGCCAAAGTGCGTATTTCGGCCATCGTAAATTCTGCCGCAAGAGGAGAGACGCGGTAAGGACTCGCGAAGAACTTCATTCAACTAAGAAGCGGTGCATTAGAGAAGAAAAACTGCAGCTGCACGTCTGAACAGTGCATTTTCAGCTGTCCTATCCAAATTATGATATGTTTCTTCTCAGAAAGTGCAAAGTTTTTGCAGTAGCAGCCTTTTATTCTTTCTAATGAGTAAGAAGTGCGTCATTACTGCCTTGTGCTGCTATCATTCAAGGCACGTTTTTTATTCCAGGCTCACCTTTTTATTCCAGGCCCACAACACCTCACGCAGTGCGACGGTAGCCCAGTGCTAACAGAAAGCCTGCAAACACCGAAAAGGTCCTGGTTGGCCGCCATCCTGCAGTACATCATTGTTCCGAGCTAGTGGTGGCAGGCAGGATCTACAATGAGTAAAAAGGCATAGGCGCCTGCCGGTACCCCCTGAGTATACTCGCGGTACTCGGGCTCGACACGGTGCGTACCTAAAATAAAGCGTAACGAGCCGGTACGCAAGCTTTTAAGTGCGGAGTGGATATTAACAGAGCCGATAAGGGTCTGCCGCTGCGGTACCAAGTAGGGAAAGGACGCGACGCCATCGATTATCATGGGGTGCACGTGAAAGAATGTGCCAGTCTATGCATGATGTCGGTGATGACAGGCAGGGTCGGTGCTTAAAGTATGTTGCAGAAAGGCGTTCACAAAGCCGTAAGCGATTCAATGTTGCGTCAATGCGGAAGCGCCCGATTTTGAGCTGTGCAATTGTGACGAAGGAGTGTTATTTATCTGGCGACAGAGTAAGCAGTCTTACCTAGCGAAAACCATGAGCGGATTTATAGATATATCGGCCTGCCCATCACAGCCAGCGTGCCAAAAACATTTGTTTGTGGGGACGGCGCGCACTGTAAGGTAGTGATAAATTTATTCCCCAACCTTGCCTTGTTCGCTTCGCTCGCAGTGCGACGTGCGACTGCTCGATTAAAATGTAGCGGTCGTAGAAGAGTTTGGTGTAGGGCCTGTTGGTACATACTTGGAGAACGGTGAAAACCAGCCTTAAAGACGCGAACACGAGTGTGTCTGCTCTCTCTCGTGTTCGCGTCTTTAAGGCTGGTTTTCACCGTTCTCCAAGTATGTAGCGGTCGTACCGATAAATACTGATTTGTACCGATCAATACGTATAATACCGGCCAGCACCGAGAATTTACGGTTCCGTCTTCACCCCCTTAGCTATGTATGCAAACGTGAGCGTACACAAGCAAGCCACATTGCTACCACATCGTCTTTATCAATCTCGATTGTATCTCAGGATAACACGAAGACTTGATTGACTGTAGGCTGATGATGTAGGCGAAGTAAGCCGATGAAGATGATGATGATTGGCTGATTGATTGATTGTGGGGTCTAAAGCACCGAAGCTACCCCTTGGCTATTAGGCGCGTCGTGGTGGAGGGCGCCGGATTAATTTCGACCACCTGTGGATCTTTAGCATGCTCCAAAACGTCGACGCACGGGCCTTTTCACTGTCCGCCTCCTTCAGAAAATCAGCCATCGCGAAAGGGATCGAACCCCCGTCCTTGGGCTCAGCAACACAACGCCTTAGCCGCTATGATACGAATAACGTGGTGCTGGGAGGCAAGCACCCTTCTTTCTATGTGTCCACTTAGACACACTTTGCGCTCTTCAGTAGGAAGGTGGAACACGATAGTTTTTTTTATTAAGCGGGAACCAAGGAAAAGTATAAGCAGCCCTAAAACTACGTGTTTCCGTCACACGATTTGCTCTATTGAACGGGAGTTAGTCTGCGCAGTAGACAAAAAAAGTGCTTAAAGCGTGGAAAAAGACTTTCGAGTAGTTTGCAGAAAGTCTGGGTCCGTGACAGGATGCACATGACCACGATACGCGATCCAACTCTGGGCGTCGATCCCATAAACAAGCTGGATCGCTAATCTTTGAAGCACAAAATCAGCAGAGTGGGTGTTGCTGAATTACTTCTACGCTTTTTTTTTTTCATTTTCTGTGGTTGCATCCCTGCCAAAGCGGAAAACAAGCACAAATTTTCGTGCAAACAAAAAAGTCTAGATAACCACGATAAAGTACAGCGCACCTTCCTACGAACCACGCAGAAAGATTCTATCAACTAGCAGCGACGGTGTACTGTTTGGCAACGTTGTTTATTTCACAACTCTAAAACGCACTCCGGTAAATCTGAAAGTCTTTGAAGGGCAACATATGTAACCTTAAACAAACATGGAAATGTTCGCTTGACATAGTTTTAACTAACCATCGCAAGTGCTCAAGTAGTAACCACTAACTGCTGGCAACGTAATACGTTTTCTCCTACTTCCCGACTGTTTAATTTTTTTTTTATTCTGTGGGGTGGGGAATTACTGGCACAGGGAGGCAGGGAAGCGTTCAGGCGAAACATCAACAAAGAAATAGAGAGAGAGAGAGAGAGCGAGAGAGAAAGGGGAGGAGAGAGAGAGGGAGGAGGCAATGGCGCTCGGGCGCACGCGCGCTCACTGAGCAGGCACTCAAAACCAAGGCCGGACACTTTGAACGGCCCTCAAGCGTGAAGCTTTGATAAATAAGCCTCTCGTTGCAATCGATTGCGGCGGCTGCGGCGGCCGCGTGCCGAATACTAATTACATAGGCTAGCCCAGCGACGGTCGTATTTAATTAACTTCGCTACGCTCGGACGCACGCATTCGCCCGACGTCGCGGCCGAGAGAAATATACACGGCCTTTTTTCGGCAGCCCGGAAGATATTTCAGCCTACAAAAGAAAGTCTTTTTTGTATGGTGGAGGCGTATGGGGCAGGCACGTGGCCGTACTGTATGCTCACTCTATGATTCGCACGCGGAGAGCGAAATATGCTTGGTATTTAAAACGAGAATAAAATTTTATTTAGCGTACGGGCTACGCGAGATTGATATATAATGGCACGGGATATTCGTGTTCCCAGTTTACCTTCTCATGGTCGAAGAAGCGTATCCATTAAGAAAGAATGTATGAAAGAAGGAAGCGCAGCTTCGTGTGCGTTTCAATACTACAAAAGTGGAAGAAAATGAAACACAGCAAATGCGAAGTCGGTGCGCAACCACTGGGATTGAAAGAACGGGCAGACGCGGGGAATTTTCATATAAATATCAGGATGTCGGACCGGAACCGAACCAAACCAAAAACCTTAACCGAACCAGTTTTTTTTTTTTTGGCCGGAACTGCAGCCGAGCGGAACAGTTATTTTTTAGCACTCCGAACCCCAACGGGAAACTAACTGTAAAAAAAAAAAAAAAACCTTGCCGGTTGGCAACAAGACGGTTTGACCATCCATTATTGATAAAGGGTGGTAAGCGTAATCCGGGGCTTTTCTTTACACGCACCGTCAACAAAAAATCACTCCATATCCACGGAATGAATGATGATAAGTGGGGCGAAGCTCGAGAGGGGGAGATCATCGGTAACCGTAACTCTCCCGTGAAAGTTCGCCCATTACATCATTAAGAAAGACGTAAGACTGTGTGCGTACATTGTACCAATCAACTTTTATTTCGGAGTCAATGCTCCCAGGCCCAGACCTGATGAAAGAACCCCGCGCCATCGAGGACTACCCCGCACCTCCACCACAATTTGTCACGTAGGATGGACACAACGGTAAAGAAAGAACTTTATTAGGGCGAACTTGTGCCCGAACAAGACGAGAGGGAAACGAGCAAAGGTCCTTGCGTCTCGTTCGATCTCCGAGAACGACTGCCTGCGTTCGTGGCGTGATCTCTTGCGTGATCTCCCCCGCGCAGTGCACGTGCGCTCACGCCTCCGTTGGCGAACACAGACAAGCTCGCGCTCCCGGTGCCGAGTTTGCGCTGCCAGTTGCAGCCGGTTCTTGCGCGTGCAACGCGGCCCACTTTGCGACATCTCCGAAAGCATGCGGCGGTCACGTACCACGAGACACAAGGGATGGACAGACCCATGACTTAAGGAGCTTCGCCCCTAAAAAAACGCATACACACAAGATAGATATTTTCTGCCTTCATGGTGTGAACTTGTTCGGGTGCATCGAGTATACGACATGGCTTCTCCTGTGTGGACCCCGCCGCCTTAAAGGGACACTGAAGTGAATTTGTCAAGCTCCCCGTTTTGCTTGCACTGCGTAGACTGGCTCAAATTAGCCACTTTTCATCGTTTTATCCGGTTGACAATCGGTAATTGCTGTTGTAAATCGACAAATCGACAAATCGGTAATCGGTAATCGACAAATCGCTGTTGCCATAAAGCAGTCGGTGCTTATGGCAACAGCGCGCCAACGAGAACTCGCTAGCGCGCCAGTGCCAGCCTGCGCGCGTTCTGTGAACTAGTTCGTGAAGCAATGAACGTTGCGGCCCAAAAAAAAGGTTAACTCAGTATAGAAAACTCGGCGGAAAACGACAAAGTTAACTTATAAAAAAAAGCATGTACCCGCGGGGATTCGAACTTGTGACTTGCAAACACTTGCGATGACATATCTGGCGCTTCAAACCACTCGGCCACAGACGAGGGCAGCCGACCTTGGAAATATAAGGTATATAATGTATAACCAATTTACACTTTTATTTCGTTTTAGCATTCCAAGCAGCTTAGGTGGCTATTTGTTGTCCTGTGCTCGTGCAGTAAGCATCCCCCAAGTTTCCACAATATCTCACGTCTAGCAATTGCATTCCTTAGACGGAAAAGTGTTCGCAGATGCGTAGTCGTGCTGCTGGCCGCTGCGCTTGTTCGCCCAGCGCAAAAAAAAGTGCTTCCCGCACCCTAGTTTTTCGCTGTACGGTAAAAATATCAGTTGATGTTATTTCTTTAGTACCTATATTGACTTCGCTGACTCTTCTCCCGCCTTCAAGAGGCCTTATATTTTCCTACTGGCGTACCAGTCAGCGAAGCGTCGCATGTGCGCTTGTGCAGCGCTTGTGTGAAGCGACCTTGACTTGGAGCTAGATACAGTGTACAACTAACCCAAGTAAAGAAAGGCACATTCTTCCATTCACAAACGTGTCTGGCTTCGTTTCAAGTGAGCGAATGAATTGCGACGACCCGTCGGCGGCCGGCGGACGAAACGCTGGGCTGACTGCCTCTGTCTGAAGGCCGGGGAGCCGTGCAGTAGCGCAGCCAATTGCGAGCTCGGCTCCTCGCGACGTCACACGAAAACGCCGCAGAAAATGGGCGAGCGTAAAGAGAGGAGGACAGCATTTTCTAATTAATTTTTCTACTAAATAAAATCGCGTAAACGCGCCCAGGGTGGCCGAAACATGGCCTGGGGACTCCGGACTACAATTTGCGCAAGTAATCCCGCAATGTTTACATATCACTTCAGTGTCCCTTTAAGGCGCGAGTGATCTGCTCCGAAGAAGTCGTGTTAAGAAGACGTGTGAGCATTTAAGAAGTCGTGTGAGCATCTGGGGGAGAGAGCTTTCGGAGCAGATCACTCGCCTTAAGGCGGCGGGGTTCCCTCCGTCTGTACTGTCGGCAGTGTGTGGTGGCCTTGTGCGCCAGATAAAGTGCAAATTTTCAGAGGAGGAGAAGGACCGGCGTGAAAGAAAAGGGCTGTAGTCCCGTACGTCGATAAAATGGCGCACGGTTTGAAGAACGTGGGGTCCCGATACGGCGTAAGGGTGTTGTTCTCGGCAAAAACAAAAGTGGGCAGTCTCTGCCGCATTGTTAACAACAAGGACCGGCATAAGAAAAAGAGGAACGAGTGTGGCGTCACCCACACGCAGCCTTTTGTTCGTTGTCCGATTGGCGTCGTTTACAGAATCCCGTTATCATGCAAGTCTGTGTATGTGGGCCAAACTGGACGCTGTTTAAACATTCGTTTGAATGAGCATGCGTCAACTGTGAAAAAGTCAACAGGCGCCAATTTGCCTGCTCATTGCAAAAAGTGTAAGTGTCACCCGTTGTTTGGTGACACAGAGGTGCTCTACAGGCATAAGGATCAAACTGTCAGAGAATTGGTAGAGGCATACTTTATCAAGGAACATAATGACAAGTGTATAAGCAAATCATCCATTATTCTTCACGGGAAGGAACACGCTCTAATCGGCACAATGTTTGTTTAATCTGTTTGTGTTCATGTATAAATTTGTGTTTTTCAATAAAACCGGCAGTTTCGAGTAAGCGCGTGTGTGTGTCCCTCCTCTTTGCCCCCGTCTATTTGTGCGCTTTGAAGTTTTTCGATGACAGATGGCGCCAATGCCTCGACGGCCGTCGAGGCTTGTGCGCCGAATACCATGTCTCACATCCCCCCCCCCCCCTCCAACCGCCGATAAACTACCATGCCTCCGTGGGTCAGCTTCGAGTACGTACATACCGCGGCGAGTGGCGTTGTGGGCCACCTCCACCTCTGTGGGAGGTGGCCGTCAGCGTGCTAAGTCAGCTGTACTGTTCCAGTAGATTTTACAGGCGCAAAACTGGCTTTAGTTTTTTTTTTTTTGAGATTGTTTTGTTATAAGGATGCAGGCAGCATTCCTGCTTGGTTGACGTGATAGTAAGCCCGATACCGTAGGTACCTAACCCCTTTTTCTACGCCATGTCTCTGCTGCGTAACTTCACACGATTGGCTTGGGTCGCTAAATGGAAGCCAAACGTCGTCTTCTTTGAAATAGCTAGCCTTTGGTAACTCGCTCAACTTCATTATGTCCTCAAGGACGTTATTTTCAATAGAAAAAAATGAGAAATATAATAAACGTTCAAATTCCCTACTACACAATTTCTGCAATATCTGAGTTGACGTAATATGGACATAATTAAAACGGAGTTAGCGGCATGTTAGCTCCTTGCTAGCATTCAAGTGGTACAATAAAACAAGAAGAGACACCAATAAATCTGCAGTCCCATCTCTGGGTAGTGGGATTATGCAGTCCCTAGGACGACGTAAGGGCTGGAAGAAAAATGGTTAAATATTAAGGGAATTTTATTTCTTAATATCTGTCCTAATTATTTAAAGCTCATTGCAACACGGTTATCAGAAAAAAAGCACTATTTTAAAAAAAACTATAATCATTTCATGAATTGTATGGTGCCTTCAAACAAGAAAGATTTTTTTCGCACTTTGATAATAATTCAGCTCTGAACGGGGTCGCGAAACGGTTTGGTGCATGATGTAGAGAAAGCGGCACTGAACCGAGACAAAATAAATTTACCCTTTCCTGAACCGTAACCAAACATATATACATATATTGACAAAGTTGACAAATGTTAGAGGCACGACGAATTACAACATAACACCCAGTGCGGCAGTAGAGAAAGGACTATTAGAACGAAAGCCCGATACTTAGCCTGAACCCGGAAGTCAAGCGTTAGGTAAAACGAAATGCGAAAAAAGAAGGGAGCACAGTTTAGCTACCACTCTGGCGCGAAAAACAAAAGCGACAACAGTATTGAAGTAGGAAACCTAGGAGAAAAGGAAGGTGAGAAATTATTTTCTATTTGGGAGACGGAAGGCAGAAGTAGAAAATGGGCCGCGATATCTGTGCCAGGGTAAAGAATTAGTTTTTAGGCAGACCCGCCGCGGTGGCTCACTGGCTAAGGCGTTGCACTGCTGAGCACGAGGTCCCGGGTTTGATCCCCGGCCCGTGCGCGCGAGATTTCGGCGCACGTTAAAGATCCCCAGGTGGTCAAAATTAATCCGAAGCCCTCCACTACTGCGCGCCTCATCACCTGCGTTGCGTCGGCGCGTTATACCCTTCAATCAATCAATCAATCAATCAATCAATCAATCAGCAATCATATCAATCAATCAATCAATCAATCAATCAATCAATCAATCAATCAATCAATCAATCAATCAATCAATCAATCAATAGTTTTTGGGCAGTGTTGTTTTTCTAAGTATTCTTGACGCGTCCTTATCGAGACAAAGATGATGACGTCGATTACCGTAATATTTGGGATGAGGAAGACGTCAGCCCAACTAAAGATGACGTCGCAGGATGGTGTAAATCTCGTTTTCACCACTTTTACTGCAGGTTACCTGTGCTATGAATGCCATTATTACGAATGGTTTTCACTTTCGGTCACGCCTTTCAGGCAATTTTATTGCAGCTGCTTCACCACTGTTGAAAGCGGGAATATCCCTGCCGTTGCTGATTTACCTGAATTCCTAAAAAGTAGCGATAAAACTACTACATACCTACCTAATACGTGGTGGCCTAATACTTCGCACTGTGAACGCAGGGAAATTGAATTCAATTGAGCAAACCTACGTTTTATTCATCATGGGAGGAAGTAAATGGGAGAGGGCGTGAGGGGCGAGCGAGGGAGAGAGATAAGGGTATTATATTTCATCTCGATAATCGATACGCGACGTTGATTGTACATTATCCTGCCAGAACGTTTTCACGAGAATCTTGCGAAACGCATTCCGTTGTTCTGCAGTTCACTCATTCGATTACCTGGTTTGGGCTTGCTCTGAGCTGCACTGGGGCTACCCTCAAACCACGTAGCACACACCATTCAGTTGAGTAACACAACACCGAGAAAATCGGAATCGCCCCGCGCATGGAGGAATTACGGGGCTTTGAAATAAGGCTGGAGCCTGGGCGGAGTTTTATAAGAAATATCGGTTATACCTTACGCAACGGAGTGCATGTTGCAACTCGATTCTACAAGGCGCTGCACGTGTATGCTTGCACAAGCCGTGCATTTTCAACGTGATCGGCCTCAACCAGGTGGGCTGATAAGGCCAACTGTGCTCCGCGCGATTGCGCCGATTTCGTTCGAGGTATATCGGATGCTCCACTATCATTACTTTGTTAACTGGAGCAGCTGGAAACTCGGGAGCGAGCTATCTCAGGCCTTCTGGAATAGCCACCGAGAACTGCGTTCGTGTTACTAAGATAAACTTGACGAGCGCCATGTAAGTCGCTGAGAACCATTTATCCTGTGTATTTATACGGCGCTCGTCAGCAGAAGATCGAATAAAACGCAAAGTAAAGTATATAAGAGGTTTATTTGCACAGTTTACTCTTAAGTCCTCGTATACTTTATCGTTCGCCACTGTAAAGTCTTCGTCGAGCGCTCCCTCGCCATTGAAGGCCTGCACTACTTGTTGTTGTTGTTGTTGATGGAGACGAAAAGCAAAAACGCCCGTGTGTATAAGATATCCGCGCACGATAAAGATCCCCAGGTGGTAAAAATTAATCCGGAGACCTCCACTACGGCGCGCCTCATCACCTGCGTTGCGTCGACGCGTTAAGCCCAGAATCAATCAATCGTTGTTGTTGTCGTTGTTCTTCTTCTTCTTCTTCTTCTTCTTCATCTTTTTTTTTCTGGGCGATTGCATTCTCGCCTGGCAGCGCGGCGCGCTTACTGACAACCCGCCTCTTCTTAGGGCGTTCGGATCTTCTTTGGTCGTTCTGCCGCTGCGACGGTGACTCCGAGTTTTATGATCGAAGGTGGTTGCCCCTAGCAGCGCGGACCGAGTGACATCAGGAGCAGACGACAGGTGGCACGCGCGTTTGTGTTCATCGACGGCGTAACCAGGAGCTTAAACAGCTCTGCCGTTAAAAATGCCTGTAGTTCATCGTACCTTTCGGCTAGTCTGCCTTACGACTTGCAAATTCCTTTCTGGTTTCTTCTCTGCTTGTTCCCTACAAACATTCTAACCTTGTCTTAATATATTTTAAGTCCTCTCAGTCCACTTTTAAAGCACAGCTTTATTTGGCTATGGGAAACGAAAATGCAGTGGTCCTGTATACCCTCTTTTACCCCCTAACCCACCCCCCCTTCCCCCAAAAAAAAAGTTTGTAAGGAAAAACAAACCTTTCGGGGCAACCAGATAAACCAGCTGTTTAAAACAGTTTGGAGAGGAGGGGTGGGAGTTAGGAGAGAAATACTGGCTGGGTATATTTCTCTAGCTGCAGAGTGCGTGCGCAGCGAGCTACAGCGTAAAGCGCAGCTACACCGATAACGGCAGGCGAAGGTGGCGTCATAGTGGCAACGTCAAACACCGGCCGCACGTTACTATGAAATGGGCAGGCCACGTCCTTTGAACATGGGCCGGCCACGTTTTCCCGAGGATAGGGCAGCTTACGATCAGCAGCGCCGCCAGCAGGAACGGGCGCGAACGGAAATACCACAAACACGCAAAGTATAATGGCGAAGACTTTAATGAACCGTAAGGAGTAACCCACCGGCCCCACGTTACAGCTTCCCTGGTTAGCCATCCATACCGAGTGCATGGGTCATTTTTTATTATCTTTAAGCCTATAGCTTTGGAAAGCGGTATACCCTTAACGTTGAGCTTGGCGACGGGCCAAGCAGCACCAAACTGACTGTACCCAAGGCTGCGCACCTATTAACGTGGATAGGCCTCAAAACACAAAAACACACCTAATGTCCAAAACTCCTTGCAAAGCGGCGGTCAATAAAGCAACCTAGAACAAATTTTCTTTTATTGTAAAACTTGCTCTCACCATTATACGGTTGAAGAGAATGGTGTTCAATGTACTCGAAACTGGTTGTGTCTCTTGATAAACGCCAAGCTCTGGGAACTTATTGGCGTCATTAAACATCGAAACGTAAAGTTGGGCTTAATGTTAGGCAAATTCGGGAAAAGCACTGGCTAGTACAATCAGCATCAAACTTGTTGCATGTCCACATGCGGGCACCTGTTAACGTCGGTAGACGTCAAATCATAAGGTGAGGTCAAACACCTGAAAAATGCCTTGAAAAGGTTTGCCAAAACAAGCAACATTAGACCCACTCAACGTCAAGCTACCGGCACCCTTTCAAGTCATTACACCCCAAAGCGCTTCGGTGGGCCTAGTTACAGGGAAATCTCGCGAAAGCTTCAGCCAATGCAAGCAACACCAAACACAATGGACTTCAAGCAACTCCTGCCCGTTTACGTCGGTAGACCTCAAAGCGTTCGTTAGGCTTAATGGCGGAACAACGTGAAAATTCCGGGAAAGCATTGGCCCATACAAACAACATGAAACTCATTGCACCTCAAGCGACAGGTACCCGTTATCGTCGTTCGTATAAGCGTAATGCTAGACCTATGTCAGGAAAGTCCATGAGAAGTGTTGGCCAATACAAGTCGCATCAAACTTATTGCCCTCCACGCAGCGAGTACCTGTTACCGTCGTTAGAGCTCCAAGCATATTGTTAGGCCGAACGTAAGGATATTCCCGGGAAAGTGTCAGCCATAACAATCAACATCCGATTATTACACCTCAAGCTGTGGGTGCCTGTTACCGTGGTTAGACGTCAAAGCGCTGTCGTTAGGCCTAGTTTCACGAAAATCCCGGGAAAGTGTCGGCCAATACTCTTGAGTCAGCCTGTCCTACACTCTGAGAGTTTTTCTAACATACTCACACCCAAAAACCACACGAACTGGAGGCTAACCGCTTTGTTGTACAACTGTAGAACCAAAAAAATGATTCGGGTTGAACTGTCGCTGTAGGGTTAAGCTATCACATCCGCCTACGTTCGCGACGCGTGAGGGGCCTCCAAGTTCGGGGAATATTTGAAAGCCCGCTTCTACTTTTGCGCTTGCTGTCAATTTTTATCTCCTCTGACAGTTTCGAACGGTCGCGGGCCTCGGGCAAACACGGAAATTCGTTTATGTTCGCGCCACTTCCATTTCTACCGGGGAATGCGGCCGCCGCGTGCTTTCAATCTTGCCTCAATGCCGAGAGCTCGCGAAGGTCCCGCTGACAACTGCGTCGCAATTCCAGCGACAGGAAAAGGAATTGGGAGGGAAAGGCGCAAGGGGGGGAAGGGAGGTGGAGAGGGAAGAAGCGGGGGGAAGGGGTACGAAGTGAAGTAAACGGCGCTCTAGCGCAAGTCTGTGCGCCTGGCTGTGTTAAAATGGCTGCGGTCGGTGGTTTGCGTTTGAAGTGGCTCGCGCCCGACGGGTGCTTATTCGGCACCTTGTTTAGAGAGAGCTCTGGCGGCGGCAGCGTGAAATGCTGAGTGTGCGCAGATGTGTACTATGGCGTTTTCCACCCGCCCTGTGCGATTGTCGCGCGGCGCCGCGACAATTAATTTCAACTCGAGCCGTCCGTCACCGCGATAACTGCGGATCGTTATTTTTTTTTTTTATGCGGCAGACGAGGAGTGCGGACCAGAGTGTTTCCGCTTGTAAATTGGCAATTTCTCGCGCAGCAAGGACATTTCGAAGCTGTATATGAAGCTGCGTGTCTGTAGGCTCAGCGATTCTGAGAAGGGCGCAACAGAATTGCGGCGTATACCGCTGGTCTTTTGCCATTCCGCAAGTTTTTACATTTGAATTTTTCCATTTGTTAAAAGATGCACAAAATATATTCAAACGAAAACAATCTTGCATTCCTTTGTATTCGGTTAAAAGTGGGAATTCTTATACGATTTATTCACTCCCATAATGCAAGGTGAATTTAGTTTTCGTGTTTACAAGTTTTTTTTAAATACAGGTACTTTTTTTTTTTACTGGCTCTAATGCCTGTCGAACAACTCGATTTCTCGAGGCGGCATGTACGTTCTATATAGTTTGAAACATATGGGGGAGACTCGCCCTTTCAGCGCGAGACAATTCTCCAGCTCTCCGAAATTTTCAAGGGATTTCAGCGCGTATAAACGCTCCTGCAAGTACTTCCTCGGGCTAAACTATAATTACAAATAATTCAGAGTAATGCAAAGTCAATTGCAAGGGATTTGAAGTCAGGTAAGAACATTTCGAGCAATTCGAAGTAATTACGCCAAAATTCGAAATATTTTAAGTTAATTCATGTAACTGCAGGAACTGCTCATTATTTCAAAGTAAAAGGCAAGTTCGAGACTAATCCAAAAAGTAATTTAGAATGCAAAGTAGTTCAACAATTTTCAATAACACGGTTAGGCGTGCTAGTTGGTATTCTGAATTCATGGCTGTAACTTTTGCGCAACTTAGGCGGAGACAGATACAAGAAGGGACACGAAGACCAGCGCAGACTAACAACTGAAATTTATTTCTTAAGCAACACATAAATATGTACACTCACTAACAAACCCTTGATCACCACGCATGAGCGGTGAACGTGTACTCATCCGCTCATGCGCGGTGATCAAGGGTTTGTTAGTGACTGTAGACATATATATGTGTTGCTTAAGAAATAAATTTCAGTTGTTAGTCTGCGCTGGTCTTCGTGTCCCTTTTTGTATCTGTCTCCGTCTAAAGTTGCGCAAAAGTTACAGCCATGAAAACAATTTTCAACTAATCACAGCAGACTTCCTGCTAATTCGAAGAATTTACTAATTATTTCAGAATTTAATGTCCCTACAAATATTTTAAGAAATTTGAATTAATTTCGAGCATGTCAGACTACTCTAAAAATTTCTACGAGTTATTGCCATAATCAAATTCGTATTTCTCATATAATGGCAATGCAGAGACACAGTCTCTATAATTTTACTGTTTTTTTTTTTCGATGCTGATCAAAATATTATTTGGTGCAAGTGTCCCCACGTCAGTAATAGAGACCATTCCAGATTTCATTTACCATTAGTTTACACTCTCTTCTTATGGCGCCAAAGCTACGTGCTTAATTAATCAAGTGTTCATCGGCGTGGCTATTGGTATGCGAAGCCGACCGCTTCACCCTGTTCCTGCATGATGAAATTGGAGAGCGTGTCTTGCAAATTTATATCGCACAAAGATTTCATACTGCTGCAGCCATCTACTGTTTTAAAACGTTGGAAGGCGGTGGCGCTTCTCTGTGAAAAGGTACTGGAAGTTTCTGTTATAGCCTGGTTACTAGCGAAACCTGCTCTGCAATCGTCTTCCACCGCGGCGTCCCGAAATATAAACCGTTCTTCACGGCCGCGCAGAGCACTGGGCCCGGGCGCAGGTGGCGCGGGGCTTCTTTCGGCCAGTGTGTTTCACAGTATAGTCGCTACAGACGCTGCCGCAACGCGTCTGTGGCGATTCCACGGTCTCCTGACCCCAACGCTAAGCCTTTCCTTCGCTCACTTACGCCATCTCCTACCATTTCTACATGTCGCCGGTCCCCCGTCCCATACTTCTACCACACCCTTTCTCTTCGCCTTTGATTACCCTCGCTCTCGTCGGCGTCGCGCCATTTTCATACTATGCTGTGCTCTTCGTCCGTCGCTGCTGGCTGGTTGGTTACCGCTTCGCCACGAGGCCCTTTCACGCAGCGAAAGCCGTTTAGCTAGTGACACGAACTGGGGCAGAATTTTGAGTTGCGTTCATTTCAAAATATCTGTTTTGTGTCCGTCTCTGTCATGGCGTAGTTTTCCATCATGACTTGCAATGCCTTTGCCCAATGACATGCACAGAAAAGGACGCCTCCCCTTGTTCGTGCTGCGTCACACCCGAGTCGTCTACTTTCAGCCAATTAGCGCTCGCACCAAACGGATAGGTACTCAGAAACGGGCATGAAAGGAACAATGCTGAGAATTCTGCCTGTGCTGCTTCAGAGTGATTATGACAACTGCCAGTGGCGTACGTAGGATTTCGTTTCGGAGGGGGTCGAAACCGGAATAAAGAATGCAAAAAAGTAAACAGACACGCAACGCAAAAAAAACAACTTACAATAAAAAACTTCGTCATTCATCGAGGGTACACTATAGGCGACTGTGTAATAATTATATTTATTTTTACGGCATCGCACATTTACTGACAGTGTTGAGAACAGGCGCCCAATTCGCGCAAGTTTGTTGGGTTGCCGCTTACGAACGAAAAATAATTTTCAGTTTTTATTGGACAATAAGCCGAGTCAGTGCCCTTGTTTTCACAACCCTTACCCACGGGAGAATGGAAATTTCGCAGGGGCCGTGGCACCCTCGGCCTCCCGTTTCGTACGCTTGTGGAGTCATTATAGACGGTTAACAACAGAGTGCGTTAAATCGCCCCATTACAGCGACATATTTTTTTACCCTGTGAAACTTTCTTGTTGGAGGGACGGTGTTGGTTTATTGCAAGCATACGGCTGAAACCGGGACAGGCGCTAAGGACGTATTCTGTAATATGAATAGCTTAGAATTCAAGGTACAATGACACTAAAATACCAGCTGGAGATAGAACGTTTTCATCCTCAAAAAAAAACAATGTTTTCGATTTTGATGAAAACTAACTGATAATATAGCAAAGGATCACCAATCTATTCCTCTTACTGTCCATATGATGTTACAGGAACTAGATGGCGATATTGGCGACCACCGACTGAGCCTAGCGCCAGTATACATGATTACGCGATCGCAGTGCAGTATCTGCTTGCCTTCGATTCAACCACGCGAGTCCATGCCCGGAGTTACTGTAGTTTTAGTACGTCTCCAATAATTTCAGTGCTGACGTTGTTGTGTATGGCGAAATTCAAGTCTTTCTCAGTATTTTTCTATATTTCTTGTTTAAAACAGCGTCATTCGCAGATGGAATTGACTTGAGCGAGCTATGAAATGCTATTTCTTTCGAACAAAACAAGCATGTATGCGGCATTGATCCTCCGCTTAAGGTAATTCCTGATCTTGTCTAATACAAATCTTGTTACCAGAAGTGAGGAGCCGTGACGTTGACCGTAGTATAATTATATTCCCGATGACGAAGTTCGGCCCACTCCTTTTAAAGTGGCCTTAGTACCAGGTAAGGCATAAACTTGGGATGTATGGGCAACTACCCCATCCGCGATTAGTATTCCGTTTACCCTCTTCTTCATTTGCTGTGGATTAAGCGCTTCATTTATACCTAAGTATAGCGCGTTTCTTACTGAATACCTTGCAGTTTCTGCCTTTGTATATTATCACGGAATGTCCTGATGCTCTTCGCACTAGCGACCCTTGATGTAATGGCGACTGGTCAGAAAACGTGCGTATCATACGGAAACAAGTTCCGTGGAATTAAATTAAGAGCTGCCCATCAAGTAATTGAGTTACGTCAACTTGTTCACATCACTTCATATAAATTGCTCCGTGAACGTCAATTGTTATCTGGAATTTTGCGCATGGCAGTGGAACAGGTTAAAAAGAAGACAGAAGAGAAGAATGAAAAGAAGACAAAAAACAAGACAGAAGATGAGAAAAATTTGCGTAGGGTAGTCGAACAGGATAAAAAGAAGACAGAAATGGTGAATAAATTCAGTATTTTAGGTGGAAAAGCAATTGTGCTATCTCCACGGGACGCTGTAGAAAACCAAGCTTTCCGAAATATTTCTAGCCACACAATGTGCACGGCAAGAAAGAAAACCCCTTTTTAGGACTGCTATCAAGTAGAAAAATTAAGCGAATAATGAGATCCCGGTTATATAATTTCTCACCAAGCATACGTCTCTAGAAAAAAAACACAGGTAAGGGCAGTTTTAAAGGCCAGACTTTGAAGCCTTTGCTTTCATGGAGGGAACAAAAATACGCCCGACTCTCAAACCCCCGGAACTCCATCAACTTGGGGCCTGGGAGGAACTGGATTCGGGCGGATGAGAAGGCGAGGTTTGTTTTTCAAAGAGTGGTGTTTGCCAAAAATGGGAGCGACGGCTCAAAAAGCTACTTCGCGGTTTGCGCCATAGACAGACGTTCGCCATACAGAAAGAAAACAAAATGAATTTCAGGCGACAGCCACATTCCCTGAGGCATTCGTTTCCCAGAGTAAAAAAACAAAAACAACAAAAAACAAGGTTGCATGACAAAGTTCTTGTTTTTTGCAGAAAGTTACAACTGCCCCCTGGAATCTAGGCCACTCTACTAACGATAAAGATAAAAAAGGCAATACAAATATAGAACATGGTCGACATGAAGGGAAAAGGAATTCCAACTGCAAGCACTCAGGTATGCACGGTTGTGCAGCGGTAAGTCGTGAGTACGTCAAAGCAGTGAGCCACTAGACGTCTTCAGCAATAATGACGAAGGCTAGAGCTGAAGATGAGTTCCCTAGTTAGGTTTCATTGTTTCTCGGTAGAAATGTGTTCTGTTTGAAAACGCGGGCACTTCAAACTCTTCAAATACGGAGCTTTATAGTATAAACAAGAACGTAACGTGAAGTTTCTAGGAGAACATCCTGCTCAACATACCCAAATGTGTTCAGTCGGATCATGTCTTTGCTGATAATTTTGTCCCCTCACTACAATACTACTGCCTCCAGGTTTTTATACATGCTGCGCGCTATCAGCATTGTTATCGCTTCCTTTTTAATGTTCGTTTTCCTAAGAAGCATTAACATTTTACGTAAACCATTTATGAACCCTTTGAACCTGGTGACCAGCGGCCATCTGGATGTACAGCAACTCCTGGCATCTCTGCTCACCTCATGGATTCCTGGACTAGGGAACCACTCCCATTTCAGAAAGTTCAAATAAACGTTTCTCTCTCTCTCTCTCTCTATCTCCGGTCGCTCTCTCTCTCTATCTCTTCTCTCTCTCTCTCTCTCTCTCTCTACAGTCTCTCTCTCTCTCTCTCTCTCTCTCTACATGTTCACCAGGGTAGTAACCATGGCATCGTCGAAGAAACAAATAACTGCGCAATTAAGTGCAAGCACGTGCTTATTTCACAAATGAGCAGCGTTGAGAAGTTTTTATCCCGGAGTTGGAATGATCCCGTAATCATTTCATCCGGTGGCGACCCAAGAATACAATCACAATACAATGAACAGCACTCGAAAGAACGTAATGTGAATGGAGTAATGTGACGTTTGCACGGAGTGCTAAAGGGTGCGCATTTAGACTATGTGTATCGATCCTAAGTTTGAATGTATAAACATGCGCGGTATAACCAAACTGGCTCTGAAACAACATCCTGCCGCCAAAGCGGAAGGTCACTGCTCCTGCTCACGCACCCTCGTAAATAAATAAAAAAAAACATGATTAATTCCCAGCCAAACAACACAAAACGAGAGCTTTAGGCTGATAAGACGACCCTCTCCTCTCCGTCCTTACCATCCCTTTGTCGCTCCCTTCGTCTCCATGCACTGCCTATGACTCAATCTTACCTTTCCCGAATTCCCGTCTTTGCCTCTTTCACCTCCGATTCTCCCCCTTCTATACTCTATCTTCCTTTGTCAACTCACCTTTTAATACCCATCCCTTTAGTTCCGTACTTCTCTTCCTCTGTCCCTTCATTCTTTCCTATCCCCCCGCCCCCTCATGCTCTCCCTAGCCTTCTCTCACCCCAACCTTCTCTTTCTCTGGATCTCATCCTTCCCTCCGATCCTCTATCTCCTCTCACTCTCCTCCTTCTCGTGTATTTCTCTTTCCTTCCTATCCCCTCACGGTCGACTCATCCTCTCATTTATTCTCTTCACGCTCTTTAACCCTCACTCCCACTTCTCCATCCTTACTCTCACTCCGCATCTTTCCCCGTCCTTTTCGAACAGTTCCTGCTCCAACAAGACCTTTAAAGGCAATTGAGCGCCCTCGCTCTCTCACAGCTCTCAGCACTACAGCGCCGGCTTTGGTCGAGACCGTTCTCATTGCGCACTCTTAACTGTGCAAACTCTCAGGGAAAGTTTGGTTGCAACGCGTTTGTGCACGTGGTGTCCACATCTGCGGATAAACACGACGCATTACTAAAGCCTCTACTCGTCGTCCTAAAGTTGAGCCAACAAGCTTATTCATGGAGATATTCCTAAGAACATTAAAATTTTATCATGCGTTTATGCATAATTTGCTTGTTCGTGTACTGATAAAATATTTTGCCAGGGCTTCTGTCAGGGCACGGTTTTGTCGTACTGTGGATTACAGGGGTTGTGTGTACTATATATTCGCCGACTCAGGCACTCTAAGGCCGAGCAAAAAATTATCAGTGGCTTAGCTCGGCTATGCCAGGATATACGTAGCGTGAGCTAAGGTTCAGCTGGCTATTCTTAGGTTTCCTGGTTGTCTAAGATTAGCTGATTATCATGCTTACTGTTGCTAAAATGATTTCCAAACCAATCCAAGCCAATCCAATCCAGTCCAGTCTATTCCGGTACAGTCCGGTCCACTCCAGTCCAATCCAGTCACTGCTCCTCGCGCATGGCTCCTCCCGCAGCACGGCTCTCCAGGAGCCACGCGAAACGGCTATCAAGCGGCTCCGACGCAGCGTCAGACTTGGCTACTGCGCAATGGAGGCGCACAGCTAGGCACGCGCCGGCGCCAGTGCATCTGCCGCGGCTATGACGTCACTCGTCTGGAATGCGCAGACCGGCGAATGTGCAGACGCAATTCTCTACACACCCATACTCCAATTGGATTGAATTTCAATCCAACACAATCCAATTTAATCCAGTCCAATGCAATCCAATCCAAACCCAATCCATTCCAAGCCAAGCCAAGCCAAGCCAATTCGATCCAAACCAATTCAGTGCACCTCGGGCTTACGCAGAACGGCCCTTCACGGCCCACGCGAAACTGCTCAACCTCGGCCAGTGTAGGTTACGCTACAAAGTAGCAGCGCCGCACTTCGCGTCCGGGAATCCCAGAGCCTTGTGTTATTCAATTTGTCTGCGTCAAGGCGGGAAAAAGCGGGCACGGCAGTCGGCACCGAGAACGTTCACTAAGGGCTCGCGCCATGCATTGTGGATGGCATTGCATGTGTATTTGAGACACACGCAGATGAATAGACTGGCTTGTGTCCGAATAATTAGCGTGCATGATAAACAATATGATACATTGAAAAGTTAATGTTCATGTAATGCCAGGACAGTAAACAAGCAAAAAGAGTCGAATATGAAACTCATGGGGGGTTGTGTACTTTTAATGCAAAATTACTTCTTGACACTATTTTCTGACGTTCGTTAGTAACGAGCAGACGCACACCGGCAAGGGCAGCTGCGCAAGAAGTGGCATGCTCGCTATGGGAGTCTGCTGCCTTTTCACATTTGTAGTGAAACGGCCATGCATCGCAGAATTTTGGCAAGGTTTGCCTTTAGACTCAGGTTTCAAAGACGGGTTCTCTATAATAGCATTATGAGGGAGTTACCTTTGGCGTAAGTCCATGGAAGCTTATGTCTACATACGAAAGGCCAATTAGAAAAGCCTTCCTGTTGTAATGAAAGTAAGTAGGCTGACGATAATAAGGAGCGCAGTCGGCGAAAATTTTTTCGCACAATTTTAGCAGCCTATTTATTCCGTTATAAATTGACAAAACCACGCGAAATGTAGGCTAGGTACAATATAAAAATATTCGTTCAATAAATTGTTGCCAAAAAAATCACGGGCTTTATTTTGAAAAACGTTCCGTCTTTGTAAGCTTTACCGCTTTGCTGGGACAACGCGGAATAGGATACAGTACAATAACATTCCGGATTGTTAGCATAAGCGTATATGATAGCAGTCTGTATGGCGGAGAAATTATGACTCCACGAGAAACATTTGCATGGCAGTAAATGTCCCCATACAGGTTGCAGCATTCGTGGTGAACTACTGATCCTTGGGGTATTTTAGCAAACACACAGGCGACAACTTATTGATGCATTTTCCTGAAGCCCTCCTGTCGAAATAATATGAACCTTAAATCAATATGAACCCCGAAACCGCGAAACCAAAAAGTGGCGTAAAACATGGATTATTGCGTAAACGTTGACACAAGACATCGGAAAGTAAAACAGAATCAAACCAGCGTTCCCGAAAGCATACGTTCGCCATAACGACAGGCCCCAATGCGAAAGGTCAAACAGTGAAACGAAACTTCACGGTTGGTACACACAGCTACGGAGGACCATTAATCGCTTAGCAAACCAGGCTGCTGCTCGAAATGTCTCGGTGCACGCGAGTTTCAAAACGGAAGAATCTTTTAATCCGGAACATCTAAGAGAAAGCTCTCCGCACGAAATGGCCGTAACTCGGAAGCCGGGGGTTGAACAAAGACGACCCGGCACATTAAACTTTCAGCCTGTTTCCTCTGCTTTCACAGAAAAAAAGAAAGAAACAAAACGCGAACGCAGGCAAATTTGGTATAAATTACGGTTTCAGCACACAGTCTGGCCTGATGTGTTGTAAACATATTTGAAAAACATACCATAATGGGGCCTTGCGTAATGATTTCGCAGGGAAAAAAAATTACTTTTCGAAGGGGAGAAAAAAAAAAAAGAACTCATGGGCAGGAAGCAAGGCTCACGAAGCCGGAAGTCTGGGCTTACGGAGATATGATTTATGAACGCAAGCAGAGCGGAAAATAAACGGGAGGAAAAATGGGAGGAAGGAGAGAAGGGAGTAGTGTTGTCCTGATTCCCGACGGCGTGGTTTCATCCGAAAAGAAAAGAAACAGGGGCGAAATGTAGAAAATTAATGCCAAAGGAAGAGGTTGACGTGCGGTGTCCCAATGCCGCATTCCTGGAGAGGTCGCTCAGAATGCTCCGTCGTTATGTTGTGGTCGCGTATAGGCCCTACGATACTGAAGGCACCACCAAAAATTGATGCGAAATCAAAACAAGAGAGAAGCGAGATGGATTCATGATTCGAATTTCTAACACAGAGAACCTGGTGCCGACCATCCGGGGTCCCTATAGCGGATTTTCTTTCCCTTAGGTATGTTTTATTTCGCAGTGACACTGATTTTGCTATCACTGTAAAATGATTTAGACCCTTAAGGAGAAGTTTTCACTTTTGATAACTACCAAAAAATTACGCCCACATCCCCTCGCGGGAACCCTGGTGTGATGCAACGCATCTCATGGGGGGTTCCATTGGCGTTTTCCATCGTATTGATTACGCTTATAGCAGGGATTCTCACGCGAAGGGGAGGTGGGTGGACGACCGTCGACTGAGACCGCCGGAGCGCGTCATGCCGCCTTATATTCACAGTGCCCGAAGGAGAGGAGAGCGCGGAGAGAGAGGGTACTGCACATGCGCAGCGCCGCCCACCGGCGCCTAGCAACGGAGTGAGAGCGCGCTGCGCCAACCCGCAGCTGTTTGGGAGAGAGTGTTCTCTATCGGAGATAGGAGAGTAGGAGAGGCGCAGCTGTGCGGACAACGCCGGACAGACGCAGGAAGGACATAGGGGCGAGCATGAGATGCGTTGCATCTAAAATTGGTTGGCGATTGCGATACTCCCTAATGCGATATTTGGGCGCAGCAGCAGACGCGTTCAATACAGGAGATGCCGGGCGATTTGGCTGTATCAACCCCACAGTATCGAGAGAAAGCCGCATGCATTGTTGCTTATAAAGCATTGCCTTGTGCACACTGCGGGTATGTGCTACTCTATAGGCATGTAATATTTTGCTAGGCTTTAGAGTAATCATCATATCATCATCATCAACAGCCTATCTACGCCCTCTTCAGGGCAAAGGCCTCTCCCGGACCTGTGCTAACTGCAACCAATTTATCCCCGCAAACTTCATCTCATCTGCCCATCTAACTCTGTGCCGCCCCCTTCCCCGCTTGCCTTCTCTAGGGATCCACTGTGTTACCCTTAATGACCAACGGTTACCTTGTCTTCGCATTACATGCTCTGCCCACGTCTATTTCTTCTTAATTTCTACTAATATGTACTTAACACGCGTTTGTTGCCTGACCCACTCCGCTCTCTTCTTGTCCCTTAATGTTACACCTATCATCTTCCCTTCCATTGCTCGCTGAGTCGTCATCAATTTAAATTGAACACTCTTAGTGAGCCTCCAAGTTTCTGCCCCGTAGGTGAGTACCGGTAAGATGCGGCTATCATACACTTTGTTCTTCAGGCTTTAGAGTATGCGCACATATTTCTTTAGTCGACTTTCCTAGTGCTTGAGCTCTAATTGAGTGAGTGAGTGAGTGAGTGAGTGAGTGAGTGAGTGAGTGAGTGAGTGAGTGAGTGAGTGAGTGAGTGAGTGAGTGAGTGAGTGAGTGAGTGAGTGAGTGAGCTGAGCTAGAGAGCGAGGGAGTGAGTGAGTGAGTGAGTGAGCAGTGAGCGAGGGAGCGAGTTGAGTGAGTGAGTGAGTGAGTGAGTGAGTGAGTGAGTGAGTGAGTGAGTGAGTGAGTGAGTGAGTGAGTGAGTGAGTGTGAGTGAGTGAGTGAGTCGAGCGAGTCGATCGATCGATCGATCGATCGATCGACCGTTGTTTTTGACTGACGAAGTGACTGACTTGACTGGCCGGTTTATGCAGCGCTTCCCCATATCACTCTACGGGAGTGTACCACTGTCGTCGTGCTTGTCGGTGAATTTGACAATGAAAGGGCACCTATGTCAAGCATACCAAATGGTAAAAATCGGGTGTAAATTCTGCGGTACCGACTCCATTTTTTTGTCTGTCATAAATTTCGATGCTTCCTCGATAACACGCAATACCGTACTTTTCGGGATAGGTACTTTCTTTTATTTTTGTTCTTCTCTACCAGATAACAATATTCGCATTGTTCTATGTCCGTATTACCGCGCTATTGGGTCAATCTCTTGTGGGAATTTCTGGCTTTCTTTTGAAGTGCTGAATTTATTAGCAACAATGCGTTAGAAATTATGCACCCGCGTTATCATACAGCTCAAAGCTTAATTAGAGTCCTTAGCATAACGTTGGCGGATTACGGTTTCACGTCGCAATCTCTCATTTTTTGGCCCCCTTTGGAGCATTTAACATCTTGGCGTATTACTGCAGATTCGTTGCGATTCGTCTGGGTTTTATAAAAACTGGAAATGTAGCAAAGAGTGCTTCAAGACTACTGAAATCGTAAAAAAAGAAGGGGATGTGGGTAACAGCGCAGCTCTGTTTGAACGGCGCGTTTACCTGGTGAACCTAAACGCAAGGGATGGACAAGAGAAGAAAACCGATCAAGAATGCAGGATCGGCTTTGTGAGATAAATGTGGGGGGGGGGGGGGGACGTTTTTGAAGACGAATCCACCATCAGACGGGCATTCAGTGAATGATGATTAAATTGGGGTTAAGATACTGACGATGAAGATGCCTACGACGTCTGTAGTATTCGCGGATCTTCAGATGTCTGTTTTTAGTTTAGTGTGGTGCTTGTGCTATTGATTCATAGTCCGAACGTCCTACAGCGCTTGAAAGATTGTCTTCAACTAGATTTATTTCCAGATGCACCCCCTTGTCTTTCCGTGCAACAGCAAGCTTACCGTGTTCTGTACTCTTCATACAAGGGGGTATATTCGAAGACCAAACTCCAAAAGGAATGGTCACAGAGTGCCTCCGCGCGAGAGTATTCGATCAGTTGGTTATATTCCGACCAGGCTGCCCGTTTCGGGCACTGGGTCACAAATAGAAAACACGCTCAGATCGTCCGTCGCAGCGCGCCCGTATCCCCGGCACGTGCGCGTGCTTTCGGTGCCCTCCTCTGACCGGCCTATCTATCTCAACTGCCTGGACGAGCTCGATTCCGGTCGATTCACAATCCCGTGATTTCTTTCTCTTCTACGCGTCCGTGCACAGGGGATGGCGGGCCGCGACACCAGCACCGAGAGAACAGATCAGAGAGCTTGCCAACCCGCAATGTTTTTTTTTCTTCTCAGCACGTGAAAAATTATTAGCTGTTGTTTTCCTCTTCTGCGGATACAGGCTTTGTGATCAGAGGTATTCTAGTCATTGTTTCCATTTAATGGCGTAGACCTACAGGCCTCTTTTTTTCTGCGGAGGGGAAAGCTTCCGTCGTGCGTCATTTATCAAAACCTCCGTCCCTGCTTCCCCGTTGTTCCTTCTCTCAACGTCAATTACCTTCGTCGGCATTGTACGAATTCGCTGCATTGCTTTCAGCCATCTTGATCACCGCCAAGCGAATCTTTTTCTCTCTATTGCCGGACCCCCTCCCACATGGAATCTGCTATCTCCGCTTCCCCTACGTAACTCTTGTTTCCGTCTCGCAAAAACTGAACCATTGGCTCGGTTCAATCAGGATCTCTCGCTACAGCCGATCCTCTGCGAGATGTGCTGAGATTCGAGCGTTATGAAACTGAGCGTTTATTTCCGGAGAGCTTCGATCGAATTGCGTGCCGCTGCGCTTTCGTCCTGTATTGTCCTCCAAGTCTTATAACGTTCGGTCTCCGTGTCCTTCTTGTACACAGTTCGTCTACGCGTTCGCCGGACGTGATTTATTCGACAGTTCTCCTTTAATGCCGCTCGCTATTGCACGCTCGGGTAAACCTTTAGCATAAACGCTGTAGGCGAGCATATTGCCTGACAAATAGATAGGTGAACTAAGCGGCGTACAAAATCGATCAAACCGACCCAGAAACACACCGAGAAGCATGTACATAGATCAGCAGGGTCTGTGTTGTCATAGCAGCCAACATAGTGCAATTTAATTTTGCCTTTGCATGTCGGTGCGTATACCTGTATATACAAAAGACCCATAAGTGATCCGACCCAGAGAATAACAAATACGATGTTAAATATAAATAACAAATTGCTTGGCCATTATAAATGACAAACGATCACCTGCCTTTATGGGTATTACATGCGAACCTCCTAATAGCGATCAATGGATTTGACATTGCAACAAATGAGCTTGTTTTACAGTGTGACTGTGTTTCTACAAACAGCATTTTTTTTGTTTGAATTCAACTAAATCTTATGATATTATGACATTCTTCCGATTAGAGCCTTCATCAGACACGGCCTTCAAATACGATACAAAATATCACAAAAGGCTAGTTTCTTGTAAAAAAGGGTAAATTAGCCGTTTCTTCAGAACTCCTAGGTAGTTGGACGAAATATAACATTGTTCCCTGAAGATGTGCTGCGTACAGTCACGGACAAATTGAACGCGAGCACGAAACTATATACCACAACACTCAAATAGCGCGATTTCTTTCCGTGCAAGGCAAAATGACGCGTGGCTTAGTTACACAAACAAAGTTGGGAAATGTGGCTTTCCACACATACAAATAGTTCTCCATTATTGAGCCTGAACGAACAGCATTTTTAAATTTTGCGTTGTCGGGTTTATATTTTCGTAATCGCGTTTCATTTGTGCATGACTTTACATGCTTTATAGCGCCGAAATTAGTCGTATTGACGAAGTAAACAATGCAATGCGACAATATACCCATATCTCGCCTTTAATGCTTGGTGACGCGTCTCTTTTCTCTTTTTTTTTTTTTGTATTGCAGCGACGTGCTTTCAGGATGACACAAAAGACCTATATTAGTGACCTTCACTGTAGCGTGCTAAGTAGCAGGATTTTGTAAACCTTCCGATAATGGCAGGATATCGAAAAACCTTGACATAGTGCCTGCGATGTAGGCTTATAGGCTTTTTGTGAATGTTCTTATAATTTTCTACCGATCTTTTTCAGGTATCCTCGATAATGAGGCGCTTGCGTTTTTGACCAATTTGTCATTTTTGCAGGCTTCAGAGGAAAGATGTTTCCCTGCAATGGGACGCCGTCGAATACATTTTTTTTTTTCTGTTGAGTGTGAAGAGCGCTATTGTATAGTAATTCTTGAGAGAACAAAGGAAAGAGAATCACTTGCGTTAAGTGGAATTCGAGTCTCTCGCTCAAAGAACTGAGTGGGCCTGGGTACTCTGGGTGCCCTAGGTGGGCCCGGGTACTGATCCTCAGGGGTCAGTCTGGGTCCTTTGTTGCGTTTATTATATATTAATGACATCGTTCTTGACCTTTATGTTCATGCTAAGTTGTACGCAGATGACTGCATTGTACATGAAAAGATAGAATCTACACAAGACCAGTTAAAACTGAATAATGACTTCCAGAAAATAATTGCTTGGTGCAACGAGGGGAAAATGATTATCAACTTCGAAAAAAAAACTCTCTTCATGAAAATAACGTATGAAAAAGTTCCCTTACAGTATCAATACACCGCTAATAACCTTCGTCTGCAGGAAGTAAAACAGTACAAGTACATAGGCCTATGGATATCGAACAAGCTTTCTTGGACGAAGCACATAGACAACATCACGGCTAGATCACTCGCAAGCTATTCTTTCTTCGGCGTTCCTTAGAATCGTCCACAACGAATCTACGTCTTCTTGCATATAATACAATAATCCGACCAATGATAGAGTACGCAGTAGTAATCTGGGGCCCATTCCCAAAGTCCGATATTAATAAATTTGAAAGGTTACAAAAAAAGTCTCTAAGATTTATTTACAATTCATATGGGCGCACCTCAATATCAGCTCTCCTTGAACAAAGCGGGATGTTGCCCGTCTCAGAAAGAAACCGGATTCGCCGCCTGAAGTTCTTCTTTCAATAAAGTAGAGGTCACTACTTCATTGAAACTTCTCGTATCCTAAAATATTCATCCGGTTATAATACAAGACGGCGCCACGCGTTTTCTATAACCCCATTGAACCCTCGAAATAACTGTTACAAATACTTTGAATGGAACGATCTCACTAACGAAGCGGTTACACAGCAGTCATTGACTTCATTTGAAAAGCGTTTGTAATAAGATATGTACTGTTATTGTTTTGCATTTATGTTCTATTGTTTGTTGCCTTGTTTTGCATGTATTTGTATTTACTTGCCTGTACCCACACTGCAAAAGTCTCAGAGAGAGACTGGGGCATTTACAAATAAATAAATAAATAAATAAATAAAAATTACAAGGGAAGCCTGGTAGAGAAACGCCCGTAGGAGAGAGTAAAGCCACCGACAGTAACTTTAACACAAATCACCGAGAATAAAGCATTTACAGTTCTGTGCTGTCCTTTCATAGCCGGATATAACAGGCAACATGGATGAGTGAAATCACGTGATAAATCGTGTAAATAATCGAACAAATTATGCCTTATACTCTGCTGTATTTTTGGCAGCGTCTGTCGGTTGTTGTAAACATAACTAAAGCGTTCGTCATTGCCCGAATGTTTGCAGGTTCTAGGAGCATAGACTCCGTTCGGAGTTTCTCTCGCTCCTGTGACATGAAACATGGGACATGGAGCGAAAAAAAAAAACGCGGTCTGGTTACTTCCGCCGCTGGGCCCCTCTCCGAAAGCTTTTACGTCCGAGGTTTGCTTCATTAAGTTACATTTAGAGCCCCGGCAGGCTGGGCACACTCCTGGCATATCTTACGACGACATCAGCGTTCGGGTCGTTTGTCATCGGCAAAGCGAAAGGGTGTTTTGGCCCGAGCCCGTCGGGCGGGGTAATTTATTTCGGTTGCTCCGTTTTCGCGTGAAAGTTACAAATTAGAAATCAATTTTTCTTTCCCGAGGACACAACCGTACATCAAGCGGGGACGTCGAAAAACGTGAAACTAACGTTTTGAAACTAAATAAAAAAATTGCGAAGCGAAGTATGCACCTCTCAGTCTCTGTTGGCTGGCAAGAAAATTTTAAAATCGAGGAGTCTGTGGAGGCAGGTTCATCTTGAGCTGTAGCGTTTAATTATTTGTGTCCGGGAACCAGGTAGGGACCTGCAATTGTCTTGGAGGGTTGTACCCATGGCCTAAAATATGAACGGCTTTATGTTTAGGTAATGTATGCTTCGACTACTAAAAGCTGCAACTGAAGGGTTGAGATCAGGCTAATAAAATGGAGAACAGCCACATTGATAACACACAAAAAAGTCGACTGACCACAACCAAATATTTATAGGGCGTTACTAACTAACCTATGTATAACGACCGCTATTCCATACCGCTTTTTGTTTTGTGTGTGTGTGAGAAGAGGGATGGTTTGGAGGAAAACGCGGTGGACTTCGCGGAGCGCATTGTACCAGGTTATGATAGAGAGGGACGTTCCTCTCGTAAATTACGCGCTATTTTAACGAGCCTACTGGAATATTAAAACATGGCTAGTTATGAGAAACTACCGGCTAGCAAGATTTCTGCCAAACATTTTTTTTTAATATGCTCGGCAGTGAGCAAGTACGCCTAATACCGCTTTGTGCGCCGCTGTCCCCAATGTTGGTATTATTCCGAGTTATAAACGTTAACAATTGAACTAAGAAAAAAATCAACAGCCCCAAATAGCGCAAACTTCCGCCTCAGGGAACCCATGGAAAAGCTGTCTACGGCAGTGTACAGCCATCTATCAATGCACTGCGTGATTGCGACTGCGCCCGTTTTAGAGAAATGTTCTGTTATTGCCAGGCATGGCGACCAATTGGTTTGAAAAATATTAGAGGCCGCTGATATCCATAGGCTTAACAAAGATTGTGTAAGCAGGCTCTCATTTTCCCTTTCAAAAAGGAAGGCGCATTTTCTAGAGCTTAGCTCACCCGATTAACTTTCTGGGGCTCCTTCTGTTCTGTCTTGGACTTGATTTTCTTGTTGTTGTTTTGTACTTGCCACTATTCGGTTCTAGTAGGCGGTCATCTCCACCTCGAAAGAGTGAGCTTACGTATGTCCTGCTCCCCTGTTTAGAAATCTGTATCCTCGACCACCAACCATTATTCGGGCTGTTGTACACAATGTTTTGTAATGTCCCGTAGCCGGTGTTATCTTTTTCGTTCTCATCGCGGTTATATGCGTGCCCTAAAAAGGCGCTGCGTCAGCTTACATAAATTCAGTTGCTAGTCAGCACTATGCCTTTTGGATCCCTCGTTTATATGTTTGATTGTTTTGCGCTGTTTATTCTTTTAAGAACATTCCACCTCTCCCCGTCTTTCGTTTTAACAGGGTTCTTTAACTATGGAGTAAAATTGAGCTTGAGATAACGTTGTTCTTTATTGCAAAAGCAGTTCGAGATTGCGGTGTGGTGGTTGGAAATAGAGGTATTGATGTGTATACTGGAAAGTTACATCTACATCAATCCTTTGACCACGTGTTTCACGGTTTCACGACACGCACCTTCACACTCATAATGCACAAAAAAAAAAACAGACGCAAGAGAACTGAAGAAAGATGAATTCATGAAGTAAAGCGTTAATCATGAGACATCATTCTGATTAATTTGGAAGCGAATGTGTTTTATTAAAGCCGCAGGTAATAGAAACTAATTCAGACCAGTAGAAAAAGATGCCGACATATTTGCGAAGGGCATCCCCTACACGCTAAAAAATAAGGATTACATCACGTTCATTCCTACTTTCCTCTTTGAAAAGATGCAATCACTGAGCTCGTGAAAACATCGTTACGCAATATTCCGGAGCACTGCTTCGGAACGGAAAGATTTCATCACCGCCCAGAATGAGGTAGGCAATCTCGCGGCGTCTGTTTGAAATTCTAGCCGCGCGAGGCAAAGAACCGCCGCGTACATCGCGAGCTTAAGGCTCCATAAAGCGCAGTCCAAAACCTCAAAGGAAGTGATGGAAAAGGAGCCTCGGTGCCTGGCACATGCCTTGCCGTCGTATACACAAAGCAGCCCGCGAGCGAGCAAAGTCACCCGCTGATGCATTGCGCTTAAATTGCGATCCGGTGGCGGAAACTTGAGCTCGTTTCTTCCCGGTATAATTGGATCGCGTACCTTTCCCCCACCTCCTTCGAAAGGGACAGGCCCGCATGAGGCTTAGAAACCTTGGCGTGGAGCGTGAAATTTCAATCTTAGTCAAATTAAGCCTCAACGGGAACTGTCCCTTGGAAAACAATCTTCGTTGCATTCATTCAGGTTCTTTTTTTATTTGCTGATTAATATTACCCTTCTAAGCCATGTCCCAGGTGTTCTCGGTAGTAAATTATGCATGGCTTCTATTTATATAGCACCAGAATAAAGCTGATATAACTTGAATTAAGCTCATTGGTGAATGTCGCTGTCGCAGTTTATAATACAGATAGCGTCAGATCAAAAGACTGCGAAAGAAATCGCAGTTGCTGAAAGCATAATGATAACAGACAATTTGGCAGTGCCAACCGTGAATTATTTTGCAAAATCACCACCCATTTCTGCTCATGAAATGGTTGATTGATTGATTGAATCAAAGCTTCACCCATGACCCAGTATGCACTAAGCTCACAAAGCGTTGCCAAATACATCATTGTGGGTACGCATCACTTTGTTATGCAAAACGCGTGAACTGTCGGGGTTGCAGCAGCTGAATGGCGAATCACATGTGCGGGAAACGACGCCTTTCGGCACGCGTTTTTTAAAGACGATAGTCTTTTTTGGGCTACTTAAATCCAGAAATTTTGGTCTGTCTGTATGTCTGTCTGTCTGTCTGTCTGTCTGTGACTCGATTCAGCCACCCGGCCAAAGTAAAATTGTTATTGCGCAATAGTCTTATATACTCACAGCCACATGTAAGCGTCTAAGCCCGGTTTATACGTTCATACTTGTCAACTTTGTTGAACAAGAACAAGACATTACGCAAATATAAGACAGGAAATTAGTACACAAGGGATATTTACAGTCTTCTTTTATTAAAAAAATTACGCCCACCTCCCCTCGCGGGAACCCTGGTGTGATGCGACGCTGAGGGGGTTCAAGCGCAAGCGGAGAGCAACCGTCGACCGGAAGGCCGCCGGAGAGCGGCACACCGGTTATATTCTAGGCACTATATATGCGCAGCACGCCCGAAGGAGAGGAAACTGCGGAGAGAGAGAGTACTGCACATGCGCAGCACCGCGCGCAGCGCCGCCCACCGGCGGAGTGAGAGCGCGCTGGGCCGCACACGCTCTCACCTGCGCACGCACCGGCGCCAGTGCGTCTGCCGCGGCTATGACGCAACACAATCCAACACAATCCACTTTAATTCAATCCAAATCCAAGCCAAGCCAAGCCAAGCCAAGCCAAGCCAATCCAATCGAATCCAATCCAATGCCCCTCGCGAGAGAGTGTTCGCTATTGGAGAGGAGAGCGGGAGAGTGGCTGCGGACAACGGACGCACGCCGCGGACAACAACGGACGCACGCAGGAAGGACAGGGCCGCCGACAAGAGATGCTCTGAGCGTCGCATCTAAAATTCATGGATGTTTGGTTTTTCGATAGCAAATGATATTCTACATCTAATGCAGAAAACCGCCGCCTCCTGGCGGCTAATGAAAAATCACGCGGCAACAGCAACGAAAGGTTCCACTAGCTCGGTTCCACGTTCTGCTTGGAACGCACGTGGAGCACGGCCACGCGGCTCTATAAACCTTCTAGTCGGCCGCCTCCATTCACGCGCGTCTCCGCCGTACTGCAGCGCTGGCATCGAGGAACCCTGCCTGTAGCAGTGGAACGCAGTAAATTCAAATCGCCTTGCGCAAACCTTTAGTGTGTTTCCCTTGGAATGAGGGCGACGGTACAGGAGCAGCATGAGAGGTGAGCGGGAAAGCAAAGGGGGCCATTTCCTTGGCAAATGCCTACAAAGACTATCGACTTTTGTCGACATTTGCAACAAAAGGAGCAGATACGCGGCCAATTTTTCTTTTCTCAAACCCGGTCCAGCAGACGTCAGAACACGCATCAAGGATTCAGGACCTGTTCTTGAGAGGGAAAATACCTATCCGGATCGTGGCGCTCTACCCACATGTGGTTGGCCTTTTAAGCCTAACCTTTCGTTTCGATGTCTACACGACATGCGACATGAACCGGAACGCGCTGCTTGACGAACGAATTACTTTCCAATGGTCACCGGTTAATATCAAGACCTAACCTATTATATTACGCTTAACATTAGGCAACTTTTATGTGGACCCTTCGACATGTCAAGCAACGTCCTACTCATTGTACGGCTACCAGCGGGTGGCGGTTGACTACGTCTGACCTCAAAGCGTGGCGTTACGCCTAACGTTGGGCTGTCGTATCAACCTTTGCGCAAACGAATTGTAAACTGGATAATACAGAGGCTTCACATACGCATTTTTACAAAACATGCTTCTTAATTTTCCAGAGAAACCGACAGAGATGGGGTGATAGTGCATTTCCACTACAAAAATTGTACAGAATTTCAGCAACCTGTCTTTTTAAGGAAAGAGCTGTGTAAGCTGTCGGGCACCCCTGGCAGCCAGCCATTTCCAATCCTCTCGATACGTCGAGCTGCGTATCTAGGGAACCATTACCGGCGTCCGCATGCTGGCACCACTCTGGCTGGAACACCAGCCTACCGCAGACACTAGCAAGCGGAATTCCATTAAGCAGGAACGCTGTTAATAAGCGGGCACGCTGGTAGGCCAGTGCGGACACGCTAGAGCAGGGGCGAAATAAATTGGACTAGCTGTTTAAGCGCGTATGCAGTTAGCCGTAGGAACAGTCGTGCGGGCAACCCGGTGAATGCATTAACTCCTCGCATTCAAGGATGTCGCGGTGAAGTGAAAGTGATATGTTCAGCAGGAGAATTCTGTCGAAGCGTGTATTTAGGTGGTGCCTTTAAAGCCGGAAACAACTGCCAACAACAGAAATAATAAGCTTTCTAAGAGAAAATAAATTTTCATTGATGGTCGTCAAATGTGTCGCGGTATTTTATCGTGTCACTACGAATACTCTCCTTTTTTCGAAGGTGCTCCACTCAACTGTCCCTCTGTTTTTGTTTGTTTGCTTGCTTGCTTGCTTGCTTGTTTGTTTGTTTGTTTGTTTGTTTCTTTGTCTCTTTGTTTGTTTGTTTGTTTGTTTGTTTAAATGTTTATGCGGCCTAATTATCATCTCATGCCATGCGGTGGAGACGGTTTGGAAAGGCAAAGCGACGGATGTGCAGGGTAGGGGAAGGGCGTTGTGTTCTGATCGATGTAGTTCGATCCGTCGGGGTGGAGACGAAAGCGGCGGATTCCATGCTCTGTTTCCTACGCTTCGCGCTGGTACGACCATTGGCGCCAAAACATTTTCGGTGCTGTATAGAGTAGCCCGTAGAAACTAGAAATTGCTCCGGGAGGTTGTTGAAAAAGATAGGTCGAAAAGATGTTTCGTCTACATAAAAATTGTGAGCGGAAACTCATGCTATGTCACCATGAAATAGTCGAAGGAGCGTGCAAGTTTTGGGCGCAACTGTGGGTTTTTCCACTCAAACTAGTTGCAGCAACTTCTTGCCGCGACGTCAACCGCTATAAAAAGGCCTGGGTGGCCCTATTAAATTTTTTAATTGTTTATCGTACTCTTTGTTCATGTTCTATGGAGCACGAGTAAAGTGTTCGATCAAAGATTTAACGTGGCGTTAATTCCTCAAGGCGCGTTTATTTTGACGGCCTCCTTTCCCGTCTATCTTATTTCGTCATTGTAGACTTGATCCTATCACCCTTTCACGCCGACTAACGAGGCTTTTGGACAAGGCACAAAGATGCGAAAACTAAGCTCACGATTACGCAAACTCGAGCGCATGCTAAGTACCCTCCTCTGTTAATATTTGCAGCCTTCGCTGACTCCTGTCTCCCGCCGGAGTCGTCAAGTTGCGTTGGCGCCTGAATGCACGCTTGCCTGCCTTGTTTGTCTTAGGAACTGCGTCTCTCTGCGCCCCTGCTACGCCAATAATGTCCGTGGATTTTTTCCGCGTTCACAGGCGTCGCCGCTATTATTCGCTACTCGGGTGCCGGAAATTAGAGGCGCATTGAAGCCATTGTCGATGACCGAGTTGACTTCTGCGCGTGCAGGGAACAAGGGAACCCGCGCTCGCCTCTGGCCTCGCTTCGCGCGCAAACAACGGGTGCGCCGCCACCGTACCGCCGTGTTGTCGGAGCAACTGTACTGCGGTGGTCCGCACGTGTATGCTGCTTTGATGTCGCTGCGGAACGGATGAAATGATGCGAAGGCGTCCTTTGTGTGCACGACCCGGCTTGCTCCTATTCTGTCGCGCCGCCTTTTGTCTCGGGTAAACCTGTCGCCATGCGTTCAGGCATCAGGCGGTGGGGCTTTGTCGAGAGGGGGACGTTTGGCTCCTCACCACTGGGTAAGGGGAGACCCCTGCTAAACTGTGGCGGGGGAGCTTGTTTTGTTCCTTTTAGAGAACAAAAAGTGCGCGGTGCAACTCTGTGTTCATTGTGGAGTTTGATTTTAGAAGTTTCTTCAATCACTTCCTTTACGAAACTTTGGAGGAAGGAGAGATAATGACCATAATTGCACTGTTCAGATATTAAACGAACAGAAATATGGCCAAGAGAACGAAAAATGAGTGCCCTTCCACTCTGTCAAGAAGGATGACCTGCAAAGCTCACGCAGCCCACGAAGTGCACGAAACAAAACACGTTTATCGTAATTTGCGATGTTGCATACTTCCTAGACCTTCAGCTGAAGGAACCTCTGAAGGATCCAACCTTTGTTTTTGCAGATAAACATGGAACTGCCTGTGTCCCTCCCGCGTCGTAAGCATCTTGGGGAAGTTTTTATTCTTTCGGGAGGGATTCGCAGATACTTGGCGAAGTGAATTTGAGCGGAAGCGGCAACGGCGGGTTTCGGTCGTTTTAGGGGGAAGCTTTTTGGCAGCCGTTACCTGAGCTTCGCGAGAGCGTCGTCTGTTTATGTCGGCATAACCGAGTGGGCGAACGCAGCAGCGATGACAGAAAAAAAGCGGGGAGGAGCGTATATTGAAGGGTGAGGTGTAGTTGTACACGTGCGGCTACGGCGTCATCTCTCTCACTGCCTTTCCCTCACACATATCTCATGCATCACCACCAAGGAGCACCCTCCCCCTGACACTTTCCCCAGACGGTGTTCCATTCTCCGCTAATCCAAACCACGTGACGTTTGCGAGGGAGGTTCAAACACGATATGCAACAGCATGCTCGCTGCTCCCTTGTGCGGGGCTGATTCGAACCACATGATATTTGCGCGGGAGGTTCAAACACGATTTGCAACATGCTGACTGACCGGCGGCGGTGGCGCACTGCAAGGTAGCAGCAGAGTAGCACACGCCACCGTGCGTTCGCTGATCATGCGAACACTTCCTGAGACGCAGCAGAATGCGCCGTGACCTAGAAGACTGCATCTCGCGCTGCGCACAAATTTCATATTAGGGAGTGTAGTAATTGTGAGTGCAGTTTTTACGCCCATCGGCGCTTCTGTTTATCTTTCGCAATCACCTGATAACTCCACTACCACTGTCAGCTGCCGACTGCGCAACTTGCGAAAGGGGCATCGGTGGAAGCGAGGAGGAAAATAATTGTGAAAGAGGTGTCAGCGTGGTGAGGAGGAGCCCCGGAGCGGCGCCGAGTAAATCGATGACACCGGAATGAAAACGCGGGGGGTTAGACGTATACTGCTTTGCAGTAAAAACGAATAGGACGAAGCTGTGTGCGTGATGGGAGGCGTGGCTTGGTGCTGTAATAGCAGACGTCATGAAATATATCACTCCACATTCACCTTGATTCCTTGTTCTTTGTCCTCTTGTTACGTAACGATATCAGTAGGTTATTATCCGTTGGCTGACCTGGCAGAATCTTCTTCAGCGACACAAAAACTGTTAAGCAGCACATAATATGAGGCAGTTAGCATAAACACCCATAAATATCAGGGAACGCTGAAATAGCTTTCCTCAATATTAACTGCGAGCGTTGGTTTCACCACGGCACCAGCGTGCATATTGAGGAGCATGCTTTTAATGCAGTGTTAATAGTTCTCTAGATTTGATTAGTATGGAAATGATTTCAGCGGATATTGATATTACCTCAACAGTACCAACGATAAAAAAATTCGGTTCAATAACGATCAACATACTATAATATTAACTTTCCGAATTTTTTTTCAACGGAGGGCAGCAAGTATAGGCAGAGAAAAAGAACAGGCTATGAGCTTCAATCCGGTCCCAGCGTTCGGAAAAAAAATCAAAACCCCTTACCTAAGAGAAATACGGTTTAAACGCGACGCTTTCTCCCATGAAACGGGAGTACAAGCCGAATTCCAAAATCCGCCGTCCCAAAGTCCCAATTCCACAATGCCAAAGTCAAAGGCCCAAGTCCACTTAAATTCAGCCAAACTCCAAAGCAAACGTCTAATCCAACACCATCAAAGTCCAAACTCCAACCTTGCTTAGAGAATGTATTGCCTTATCATGAGTATTTGATTTTTATTTCTTGGCAAAACCAAGCGGAGGCTGAGACTAAAGGCGGTCGTGGCATGACAGGGGCCTCAGCCACCCGATTTACAGCGTATATAATAACAGGGATGTTGACAAATTTAAGCATATTAGCACAATTGTAATAGAAAAATAGCACAAAGCAAAGTCATCACTACATTTCCTGTGTACTATACAAAGCATAGGTCTAGAATTCACAGAAGGATCACAGTGTACACACAAACGCAGCAATTCGTACGCATTAACTTTCCCATCATCATCATCATCATCATCATCATCATCATCACCACCACCACCACCACCATCCGTGTGTACTCCCAGACTACATTTTGCGTCTTACAAGAGGTTCGTTATGTGCACAAAGACATCCCATTTTTATCTTATGTGGTGTATGATTGATGTACCCTGTGTCAAACCCGTTGTGCAAAGTGGGCTTTCCTGCAGTGTGTTTTACTAAGACGTCAACGCTATCAGTGAGGCTTAGAAAGCGTCGCTTTAAAAGCAGACATGCTAATGCTAAAGCTACGCCGATGCAGCACGCGTCAGGGCGGCAGAAACGCGTTCATTGTTATCAAAGCTTATTGCTACTCGTTACATAATGCAGCAGCCCTGCGCCCCCCCCCCCCCCTCCGTTGTTGTTAAATCAACGGCAGCTGCCCCTGATTACACTGTACGTAGTAGGCGTGTTCCATCTAGCATTTTCGAAATCGGTTTCCGGGAAATGTTTAACAAAAAGCATGCTTCGTCACTATCCTCTTTGGATAGTCACAAACCATGCCTTAATTAGCGCAGGCACCCAAAATGCCTCAGGCTATTACTCTTCGAGCTCCGGTCTTTTTGAGACCACAATGAAAACACCAAGACCCATTTGCGCAATTTATTTATTTATTTATTTATTTATTTATTTATTTATTTATTTATTTATTTATTTATTTCATTCACAATACCCATAAATTCTCCAGTGAAGGGGTATTACATATTATTTGTAGTAATACATATTACGTTTGTAATACATGTAATACATGTAATACATATGTAGTATTACATATTACATTTGCACATACATTGCATGAGTGTAACGAAAAAGAAAATACGCCAACTAAGAAGGCCGATATATACACACATATATGTGCACACACAATTAAACGCATTTGAAGCTTGATTTTGCAGTCTTTTTAATTACAAGGGTCAGCAGCCGGCGCTAGGCTCATGCTACTTATTCTAATCAGATCAAGGTTCGTGTACGCAATAAAACAAATCTTCGGAGCCTGGGAGTGGTAGCGGCGCCATTATTTTTAATAAGGTTGAATGTAAATTGCCTTCCCGCGAATAATTGACCGGCCGAATACGCTTGCTCAGCTGAACGAATAATTCGAGAAGTATCGACCGATACGATGAAAGCCTCTGTAAAATTCCTCGTCTCCCTTGTTTTTGTCGTTTGCGGGCATTCGGATGCGTTAAAGTCTGTCAGGCGGGTTTTTTCGTCGCACCAAGAATGTTTTTTTATTAAAAATTTGTTTCTAACGAAATTTTAACCTCTGTAGGAACAACGACTATCTGGAAAACCTTAGCGAAGACACTCTAGAAGTCCCAGAATTGTCGGGAGTTTGAAAAGGGAGCCACTGCTGGTGATTTTCATTCTTAGTACTACTGAATGAACACGTCTGGAGAATTCAACAACCTGATTTTTTTGTGTGTTCTTGTAGTGCATGGCATGTCCTGAAAATGGTTTCCTGAAAATTCACTGTAGTGGAGCAAATGCCGCATAGATATTTGCCCGTGGAGGGCGAAATTTGTTTAGCGCAGCTTTAAGTTCCCCGAAGGGAGGAAACTGTTTTATTGAGCATTTTCTTCGGTGGGACGTCAAGGAAGACGTCTAAAGGAGTAGAGTAAGTTGGAACGAAACTCTTACAACCAACCTCTTACAACCCAGGCAGCATACGCATATCTCGGGTATGACTTGCGCTCGCCTGTGCGAAATTACTTCTCTCTACCGCCTTTGATCCTGTGCTTTCATTCAGGATGATAATGTCAGCCATTCACGAAGCAGTTACGCATGAGGATGTAATAAAGTATTTGAAAAATGTCGTCTTTTGCAATCTTCTCGTGGCAATATTCGGTGCCGTGACCAGCGGCCTTGTGGCTCAGGAATCGATTTGCGGTGCGAATGTGGCGACTATATGTCTTCATTACAAAAAATGAAGGCCGACTTTTTTGATCCATCGATCTCCCCAGAAATACTGTCGGACGCAGGCTCGTGTATTTGCTCATTAGGTTCTGTCACGGTCGGTCTGTCCGTTCTTATTCTTTGGTTGCAGCGTATGAGTTCTATAGGTCCTGAGAAAAATTGTAATCCGTCTGATGTCTTTTTCGCCTGATTGCTGTGCCCCATTTTCGTTTTATTCTTTGTGCGCACACAACCAAACGTTTCTAATGAGCCATGTGTATCCTGCTTCTGCGTGACCTTCGTATCTCGGCCCCGTCTTAGTCTTCACTGTCCTCTAAATATCATTTATGTTTTTATTCTTTTTATTCTGTCTAGATTCTTCTTTCCAGTGTTTTTGGCGTGCCTTTTCCTTATGTTTGTAAGAACCGCGCTATTTTTTTCCTAACTAAACTTGATATTTCTGATGTTTTCTGAGCTTCTTATCTGGGATTTGCGTTTACTGCTCTGTCATCGTCTTTCACTTACCACTCCACTACTACTTTCACTTGGCTCTTCTGCTTTTTTATCATGAAGCCTATATTTTCTCTTCTTTTCACTTACCTGTTTCTGTATCAGTTACTGCGGTGTTCCTACGCTTAGATTTTGCTCCTCTCCGTTGACCTGTTAAGTCATAAATTGAGCTTTGTTTTGTAGTGTGAGCTACACTGGCCGAGGTTGAGCAGTTTTGTGTGGCTCCTGGAGCAGTTTCGCGTGGCTCGCGTGGATCCGCATGCGCGAGGAACAGTGACGTCTCATGGCGCACAGCTGGCGCGCCGGAGCCGCCGCCGCCGCGACTGGACTGGACTGGATTGGATTGGATTGGACTGGATTGGATTGTAAATTGTTTTAGCAGCAGTAAACATGATAATCAGCTAATCCCAGAGAACGATAAAACTTAAGAATAACTAGCTGAACCTTTGCTCATGCTACGTATATCCTGGCATAGCCGATCTAAGCCACTGCTAATTTTTTCTACAGCTCTCTATCCGCTCCCACATCATTTTCTTTTGGCGCTCAGTAATAGTTATTTCAATCTTCATGCCTTTTTCGAAACTTTGGCAACCACTGATAGTTCAAGCGCGGGGCAAGTACTGGCCGTAGCAAACGCTGAAGGCGAAAGTATATTTGACTGTCACAGTTTAGTTCGTGTAATCAAGTTAACACCATCTAGCCTTCTGTTGGCTATCTCCTGGGCCATTACCGGTCGGCTTCACCGTCTAGTTTAGAGGATTTAATGATGTAACTTCCACCCTCTCACCACCACCTCCTTTATTGCTGGGTTTGCTCTTAGAAGTGAAACGTCACAAAATAAATTAGGGAGATTCCGGGCACTGTTAACTCCCTCCGGCATCCGTACACATTCGAAGAAAGCTCCACTGTAGGCCCACACTGCATCATGGCCACAAATCGTGTAAAATTTCTATAGAAATAGTTTAAGATCTCTAGCAACCACCGATATGTCTCTTGCCTTACTGTATACATTAAAACGTCTCGGATGTTACGAGTAACCGGAAGCTGAAGCGCTCTTTTTAGGTCTGAAGAGTAATAAAAGCTTCATCTCACGTGCGAAAAACTTCCGTTAAAAGGTAATCTGTGCTTTTCAACATTTACTTTATTGCACAATTTCTTTACCATCTGTGCTTTCCCTAAATAAACTTCCAACAAGAAATATAGACTAATATCTGTCACTTATTAAACAATGGTTCATAGAAGCTCACCATCGCTTCATGGCAACTGGCCGATTCCCTCCGCATGTATATGTGTAGACTGAACCGCGAATAAACAGCATGTATGTGTGATTCCTCCGCTTATCCAGAGCGGAGACTCCCGAGTCGTCACCTGGGATCCTGGGCTAAGGAATCACATCAACATTTTGCTACGTACAGCTCTGTACTACTACTAGTACCCCCTTAGACTTTTGGAATCATGGTAACCTTGCTTGAAGCCGAAATCTTCCGGGACCGTCACCATTATACCTAGCCACTAACCTTTCAATTGACTTCTGATCATTGGCTGATGCGCCTGCGTGTGTATGGTCGCAATGAAGAGGCGATGAGGTCACTCTGCCATCACTTCACCGGCCACGCACTACTGTGAAGAATGTGTGAATTGGCATCGCCCCTCTAGAGTTACCGCTGGGAAACTTGGGAAGCCGTGAACTGCTTCCGATGATGACGACGACAATGATGGTGATGAATATGATGATGACGGTGTTGATGGTCATGTTGTTGTTCTTGTACCTTAGTGAGGGGTGCAGACCCAATAGGGGTATCGGCCAATCATCGGTGCTTCGGAAAAGAACATCTTATGTAATTACAGCGTCCCGTATTAACTTCTTTATGGCAGCTGCCATAATTATTGGCCAGTCCCCCTAAATGGATACTGTCCAGTTACGCATATTGACAAACCACATCAGGCGGTGGAGGTCATCCAGTCGTTCACGAACGTTATCGATATTGGTATTGACTGAACCAAGGTTCAATTCTTCTCTGCACACGCCGCAAGTTAGTAAGGGGCACGTACATCGGCCTTGAATTCCGTCCCAGGAGCCTGTAACTACTTTTTCAACTACTGATGAGAGCGTATATACGGATTACGGATGGTTTTTTTTTGTGTGACCCCGGCAAGACGGACACCGATAGATTTTTGTAACAGGCTAGTGAGGTTGCAGTTCTTGAAACCAGAGGAGCGGGTGACGTCGATAAAGGGCCACTTTATTGCGTCAGCGGCCAGCATCGTTCGGAAACAGTAATTATGATAGCAAGCACACATCGGTCCCCCCGCATCCATAGAGTTTCATACTAATATGCCCGCATCCGACCTGTTCCTACTAGCTTCGTCGTCGTCTTCTTTTTAAATGCGGAGCATTTCTTAGTCGCACGATGTCGCGCTTCGGCGTCGGCGCCGTCCACACGCTCACTGCGCATGCGCGTCGCGTCGAGGCGCAGGTGCGCGTCTCTCCCCCGTACCCTCCTCGCTCTCAACAACAGGTGCGGCGGTGCGGGAGGAGCGCGTGTACCCCGTGCGCTCCGTCGCTCTCAACAACAGCTGCGGCGGTGCGGGGGGAAGTGCGTCTGTGCGCGCATGCGTCGTAGCTACCCGTGCGCTGCGTCGCGCTCAACAGTGAACGGCGGCAGTGCGTGTACACGTGATAACGGCGTGGTGGGGTGCGTGGAAAGTTTCGCGCGCTTGTGTACGGAAGTGTGCGCATGCGCGTCTCTCCCCCGTACTCCTCTCCCTCGAACGCGGGCGGTGTGTATATAAGCGGCGGAGCGCGCGTTCGGAATTCAGTCAAGGGCGTCTTTGCTTGGCTTTCGCTTGACTTGACGCTTTGCTTGACTCGAGTAGATGCGATGGAAGCAACAGTACCGTCAACAAGTAGTGCGACACAATGCAACAGCAGCGACACTCTACTCGTTGAAGGCAACGTTACCCCACCGTACATGGGGACCCGCCACGGCCTGCACTGCGTCTCCACCAGCAACAACAACAAGCAACCCACCACCATCCACGGCAGTTGCATCGACCTCATCTTCACCAGTTACTCCAACAGCACAACCGCTGCTCAAAGATCCCTTGACAGTCCACTTTAGCGACCATAAAGCAGTCGTTCTCTCCGTCCAATACAACGACAGCACCAAGGAATAAAAGAAAATAATGATGACAATACCTTCACCTGTCCTTCCTGTGTCCGAAAATCACGAAACATTAAATAAGAATAATAAAGACGAAAGAAATAATAAGCATTCCAAACCCTCCCCACATCCAAACGGTAACCACAACCTACCCAATTACGCAACTTTCACGCAATACAACCACCCCTATGCGACGCATTTACTCGAGTTCCCCCCGTGGCAAGATGCGGGCGGGCGGCTTTTTTTCAAGTCGCTCTAACTTTGCAACAGCAGTATTTGCGTGATATTTACACCATTTTCTTTGTATCTTACTGATTTCAACTGATCAGAAAACGAAGGAAGCGCACACTAACGCGTAAGACTTGAAGGTAGCGAAGCTTACGCAACCATCACGACCATCACGTCGGTTCAAGTCCACGATTGCAGCCGATTTGCTTGTTCTAAGCTGCTGCAACGACCTTTACTCCCTCATTGTTGCTACAAATGTGAGCTTCCTTCATTTTTTTCGAAGTGATAGTCATTGGACATCACCTTAGAGGGGAGTACGCTATGACGTGTCTTGCTCGTTCCGAGCAAATGTTGCCACGATTACGGCGAAAGCTGGAGTTTTTTTTTTTAAGGGGGGGGGGGGGAGGGGGAATCTTGGCCAATCTTGTAAGTGCGTATGCTTGGCTTGCAAAAGTGCGCCCGGGACGCTGGTCGGTTGGCGCCGAGGCACGCACGCACGAGCGCTCGGCATTTTCTTGGTTTTGTTAACTGCCGAGCGGTCGCCCCGAGCCCCGCACTCACGTGCGCACGCTCGGCAATTTCTGAGTATTTTTAACTGCGGACACGAAAAATCACAATTCGCTATACAGCTTCGCTGTTAAAAAAAGAGCGTGATCCCAGAGCTCGTGTAAACTTTGTTGCTGTTCTTTTTGAGTTTTACCACACGCCAAATGGCCCCCACAAGTCAAAGAGGGGAAGCTAAGCAGAGACACTATTTTAATCGTGCGCATTGCTCGCCGGCATCACTGACTCCGCCTCACACGTGTCTCCGTTACTTACATCAAACCTAACGGTGAGCGACCCTATCGCGTGCTCGTGGCACTTCAAGCACACAGTCCCAAATCCCCAGATACGAGCGTGAAACCTCATAAAAAACTAACATCCCATGCGTGACTGCTGCACTACCGCACCTGCGCACAGTTGCTTTTCATAGATGCCGGCCCGCTCCCTCGAGGGACAATACCGTGCAATGTTCCATTTGATGATCGCGTGTCTCAGGCCACGCAAAAGAAAAGAGTACACGGCATATCGTGTTACAAAACACACGACTGGCCCGAGTATGGCAAGGGTGAGCGAAACCGGAGGTCTTATCTCAAGCGTCGGGGGAAGCGACATGGGAGCGTCGAGCAGCGTCGTCCCCCGGGACAGCTCATCAGGCCACGAGCGGAGGAGGCAAATCGAGATTTAGGTCGCTCGGGGATCGCAAAGTCAATAAGTGCTCGGTACGGCAAGTACGGCACACGTCGTCGGGACGTTGTACAATCGGTTTCCGATATACTCTCGACGCAGCGAAAACCGATGGTCTTTGGGTGCGTGCTCAATCGCCCGTCTCTGCCGGGTTGTTCGGGCGGCGGGCTCTTTTGCCCTAACGTATTTGCTCCCATCTCCTATTCCAAACATTGGGCCAATCGTGCATCTCCCTCTAATGCAGCGCCGCCCTTGTTTGCGGTGGTGGGGTACGGGGATGTTGACCTGTATTTGGATTATAGCGGAGCGCTAGTGGGCGCTCGCTTAATGAACGGCCGCTGAATGTGAACTGAATTCGAATTACATGACTAGGATACAATCGGGCAAGGTCCGTTTCTGAATCTGGTTTGACAATCGAAAAAATTGGCCGCGTATCTGCTTATTTCGCTGCAAATGTTATCGAGAAACGATAGCACACTGCCCCCTGCTACTCATCACGCTCTTCCCCTCATCTCGCACTTATGATGAATGCAATGGAGGTTGGATCAATTTAATTTTTCCGCGTTCAGACTGTTGGCGCTCCATCTGTTGGGTCAGCACGCTTTTACTGCGCATCTCTCCGACACTGTTCTGGCTGAGCTTCTTGCGTCGCACCAAAAAGCCTTGAAGCCTCAAGAAAAACAATTGTGGTTAGGGAGGTCCCGGGAGTCGAACTCGGGACCTTTACGCCGTAAAACCGGCAACCTAACCACCGGACCACCACAAAGGGCTGAGGGGTGCGAGGTGAGGGGAGGCGAGGAACAATAACATGTGCAGCCAATTGGAAAGAAGACAAAAGAAATTACACCATCTTCCCGTAGGGGAACCCTGAGTAGTATGCGAAGCAGCCATGGGGTGAATGAATGAACGACTTTATTTAGAAATAGGCCTGACGCCCTGGGGGGTTATTGGAGTCGACTGAAGTTACCATTAGTTTTCAGTTCGTCGTTTCCGTTGACGTTCAGCTTCGCGTGCCTTCGTTGTATCAGTAGCTTCTTGACGTAGTTTGAATGAGTGAAGGACATAAAGCACGTTCGTAGCATATGCTCCCGTCTCGGTTTGTAGCGCAGTGGGAAGAGCGCCACATACCTCCCGTTGCGGCCAGAGAGTCGTGGGATCGAAACCGGGCGCCGCCTAACCATTTCTTTCTATAGTGGACTGCGCTGACGTCAGCCCAAACGCTGACGGGGCTGAAGAGACGCGCATGCGCAGTAGAGTGCGGACGGCGGACAACGGCAACGACAACGAGGGAGGGAGGGAGGGACACAGCCCCGAGCATGAGATGCTTCGCATCTAAAAACAACGCTTCCCGTGGTCGAAATCGAACCTAGATCCGTTGCGTTACAAAACCGGCGTCTATCTGATTGAGCTACATCGCATCCCGGGCGCACAGAATTTCCTTCGGGTTCACAGCGCACGCGTTTGCTTTGGACTTGGCCGTAGGCTCTAGCGCGTGCTAACGCGGTCCACTTTGGGAGAGGTGTGAAAGCCTGCGGACAAAACGATCCGGGCCTGCCAATCATGGAGAACTTAAGGCGGCAAGTTCGGAAATCCATGTGAGGTGCAACTACCTTGTATCCGACAAAGGCAGATGGGCCGGCTTCTCTGCTGTTACCCCAACCTTACACCATTAGTGCAAGCTGCGCCATTTTTTATTGCGTTCTGTTAAATATTTTCTACGGTAAAATCGAATATAACGTGTGTTGTATAATAAAAGAGCACTGATACTGTGCGCTATGCACTTATATTTTGTCTCAAGTAAGCCCAGGTTTCTTTTGAGTTTAGCAGTTTGGGTATCTAAAAGCCACGACAGAGTTCCTTTGGTGGGCGGGCAGGCAGGCAGAGTTTTTCGGTGAACTAGTCCAAGCATCTGGAGGTGACGTGCCTAACGTTCGTGGTTGAATCATTTCGGCGTCATCGAGTTCCCAGTTGGTAATGGCGTCACTTAGAGGTTTGTAATTTTGATGAATATATGAAAGGTAAAATACGGAGGAATTTAACCCTAGCACCAAAACACGAACCTTACTGAGAACGTAATTTACAGGATAAGATTCCTTCGGATATGCTTCAGCACAAAAGTATTGGGTCCCGTCCCTTCCGGAAATCCTTCGACCTGCGAAATTTTTTCTCAATAAATGCATCCTTAGCACATCGAGAAGTTGGTATGCTCATCTGTCAACTCCAACGTAATGCCTCAATGCACCGCCTACTCCCCCACCCCCGGTCCTTCCCCTCCTCCTGAGCACTGGGAGAGAGCACTGTCAAGCTCGGACCCTGACAACCAGCTTTGGCTCGTGCAGAGTGCCCGAGAAGCCGGACGGACTCAACGGGTCCTGGAATGAGGACTCCTTGCAAGGCCTGACTGCTTCAGAAACACGTTTTCTTTTCCTCCTCCTCTATCACCTCATCTTGTTCTTCCCCACACCATTTACATTTTATCGCACATTCATTCCCCATACAATTGATCCAACAACTCCACCCCGCTCCCTGCCCGCCCTGTCACAAGCCTTCATACTTTTCGACACTCCTATCCTCAAGCTCATTTCAAAATTGATCACGAACGCTGTTGCAAGAGCAGTCTAGCGCTGTCTGCGCTTCACGCCAACCCAGCCCATTCATCTGGCCTACCTACCTGCTTGGAGACAGATATCCAGCTCCCATTTCTTTAAGCTTCCACAGAACCTCCGTCCAACACCATTCACCACTATCTTTAAATGGTTCCGATGACTTTTGCTCCGTGACATATTGCAAAACGTGTTAAAAAGGTACAATGAGGGGTATATAACTGGAAGACTCTAGATAAGACATAGGCCATCTCTGCAGCGGCTAGTGCTTCGCGCAGGTTGTGGATGCTTTTTTTTCAATTGCGACAAAATTAAACAGGTCTGAATTCCACCCCCCTTCAACCAACAAATTTTAGCGCTCTGATTGAAAGCCTCCAGTTTAAAGCGCAAGACTTGCTGCAATTATTGCTGGTATACCGCTCCTGAAGTAGTCGTGGGCGAGGAACAGCACCATTCGATCCCTTTCACAGTAACAGTCCCACAACCGGTGGAATAAATTCGACGTACGTGTATCAAAAATTCCGAAATTGTAGTACCTGATTCCTAATCCCGCTGAAATAACTAGGCAAATGGAGGGGCAGATTCGATGCATAAAAGCGCAGTTTAAAGTAAAGGTGTCTCCAAGCCATGATTTCTGCTGACATGTTAACGCTCTGCTTTCAACCGAATTAAGCAGGTACGGAATACGGTCCTCATAGAAGATTCTTAGCCAACTGCGGACACGCAGTTGGATTCGAGCTCTATTTGTCCGGTTCGCGGGGGAAAAAGAGAGAATTTAAAAGGGGGTTTGCATTAAACCGTAGTATTGTAGCAGCGGATCAACCTTGTTTAAATAAAGAGCTTATTTGTAAATATGTTTGGGGTCTCATCTGCTCCAAATCAGATTCATTTCCAACAGTCTCACCACAATTTAGTGAGAAACACACAGCTGAAAAACTCGTCGGGAAACGAGACCGTGCACTCAGTGGTATGGTCCTTGCCTCTGCTTGTTTGTTTGGTTTCTCGTTTTCATGGTGAAAAAACGGAATGTCTGCTATACCGATCTACACTGTTTCTCACAAGCTGGTTGAAGCACGGAGGACGTTACCAAGATTACAAGGGTGGTGTTCCTGCAGAGTGTCAATCAATCAATCAATCAATCAATCAATCAATCAATCAATCAATCAATCAATCAATCAATCAATCAATCAATCAATCAATCAATCAATCAATCAATCAATCAATCACGTTTCTAAAATATTTATATGGGGTTAGACGGATCATGAGGACCCAAGGTCAGAGACTGTAAAGGTACCGGGTCATATGCCGTCCTCTATTAGGGCTTCATTTTGTGCGTTGATGGCATCCCTAAAATAGGCATTGTTGTGCATAGTGATGTAATTTCAAGCACTCCAGGAGGCCTTAACGTTGGTTATCTTAAGCTCTTTACTTTTGGGGGACAAGTGTGGATCGTCTCAGTTAAAAGATTATTAGATAGCCCTGAGCAGGTAGACATCTTCAGCGAAACCGTAAGCAGATGAGCTCTGTAACAAAACCTGACGCACCCCTCTCTTCCGTTTCCTGTCTTTCTTTTCCGCAGTCATCCTGGAAGAGTTCGAGGCCCACGTGCACGACGACTACGTGCCACGAGGAAACACGGCGCTGTTCCGCTGCCACGTGCCCAGTACCCAACGGCAGTACCTCAGCGTGTCTTCGTGGACAACAGAGGACGGCCTCGTCATCGGCAGACACGAAACTCAGTCTCGTAAGCGAGGATTTCTATTACGCCACAAGTATATGCACTTACCTTTCCGGATAATGGGGAGAGCTCAGATACAGATGAGATTTAAAAATTAATGGATGGTTTAGATTCGCCTTTAAGCGTTGAACCCGTGGAGTAAGGGTATTCGGCGATGAGGAAGACTGTAGTGCGTCTGGCACTGATATACGACAGCGCATTCATTACAAATTTATTAATAGTGAGCTTACGCTGTGAGTGTTACACCCTAGCGCTGACGTCATCATACCCCCTAGCGCAGCCCAAGAGGCTCAAAACTTTCCCCACCTACTCAAACGCCACCTGTTTGGGCAGCGCCATACGATCGCGGGGGCTTAAGTGGGCGCGACAAGGTTGCGGTACGGGATTTTATGCACATGTTCAACGACGTATTTCTGCCGCATGGGACCTTAACACTCCGCATTACGCACCATTGGTCTCGTTGGCTGGGGATTTGGGAGGAAAATGGCCGCCTCTAGTTTGATTCCGTTAGCTTAGGACTGATGTGTGATGTACGGCAGTTCGTCAGCCTTATCAGTTAAATATTCACTGAATAGTTCGGGCTTCCGTAAACGAAAACGCGAGCTGTGGTGCATTGAGGGCACGTTGTGCTCATTGTGTGTGACGGCGACGTCGCTATAACCGGGAAACCCAACTAGGTTCCTTTTGTCATCGGATTGGCTCTAACATTGTGAATGCATTAGCTGCTACTGTAACGATCAATTTAACGTTTACTTGAAAGTTAAAGTCGAAGGACACCTAAGCGCTTTTACTGTGCTTTGAGTGCAAAGGCATTAGGCTTCAATTCTGCGCTCTCGGGCCGACGTATCATCGAACGCAAATGTCGATACTGTGGGCTCTGCCATCGAACGTAAGCGGCAGACGCCTTGGCAGTGAATTCGCGGGTGCGCCACCCAGAAGCCCTTGTTCGCTGGCGACTGCTCTGCCGTTAGGTGACGCCAGCGCCATTCCATTTAGAAGTGTTTCTTTTTTCTATTCGTAGACATGCCGTGCCTAGTCATAAAAGTGGTAGGTCTTCTTGTTTCAAAAGAGAGAGAGAGGGAGAGAAAGCTTTAATGAATACTGACGAGTTTAGCCCCACAAACAGCGGGGCTTGCTACTTGAGATGAAGTGAAAATAGTGAGGCGCAAAAAAAAAAAGAAATGACGAAGTACGCAGTAAGAATGAATAAAAAGAAGAAGAAAATGGAATCAGTTGACAACGTAGAGAAAATGCACAGCATTAGGAGAAAAAAATATGAGTATCTGAATGTAAAGAACCTCGGCTAATTCTGAGTTTGACAAAAAAGTCACAACAATCTTGGGTCCCTCCACCGCATCAACGTGATTTTGCTACGGACCAAGAAAGGAATGCAGTTCTAAAGAGTTTCCGCATAGCTGTAACACAAAGTTCTTTTCGCTGTATCGCGTTGAGTTGCATGCTGCGGGAAGTACCATGCCGTATGTCTTCTTTCAGAGAGCACACGGGGCACAATGGCGAGTCCACCCAGCCTATCTTAAACCGAAAACTGCTAGTGAAGGCAACTTTCAGGCGTAGTCGGTGAAGGACACCGTATAGTTGCTTTGGTAGGCCTCGCGAAACTGGAAATTGCATTGAGGGTCAATCGCATGCAGATGCAAGGGTATCCTAACAGGGTCCTGCCAAGGTGACAGCTGCAGTTTCTATCCCAGTGCAGAGACCGCCGTACTTCCGTTTTGTCTGGGATACGGGATTCCAACAGACACAAGCAGATTGTTCGCCTCTCTTGCTGCTGCGTCAGAGACGACGTTACCCTAGATGTCAAAATGAGCTGACCGCCACTGAAGCGAGATTCGGTGCCCGTCTCCTATTCCAAGTGCGTGCAATGCGTTAAACTCACGCACAAGTTGGCTCCAGCGGTCTTCTTCAGTCCTTGTAAGACAGGCCGTGAGTCGACAAATATCACCCATTGCCGAGCGAGACTATTGGTGATGTGAAGGACTCCCGCCCTAATAGCAGTTAACTCAGTGACGGTGGACGACGTCCTGTGGCGCAATTATATTTTACAGTTAGTCCCACCGATGTAATTTACACTCCAATAGATGACGTGTCAGACGTCACAGGAGTCGTTTGTAAATACCTGAACGCGGCCAGGATAACGTGAGTTGATGTGCTCCAGCATGAAGTACCGCAAGGCCGGCTCAGGCAGAGATGATTTTGTGGTTATACCTGGTATGGTGACGCATCTATCCCACGGTGAAAACTTCCATGGCGGAAAGGCAGGCTTGCTTGGGATTTGAAAGTTGGCCGGTAGGAGGCTTTGCACATGACAGGAAAACACCTGTACTAGAGGATGGTCAGCACACCGGGTTACATTACGGAGGCTGGTGTGAAGGAGCTATTGAGAGAGGAGTGTTTGGGCTGGCATGCACCGTGCTTCGCAGAGAGCTCTATCCGTAGATGTACTCATTTGAAGGCAAAAGCAGATGCGTTGAATTTGAGCCTGTGCACTCTCTAGCGCTCTGAAGTTTGTCTTTGAGAAATCAATCAGGGCTAGTAGGCAGCAGCACAGAAAGCCAAGAAAAAGTGCCTCATAAAGTCGCAATAGTAAAGGCGCTGAGCAGCCCCATGTTTTTCCTGCTATCATCCGGAAAATGGGCAAAACTGAGTGCACGGGTTCTCTGAAGCGACGAATATGGGCGGCCCAAGATAGTGATTGATGTAATGTTACTCCAAGAAATTTATGGTTGTGGGCGTATGGTATTTCTGGTATTTCTGGGATACATCACGCCCAGTGAAGGCAACGGCGGCACACTTTTCGGGTTCAAGCACACGCGTTGTGAGGTGCAGAAAGTCGGCGGTACAAAAAAGGTTTTGATCACAGCGAGCGAGAGCCGGGGATCGCCTTCCTGGAAGCAGGAGCAGATGTGTGGGAGGAGTATCGGAGGAGGGATCTGAGAAAGGTCGACACAGCTTGGGCCCGGAGAGGGAAGCAGCAGCACCGCAGTAAGGTAGGCTGCTTCCGCAAATGTGATACGAGCCGTCTCGAGCGGTAGAAGTGCCAACGGATGGGGGGTCTGGTGTTTATGGCGAGTAAGCAGACGTAAGCTGTCCAGGGGTCTGATTAGTGGCGGATGCAGCCGCAAGCTTCAATAGGACGTTCAAGAGAGGATCATTTTAAGGGCCTAGTAGGCTTTCCCCTTCACATTCTTAGAGAGTTTAAGAATCGGCCTATTTTTCTTTAATTTTTTACTCTTCAAGACGCCGATGGTAACGGCACCAAGAACGACCACCTCTGTTCATTATACGATGATTTTGTTTCAGCACGTTAGATTAGGGGGACCTTTTTTTTGTAGTATTGAGAAACAACAGCAAAGTACACGAACAACGGATGATAGAAAACCATTATGAGGACACGTGGCGCAGAACAAAATCGCGAGTGTACTGATGAAAATCTTTCTTTTGGGTGGTTCATTTCTTGATCGAGAAGGTAGGATCGATTACGCTGCGATGCGGTAAAGTTTTATAATTCCATTTTTTTGGGAGGGGGGAGAGTGACTAATACGAATTCTGCCTTGTTTAAAATCGGGAAAGCGCCGACCATCGATTTAAGATGCAGTGTGCCAAAGTTCTACAGCTCATGTGATCGCAAAAGCCATCGCTGGCCCTCGCGCAAACCGCTTTATAAAATTGGAGAATGGTGTTTCACGCGGCAATATGCTATCATGCCGCAGGGGGGTCATACACGTGCGAGCTTGGCGCTGTATGAGGCCACCCTCTGCGACAAGCAGACAACTCTCTGAAACTTTTGCGAAGCAGATATTTATGCTCTGAGCATTTAAACATGCTTCTCCCAGCGCTGATTTTGATCAGGTGGGTGCTTCACAAACTCTACGCTCACGGGGATTGATTAATGCTTCCTCGTATGCAAGGAAGGAACATCTCCTGTGAGTGCACTTAAGATAAACGTTGCTCATAGAAAGTTGTCCGCTGCGAGAAATGTTGAGATTCAGCCCGCGCACGGTACTTGAAAGCAGATTTTATTGTTTTGTGATAAGAGCGTGCGGCGCTTTTTTTTTTTTTTTACAATGCAGCTGCTTACACCGCCCTACATTGTCGGGATATCACAGCGAACCTCTTGCGAGTGCTTTACAGTGCGACGCACGTAACCCCCTTCCCTTTTCCCCCTCCCACCGCAACAGGCCTAGTGCCGTCCTAATCATAATAAATTTTACAACAACAACAATCACTTGCGAGGGCTTTATTGGTTAAGGTAAGAGCTTGGAAGCCAATCACGTATTTTTTTTATTCGGCATGAATAACCTCCAGTTACCAAGAGGACCTCATCGTGCCAGAATTTTTTTTTGTTTGTCTAAAGCTAATGCAAGCTGATTTTTTCGGGAACAGATGAACAGATGCAGTGTGTGGACTATACAAGTAATAGCCGTTATTGAATTTTGTCGGTTGGTTCAATGCCGGATAGCGGCATTTTTTTCTGGAGAATTTTCTCGAAACGCTTAGCTTCGTGTTCTTTTTTTTTGTCTTCACAGATATTTATTACGTTGTAAATGTCGGGTACTGGAGTCGTGGCTTCGGCAATTTTTTAACCCATTGTTCAGTACCCAGTGTTCAGGGTCAAAGAATCGCACCTGCCCTGTACCCTACGGGAAAGGAAGTTGTGAGGGCGGCTTTGCATATGGGCGTGATCTGGTGTAGATGACGCTTATCTGCGAGCAGGCACAGGAAGAACTGTGCGCACGTTGCAGCAGGGAGTCACATACCAGTCGACATATTGTAACTGAGTGCAAAAGTATCTGTTCAGTTCTCAGTGAGGGAGACATCCAGCTTAGCCGAAGCCCTTGGCGTTAAAGGAGTACGGATACAAAATTTTCGTGTTAAATTTTTTTCTCTGCTATGGGTGCCTACCAGCCCGCTAATATAGAATGACACATGAGGTGGTGGATCACAACGTACATACGTCTTGAAAGCCCCGTTTATTCACGTCAGTTTCGGCTTCGATTATTCAATACCAAGGCGGCCCCCATGACAGCAAGGCGCACTTGACGTCACTGTTCCCATCGCACTAAGGCCGGCCTGGACGCGCGCGCACGCACGCGTCCAGGCGACCATGGTCGTAACTGCCCGGGCAGCATGACGACCTTCCTAAAACTGTGACGTAATGCACAAGGTGATGCAGAATGCAACAACAGCAGCCAAGGCTTTGCTGCCTCACGGGAGCTCTGACGTCGGCAGTTTGGGGCGAGGAGCAGATGGCGTCATGCTGATGCCGATGTCGAAAGGGTATCCGTTCTGCGGCGTGCAAAGTTTAAAATTCATTTAAAGTATTTTCTACTTAACGGTGTTGCAACGTTGTCATCCCACCGCTGACAACCCGTTGCTGCATACGGGAGGGCGTACCCGAGCCGAGCTCCGTCGCCTCTGACATGCGTGTGGTAGCGTGGTGAAGCGAGCGGCCAGCCAATGTTGCTGCCTTGAAGAAGACCCGAAAGCCGAAAACGAACTTAACTTGTTTACTTCATGGCGAGAGATGGGCCCAAGCCAGACAAGAGCAATGCCCCGACGGGCAAGGTTACAGTACAGGACTCGAGCAGAGTAATGAACTACAGCGCATGGGGAGGGGTCTTATTTATACCCAAAGCGCTAACGGTCAAACAAGCGTTCCTTCTAGGTTGTGCACATGACACGAACGGCACAGACACACACACAACACTCTTTCAAGAGTTCGTGAGCGGTCGTTACTAGCGGCGCACGCTGAGTCCGAGAGAGGGGAGAGAGGAGGTCTCCGCAGCGGACCCCGCGTCCTTCGGACAAGTTGAAGCATGCCTCGTCTGCCACCGCCGAAGTTTGAATCACGCCGATAGCGAATCGCCAGCGATCCAGACATGTTACGACGCGTTTGAATCCGTTGACTGCAAGCGTGAGTCACCGACAGGGGGGCCTGCTTGAAAGGCGCACGTAGTGGAGGCTTCGCCACACAGCCGAGAAGTGTTGCACAAATCACAGCTGCGGGCTGATTCGTAACAGCTTCTCCGCCGGGGGTCCGAGATCCCGATGGATAAGGGTCTTCAACCGTTGTCCGGAGGGATGCTCTCGAAGAGAAGTGCTCGCCAGATGCTCGCCTCCAGGCCTGGGCTGTACGACACCGTGCTGGAGCTTCACCGGGCCGGTCACTGGACGAATAGTGGCTCGCCAAGAACGTCTCTGGCTTGGTCAGGCAAGCAACAGAACCACACAGGAAGACACAACCGCATCGCCGGCAAGTGCGAAGACAAATCCACGCTAAAGTTCTACCAGGCTTTTAGTTGCGATAAAATACGCTAATAACTAACTGCTCTAGTTATGTTTTATCCCAGCAGTACTTCAGACAGGCACAAACCTGTGAAGTGACATTTCGCGTAATTGGAAATGTCCCACACAAAAAGAAACGTAATCATAAAGGGCGAAACCTGCTTCAGGAAAAACAATTAAATTGAGAAAGTCAGGCGTCTACAAGCCATTTGTCGGGCTGAGAGCTGCGATTTGAGATCCCGTAATTGCCCTGAGATTTGCCCTTTTTGAATCGCACCTTATGTGCGCCCGTTCTCTGAAAACTGCTGCCACTGCGGGAGAGGTCATCGGCAGTTGTTTTCGACAAATGTCGAGCGCGCGGAGGAGGGAGCGAGATTTTCCAGCGTTCGAACGAGAGGCGCTCTCCTTCTTGGAGGCGGCGTTCCCTTGGCGTGATTCGAGCTCACGGCTTTGCCCCTTGACGTGCCCGCACTGAAACACGCGCCACAAGTACGTGTGGAAGTTTTTTCTATCTCCTCGTTGCTCGCCTTTTCACGAACGCGTTCGGCGAGCAAACGTCAGAACGCGTTTAGTTCTCTCCTCTAGGCTTGTCGGTTCCTGACTTGGCTCAGCCGCAGGCGACACCGGATTCTCAACTAGCTTAGCCGATGTTGGCGTATTGTCGGGAGCATCAGCTGGGAGTGACAAGGAAACGGCGAGCTCTTTAGACACCTCGTAAGTTCCAACAGCCCCTACATGGTCATTTCTAGCGTTTTCGGCAACAGCCTCAGCACACGAAGACGGAAGCGTGTTCCCGTTCTCCTTTCTCACTGCCAGACTACACTACATCCAAGCTGCCCTGTCTCAAAAGATGGCTCAGCCGCCCCAGACACCTTAATCTCTGCGAGCTCGGCCGGCCGTTGCTCGAAGTCGGTTACCTGAGCTGGTGCCAGGACGGAATCGGCTTGCTCAGTGGCGAGATCGTCATTACTCCCAACTGAACCGTGCAAACCGTTCGCTGCCGCGGCTGCAGGCTCTGCCACCACGACGCTCCTTTCTGCACTGCCGTCCGAAGCAACAACCTCCGTTTCAGCGGACTCGTGCGGCCTCTCGGTAACCTCATTGTTTACGCATTCCTGCGAAACGCCGCTATCTCGCGATTTGAACCGTTCGAACACTCTGCCGAGATCTCCGAAACCAACGCAGACACATTTCCGCTCTCAGTAGGCTTACGTTGCCTCTGTCGTGAGCCTCCGGAAATGCGCTATCTCCGCTATCTCTCTTAGCCATTTCGCCGCGCTGCTGGGCCGCAACAGTCGCCTCCGACTGGCGCTCCCGAGCGTCTGCTCCTGTCAGCGCTGGCAGGGTGCTTTCCTCAAAAACGAGGTCTTTTTCAAGCAACAATTCTAACTCTGGCTTTCTCAACCTCGCTTTTTCCCGCAAGCGTTGAATCTCGTGCTCTAGCTTCTTACTCTCCCGTTGGAGTCTCTCTCGCTGGAGCTTCCTTCTTTCCCGTCGGAATTGCTTGAGCTCGAGGTCGTCCTCTCGCATCTTTTCCTCGTGCTCTCGTTTTCTTTCCTCGCGTTTCTGTTTCTGCCATTCGAGCTCCCCACGCTGCGCTCAGCCTCTGCCTCTGTAGCCTGACGCTTAGCGGTCTCCCTGCCATTGATCAACTAAATGCACTCTGACAGCTCATCATCGTCAGCCCCAACAGCAAGTATAGCCTGTACCAGCTTGGGCTTTCTCAGTGCGTCCGAAACATCCATGCGCAACTCTTTTCAAGCTCCAACAACTGCGGTTTTTTCAACGCATTCAAATTCATGGCCGGTCTAGAGTACTGCTTTCCCACTGCTCCAAAAATGTTTTGCAGGAATAACCCACGCGAGAAAAACACACGCCCTACCAGCTATCCTCAGAAGCCTGGTAAAACTCAGTCAAGAAAAGTGCCGCACTCACCATTGACCGCCGTGAATTGTGCGAAGTCCGAAGCCGCCTTGACGTCCGTGGTGTTGGATCTCGCACCGTTGGCTCCACGTGTTACGAAGTTGCCATCCGACCGCTGCCAACCAGTTGTTGCGACGGTGTCATTCCATCGCTGACAACCCGTTGCTGCATACGGGAGAGCGTACCCGAGCCGAGCTCCGTCGCCTCCGACATGGGTGTGGTAGCGTGGTGAAGCGAGCGGATGTTGCTGCCTTGAAGAAGACCAGAAGCCGAAGATGAACTTAACTTGTTTACTTCATGGCGAGAGATGGGCCCAAGTCAGACAAGAGCAATGCCCCGACGGGCAAGGTTACAGTACAGGACTCGAGCAGAGTGACAGCATTGATTCACTGCTCAAACAAGAATGAACTACAGTGCTTTGGGGGGGGGGGGGGGGGGGGGGGGGAAGGTGGGGGGGGGGGGTCTTATTTATACCCAAAGCGCTAACGGTCAAACAAGCGTTCCCTCTAGGTTGTGCACACGACACGAACGGCACAGACACACACAACACTCTTTCCCGAGTTCGTGAGTGTTCGGTACTAGCGGCGCACGCTGAGTCCGAGAGAGGGGAGAGAGGAGGTCTCCGCATCGGCTTCCGTGTCCTTCGGACAAGTTGAAGCATGCCTCGTCTGCCAACGCCGATATTTGAATCACGCCGATAGCGAGGCGCCAGCGATCCAGACATGTTACGACGCGTTTGTATCCGTTGACTGCAAGCGTGAGTCACCGACAGGGGGGCCTGCTTGAAAGGCGCACGTAGTGGAGGCTTCGCCACACAGACGAGGAGTGTTGCACAAATCACTGCGGCGGGCTGATTCGTAACAACGGTTATGGTTGACATTTCGCGAAGTTATCTCCATATAGGCTCCGGACAGCGCCCAGAGGGCGACACGGAGCCCGCGACACCCAGCGCCCCATTCGGCAGTATGCGCAACACTGGGTCGGTCCCCGCAAGCCGGTACGCTGCTGGCTCGGGGGCGCTCTTCTTTTTGCAGCGCGGATTAAGCATATTAGTCGCCCCTTTTGGGCTTAAAACGAAGTATGAGATTCTAAAGTAATCCTGCCACATAGTGCATGTGAATGGAGAAGGATTTATTCGGTTGAACTCGCGTATGAGAAGGCATACAAAGGCTTGCAAGGGTTAAGGCTTGGGCGAGTTGATGCATGATTACAAAAGGGGAACAGCGCAAACTCAGACAAAACACAAGGAGAAAAATGTGACAAATACAGCGCTCGTATTTGTCACATTCATCTTCTTGTGTTTTGTCTGATTTTGCGCTGTGCCCCTTTTGTAAGCATATAAAGGCCGCATAGGCGTGATGCCCAGAAGAGAAACGCTTGTACAGCCTGCCTGCGGGGCAACCCTTTCTCAAGATCAGCATGTTTCGCTTCAAAAAAAAAACGTAATTTATATTGTTCACTCCACAAAAGAGGAGGCTTTGTCTGCAAATATATCAGACGTTGCGCGATGTTTCCGCGCGTGGTATTCCATCCATGTGAGTCACTTGCATGCGACTGCAGAACTACTAACTGGACCACACGGGAGTTACATATAGGTCTTTGATCCGAATGTGATGCTCCATACATGTAACAGTATGAAATTCAGGTTTGTTGGGGTATAGCGAAAGTGCGGACGTTAATAAGTGAAGTGCCCGCTTCGCCGATAAACTTTTGGGCTTCCAGTTGTAGCTCAGTACGTTAGTTGCATATATGTAAACACGCCCCCAAAAAAGAAACTCATCACGAGAAGGCTATCACAAGAAATTCCTTTGGCCAGGGATGGGATGGGGTAGGGGTAAGCAGAACATCTAATAGGCGAATCGGAATAAATTACGGAATATTCATATTCGGGTATTTTTTTTTCTCTCCACACCAACGGGTTCGGCAGGAGACCTCCGTTAGGAAGGAATAGTAGCGCGTTGATTACCGTCAATTTTTTTGCAACAAAAGTCACGGGAGAAAAAATTTAGCTCCCTGAGTACACCCCTCACTGGTTCGGAGTGACCGCAATCACAAATGGGATAAATAAAGTTTGTCCTCCTCCTTCTCCTCCCCGAACGCGAACTTTTTTTTCCTGTGTACATATTGTTCCAACTTTGATTGCGGCACGTCTTAGCTCTATTTTTCTTTGCTTTTCAGTGGCTTAGACAACAATTTCATTGTTTCTTTTCCAAGAAGAGGCGGTGATTTTATGCTATCCAAATGCTCGCGAAACATTTGGGAATATTAACGCCTATATGTGGTCATATGTATTTAATTCGGCGATATAAGCACGTGGAATATTAGATGAAGCAGAGTAGAACCGCTGGGTGATAAAGCTACAATGCTATAACTGTGCTTGGGGGCCCTCTTTGTTACCAAATTCAGAGCGCAATTACGTGCCTGCTAACCAGCCTACTAGCAAGCTGATCGTACACCACGGCAGCATGTGATCCGCTCGCTTAATGTGGGCCTTTCAAGATTCAGTAACCATGCTCGGTATCTGCGAAAAAAAAATAGAGAAGAAGAGTCCGCGGGAGAATGCAAAGCCTTGAACACATGCTTCCCAGTTGTGCTAGCCTACTGCTCGGCAGCGAGGCGACAGCATTTTATCAGTGCCCCGTTTTATTTGGAGGCTTCCCCCGACTTTATAACATTTTGCATGACTTTGTTGCACTATCTAGTACATATACGTGCAAATAACGTTATAACAAACGTTTTTTGCTAAGTTGCGTTCACTGGCGCTGAAGGCGGTCGGCGCGGCGGGACCGACCCAGAGTTGTGCGTGTCTGTCGCGGCTGGCGCTGCGCTCGCGCGGCAAACTTCGCTGTCCGGAGCTTTCAAAGGAAGCTTTCCACACAGTTATCTCAGCTTTGAAATTTCGTGTCAGTACATCTTTAAAGGGGTCATGCAGTCAAAACACAATTTTTTTTCATTAGAAACATTGCCTCCCTAGAATCATACTGACACCACTTTTAACGTAAACTTCGTTCAAATAAGCTTTATAATTAAGAAAAATTGGAATGGCCATGTGTCTCACGAGCCCATTTCCCGCACAAGAAACTATGACCTGTTATGCGCAGCTGTGCGATAGGCTGAAGCCAGCAAAAGCAGACGCTACTTAGGAAGGCATTATAAGCTTGCAGAACCAGCTATTTTCGCTTAAGTTTGATGTATATTCATTTTATAGCAGTAAGAATGATGGGGTAAACAATAGAAGTTACGAAGTGAAGCTAACATAAAAGTACCACTGCTTGGTGCTGTCGTTACTGGGCGCACTGTGCTTGCTATAGCTGCCCAGCCGTTTAGTGCGTCGGGGTTGTTTCACACGACGCTGGTCGATTGGCGTAAGCGACAATGTCCTACATGACCCTGTTTGTCGAGCATACCCCTTATTTCACGAAGCGATTACTACCGTGACAAAAGCAGGCCATGTGCAAATACGGTCAGAAACAAAACAAAGGCGGAAAGCGGTCCCGCATAGTAAGGTGGCGCCATCTAGAAGGACTTTTACTGTTTAAACGGGCTCATGCACAGAGACCCTTCCGTACCACGAAGGTATAGGAGAGAGAAACAGATAATGCTCTTTAATGTTAACTGGTGAGGTCAGCCCTGTTAGGGACAAGGTTTGCTTCACCAGAACCAAGGTGTAGGAGGACTGCTAATAAAGAAGGCGGTCCACAGTACGCTGCTGACTAAACAGACCATTAACGCTCGTTTGAGGACCGGTCCTGGTTACGTCATCGCAGACGCAACGACACAGACGATTTGGCGGGAGAATCAAAATTATAACTTAAATTAATTAATTTCTCAATGAATAAAGCATCGTTTGCTGCCGAAAAAGCGGTGAGGGCACTATAAAACACCAAATCTTTCGAATAAAACAAACTTGTATTTTGTGTGCACGGTCCCTTTAAGGTTAAAGGAAAAAAGATTGGGAACGCAGTAGAGGTTTGTAAAAGAAGGTTATAATGGTGGTGGGAAAAGAGGGGAGAAGAAGCTAGCGAGGCATTCGAACAAAGAAGTCAGACTAACACAAAAATACCTTAAAGGGTATTTTTTTCACGGAGTGGTTATTGTAGTGGCGTTACGACTAAGGTCGCTGTGAAACACCCCCCAGTTACAAAGGGGAAGCCGCAAAACATTATCATCACCATCAACTTCACACTTCGCTGCGGATTTTTCATTACGAAGAAAATGTTTGGTTAACTGCTTAAAACATGTTGCAACGAAAACCTACATTTCATTCAAACCTGCAGCTCCAAATTAGTCACTCCAGAAAGCTACACAAATCTGTTCATGTGTTATAACAATTTTTAGCGTCCAATCCTGTGTTCCGTTGCCCGGGAGGCACAACGGGTCACTTCATTCTCTAGCATAGATATGTGCGCCATATCTTGTCAAGGTACGTACTCTGTGAAAACAAAAAAAAAAATTAAAGCGATGGTTTTGTTGGCTCTCCCTCGAGATTTCAGGCTGGTCGTTGCTTCCTTGCCCAGTGAATCACAGGATCGCCAAGAACATCTATCGTAACGCGGGCATCGCGGAAAAGGAAGGAAACGAAACCGCGGAGCCTACGCGGATAAATTGCAGAGCCTACACTTTTAAATAGCTTTGCTTGGGTTTGCGGTCTTACCTTAGCATTACGGGCACGTGGCCATAAGAAAACACCTGTGCCCACGTAATCAAACTCGGCGTTGTGAGGAAGTGTTTGATAGTGTGTGCGTGTCCTGCGACCGAAGCGGCAACGAGGATAAAACGAGTTACATAGGCAACTCCCGCACTCATCTCATTAGCATGTGCGCCAACGGAGCGCGAACCTAGATAAACTCAAGCACAAACACAATAACGAAGTTTTTCTTCACAAATATTCCAACATGTTCATTGGAGCGGCAACTGCTTTTTTTAGGAGGGGGGGGGGGGGGGGCTTCTTTTTTTGGCAAGTGGGTGGACGTCCTCATTAAAATGGAGGCTAATTAGCATTAGCAGGAACAAGATTACCAGACGAATAAGGCTTAGTCGGTCTCCATTTGCGCTTACTTCGTTGACGGGGGCTCTGCAAAAAAGCCTGCTGCATTCTTCGGCGTGCTGTCTCCCGGCTAACGTTTCTTTCTGCTCGCGGACAAATGACACCGGTCCTCTGTAATCACATGGGCAGTCAGGGTGGCTCAAATGTACAATAATTGCCGTCATCACAGTGTCGTTAGGCGAACTACTAAATCATTTCTTCTCTACGTTTATGATGTAATTAGCGCGGCAGGACGGTTCGTCTTTCACCTTAGCAGATGCGGGACGCCCAGGCATCGTCACCCGCAAAAAACTATAGTAAGGAAGTAGCGGAAACCTTCTTCCAAGCCTCTGTCTTCAAGGTTTTTAGTTGTGCTGAAAAGTTTCGCATGCGCACCCTTAGCTATACTTTTTTTTGTTGTTCTCGCTGATAGAGTGGGATGGGACGAGCTCGCGCGTTCAAGTTGCACATTTTCCCACATGCTTGTAACGGGATTCTTTTTCCCGGATTTCTTAAGTTTCTTGAAGGTCAGGTCTCTACCACGGTAGCCTCACACAGGGCAAACAAAAAGCTTTATAGCATGTTATGCTAATTCTTCAGCCTCAATGCAAGAAAATTATTCCAATCCGGGTCTCGGTTACAAAAGAAGCGAGAAGAACAAAAAGCACACCGCTAGGATGAGGCGAAATCTGTAGTTTAAAGTTTCTAGTCAGGGTCCACCCATAATTAAACCCTATTTTGGGTGTACATCGTTACTAGCGTTGTACTGCGACATAATTTTTCTTGAAGTTAGGGGGTTGAACTGAAGTGAGTTTTAATGACTCGCATTCCACCGTTTACGCGATAGTAATTTTTCCCAAATTTAAATTTTATATAAGCGGAGGCTTTACAAAGTAATGAGCACATTCCACTTTTGGTTTTTTTTTTCCTGCGTGGAGTAAAAGTAGTTCACCATGTTTTTTTTTGTTTTGTTTAGTGTGTGTACATTTTTTGGGTCATCTAAGTGTCTGCCATATATACGTGCCCCACAAAATAGCAACAAAAATGTCCTTTTTATTGCCGAACTGGCAGTGGAAATTCTGGCTTCAAAAGAGACGCACGTATGGCTTGGAGGAGCCGTTGGATTCGAGAAAAAAACACCGGGTGCCCTCTTCTCAACAAGGGTTGGTGATAACGGCGCCGTGGGCACCTTCACGGCAATAGAAGTAACAGCAGTACTTGCAAAAGTCGTAGCACCCGTAGTAGTAGCAGTAGAAGTTGTAGTAAAAACGTTTTATTGAGTCGTTAAAATGTGGTAGTTGTTTCCCGTTCCAAGAACCGATGAGATGAGCGAGAAGCCTTCGCAATGTGGGCAAGAAGTCGCTGGACGTCCAGGTGGATCCTGGTCATCAGGCCTCGCAAAGTTCACGGTTGGGAAGTTGGGGTGGGAGAGGCGATATGTTTGGGTTCTGTTCGCACTCTGTCATAATACAAGGTAGACTTCCGGGTGAATAAAACGGAACTTGTATGGAGCTGGGCATTGGGTGGGGAACACACGATTGAGCCGGACTGGGTGAGAAAAGGGAATGGTTTCTACTGTACCGAAAAACGATTCTTCTGCTTTGGAGAGTTCAGGAGGGAAGCGTTGTCTGTTGGTACGGTAATACTGCGTAATGTCTTGAAAAGATACAATGGCGGTAGACGTTGTGATCTACTAGGAGCCTGGAGGGAGAGGGAACAGGTTTGTTGATGGCAAAAAAATTTTGCCTGTCGGCGACGACCGGGCAAGGTAGAGTAGCTTCAGAGTAAAAGGGCCACCCTCCCGTCTATAGAAGCTTCTGCGGAGGGGTTGAATATGTCATAATGATATTATTCTTCGTATAAATACGGGATAAGCTGGCAGCTGAGGGATAAAACGGCAAACGACGAGGGTGGTCTTTGGGGTGACTGGGCAACTTTTTGCCGACCGCTAGAGTACGCACTACCGTTCGCACACGAGGCGTCTGTACGCTTTCCATAGAAAAAAGTTCAGTGCAAGGCGTGGAAGTAGAGCACAAAGGTCCCTTGCAACTGTTATGCGAGGTTGATACGTGTCCAGCTTTTCGCCGGCAGCAAGAGACGCATTGTTGTAGCGGGCTTCCGGAAGTCAGCTGGGAAGCTTGCGACGGAGTACTTGAGCGGGAACCTCCGCACAACCTGTTAACCAGCTTCGTTAGTCTTTCCGCTTTCACAAATATTACTGTAGCCGCTGCGGTTATTTCTTTCACCGCTACCGCTCCCGCTGTAAGGTAGTCCTATCAAACGGCTAACCTGTAGAGAGAGAGAAGAAACTTTATTCGAGCCCATACTAGTACATTGAAGGGGCGTAAGGGAGGAAGTCACCTGGCCTTCCCCGTTAGATGGCGGCCATGGGGCCGTCTGTCCTAGCGGCATCTTACGCCAGTTAGACGTGCTGTTGCTCTGAGTCGGGGTGACAATTGAGAAAGGCGGCCTCGCAGTGCTCTTTTTTTTAGGAACGTTTATTTTGCCACAGGGCATATATATGGGATTATGAGGTGATGGTGATTAGATGAAAATGAAAATGTTCGCTTCGCGGATGAAGTCAAGGAGTGAACGATGATGGCGCCCATGTATTCATGCGGCGTATGCGGAGGCGTCGTCTACGCGGAGGCCCGTCGCCGCAAGGTGCCGCTGTCTCGTCGGCCTCAAGGCGAGGTAGGACCACAGCAAGTGGTGAAGGTCGGCGATCGCGTCGCTGCGGTGGCACACTGGGCAACCAGGGTTTGTAAAGGAACCTCGGTATTGAGGCCAGTGGCTGGTCACGGCGGGAGTTAAGGCCACCCCCACCCGAATCCTCCTGAGCGCAACCTCCTCTGCACGGGTAAGACCCGGGGGGAGGATGTTGCTCTTGATAAGCTAAGCTAAGCTAAGATAACCTAAGCTAATCTTCATTGCGCTAAACTGTAATAGCCCCTCAGCGTTCATTGTGCTCCTCACGTTGTTTCCCAATTATTGATTTGGCATTATGTTCCGCAGGATCTCCTTGTCCCTTATTTTTCTTTTAGCCCAGCGGTATATTGATATTTTTTAGGGGCGAAGCCCCTTAATGGCTGGGGCTGTCGGCATCTCCTGTCGTCGTCGTAATCGTCGCTCATCGGGAAACTCGTTCTAAAACATCGGGAAACTCGTTCACGTCTCGCGCTAGAACGTAACGCGTACTAAAAAAAAAAACACCGGGACATTCGTTTACGCCTCGCGCTAGAGAGCTTCGTGCTTCAAAGACAAGGGACTTTTACTGCAAAGCTGAATACCTGTACCCTCCAACGGTTCCATCTCTGTTGGCGGAAGCGCCAAGGCGCCAAGAATACGCATATACACCCCATGCTCCACCCCCCACCAGGTTTCACGTTAGTGGATATAGCCCGGGATTTTTTTCGTAATCTTAGTCTAGGAATAATGATGAGTGATGGGCGAAGAGCGATATTCAAGAAGTTGGCCGTCGTGCAAGTAAGCGGGTGAGAATAAATCGACGCAGGATTTCGGGGCGTCATTTTTAGGCACACTTTTTCGTAGGCTGTAATTCGTGCGTATTATGCACTTTTCTCAAATTTATAGCGGGGTCCTTATCTTCCACTTCGTGAAGTTCCCATGAACTCGCCATGTTGTTTTCCGCAAGAGATCAGCGACGTCTGTAAATAAAAATATGGCAAAATTCCCTATACTTTGGCGCTCAGCTTACAGAAATCCCAACCAAGTTCTGAGATTCCGTCGAGAAGGCGAACAAACACTTGGTAAATGTTCGCACAAGAAAAATGGCGACTAATCCAAATGAAATAGGCAGATTGTTATAGTTTCAATCACAGTTTAAATCATCCCAAAATGATCTAGTTCGCCCAATGGCGAGCGAAAGGCGTGTGTTTAAATTTCGATCCTTACATAGTCTTTTCATTCATTCGTATCTATTTATTTTCACCTTCTTCAGTAACAGAAGTTAGTCGTCAGTTTTAACGTCAATCTGCAACTCGTATTTGTGTTACCGCTTTTATGAACATCCTCACATTCGTCCCGCTTTCGTCGGCTACATGGCGCATGCAGTTTATGGCATCACTATCGGTTATTCGTAGCCGTGACAGCTGAACGCTTTACCCAACAACTCAAAATCATGCTTATGCCGCAAATTAACTAACATCGTGCTTCTTTTATTTAATTGCAGTGCACTTTAGGAACTCGCATTGTCGTCGTAAGCTCGCTGTAACGGTCGATGTCAAACGACTGCCGGAATCGGGCGGTGCCACGAGATAACGGACCCAAGTATAGCCCGGCATTTCGTCGTGGGGCATCCCGTAGAGGCTTGGAAAACCAAGCGGTTTAAATATTGATAACCGTTCGAAACTTGTGAAACGCTGGCGCTTGTCATGCATCACCCAATGTTTAGCGCAAAAAAAAAAAAATAAACTACAGGTATATATTACGGAGGCGGGCACTTGAATTGCTTGGGGTGGTAGCAGTGAGCGGATAACACCGCCACAGCCCGTTACGGCGAATAACTTTCTCTGCACTTCAGTCAGCTTCCACGTTGAGTGGAACGGCTTTAATTTTTGTAATTTTTCCTGTTCTTCATTTCTGCGTCCTACAAGTCTGTGAAGAGAGAGAACGAATGGAACGCTTTGGGATCGTTTTAAAGGAAAGACGTTGTGGCGAAGTTGCCTTGTTACGTTGTTGCGAAGCGCGGGGCAGAGCTGAGCTTCGGAGCTGTCGAGCCGACGGTGAGTTGCACCAGCATTATATACAGTATGTATAAGGGTAACAAGGGCCCTACATGGCTCGCACAGAGGCGAGAGCACGTCTTAACTCGGTGCCTCGGCTTAATGCCGCACTCGCCGCCTTTTCCGGGCCGTTTTTAAACCACCTGGGGTCCGTTGACGCCGCGAGCAGTTCGAATCCGTCCAATCAGCCCTCTCCGCTGGCCGCAGTTTGAATTCGACGAATTGAGGCGAAGGGATTCCGTCAGACGATACCAGCGGCGGGAAAAGGGGAGGCGACTCTACGGCGCCGCTTCCTGGCCTGTCGGTGCGTGCACGCTTGCCGCGGGCCGTTTGACCGAGGCGTGATTCGGCCCAGCCGTCGGCGGGTCGCCAGCCCAGCGAATTTGTGTCGGGCGCTTTGGCACAACAGCATGTACTATCCTATTGTGATGCTGTTACGCTAGGACAGTAACAACAATTTTACTGCGTCTCGTGAAAACAAACCATAAAATGTTGCTTTTATGCTCACCTCTTTCGAACTAAACGCGGTCAAAATATCATTCTTGTGGCCAGAATGCAGTAACAAACGCACGTCGTCTTCAAAACAAAACCCAGTCGCATTTGCGGGACGTAAAGTTGCTGACGGGTTACGTATTCTTGCCAGCCAAGGTTTAAAACACGTCCACGTTACAGCCAAACTTTGCGCACGTGGTATTTTAATGGAAGAGCAACCGAAAAGCACGCCGCCTTCCTCTTTGCGTATTGCCTTGTTTTCCAGCCGTTAATAGGACCCGATCGGAAGCGAGAAAATAAAACAAGTAGGACTTAGAACTGTTGTCCTTCGACATCGTAAAACGATGATATTGCGACTGCAAACACAGCTGTTTGGCCCGCCGGATGAAGCTGGCACAACCAAGTGCCGGTCAGAAAACATTTTTGTTGGATATTGCGAATTGACGAAACATTTGTTAAATCGAGAATGAGACTCCAGGTAAACGTACAGGGGTGAGTTGCCTTCCCTTGTGTATAACCGACCAATGCAGGAGAACGGTCTCTTTAAGTTCAAAAACACATTTTAAAACCGAATTCGTTTGTGAGTACTGCATGCTTCCGGGTGCAACAGAGCAGCAATGCAGTTGCCACATGCACGCTTGCTGACGTTATTGCACGTGACTGCTTTTCCGCGGACTGCACGTCAATTCTACTAATGGACATAAACCAAGACCGACTGTTTTCCAGGCGTTTTCTGTATAATTAATTACCTTTCTTCTAAATACGAAAACGCCACGATTTTTACCTACCCTGTTATACCATTACAGAGTCGCGTGTAGGTTTTTCCTCATTCTTGTTCATGACACGCCGTCACAACTTCCGCACTAAAACCTTCAGCCGATATTGCGTGTGTAGGAGGCGAAATCTAATTGCCGTGCAATTTTATGAACAGAATGCCCAAACAAAAGTAGCTTCCGTGCACCGTTGGTCGTCGCCTCTACGCCATTGAACCAAGTTTTTCGCATCATTTTGGCACGCCGAGCTATACTTGCGCTAAAGGAATGGCCCTGGCAGCTGCGTTGGCATGCGTCAATAAGCATTCGGGGCTCGCGTTTGCCGCCGGCGAACTGCGCAGGCCGTTTTCAATGCAGACCGGGTCACCATTTTGCATGAGCAATTTGACTTTTCAAAGTCGTTCCGCGAACCAGGCCACAAACACCAAGCTGCTTCGAAATGGCGGCGGGCGTGGAATACTGGGATATCTCATTTACTGTTTCTTTTATTTGGGGAAACACTGCAGTCGACATTTCGAGTTCTGACGCTTGGCGCACCTTTCTACTCTCTGCAGCTTTCACCTTCCTTTTTTTTCGTTTTCTAATTTTTGCCCACCTTCCCATTTCACACGCGCCGAATAACAAACTAAGCTATAACCTGGTTAGCGTTCCTGTCATTCTTTTTGCTCCTTCCTACTTTCTTCTTTCTTGCGGAGACACGGGGAAACCATCTCGATTTCTGGCGTATAAACTTTGTTTTAAAGGCGTCACGAAAACAAATTACAGCTTTGCACAGTTGGAAAGAACTGGCCTTCGTTAACTCGGTCAGCTCCATTCCAACCACAAAGGATGTTTTTGGTTCTTTAAACTGGAAAAACGTATGAAATATCGAAAAAAATGTGGTTGATCCTTCTTTCATATTCATTTGTAAAACGCAAAAGCTAAATGTGCCTTAACAGGAGCATTTGAATGTTTATTGTGCATCGATATGAACTTGCACATCGCTATTTATATTTCGGCGGTATGGAACCGCTAGACGCATCAACATTAGACACTGGATTACAGGCGCCGAAGCATTAAGTAAATCCGATTGAAACCCGAGGCGCTCGCAAACTGTGCGAACGAAACCGAACGGGTTGTCAGTGAATCGTTTGGTGAAGTCACAGTACGCTACAGCGAAACGAGCATGATTTGCGGGTCGGCAGCAGTCTTGTGGGTGTGCTTGGCGAGCGACGTCATGCTGGCGGGTCTCTTATGCAAAGGTGCGACGTCATTGGTCCTGCTCCGTGGCGTGTACGCCAGACGCTTGCGATGCGACATCAGATTGTGGAACGCGGCGGCGGCTTTCCACATAGGCGGCGGCCGGGTAAGCACAGCAGCTTCCGCTGCTGCACGCTGTCGTATCGAGGCGCCAACTATCGGCGCTCATTAGCGTCATGACGCATTACCTCGCTTCACCTCTCCTAGACGGCAGCGCCATCTGAATGGACAAGCTAGAGGGAAGGACATAAGTCGCGTTCGTACATCGACCCGGGCATGACTTCATGGCTCAGTCGGTAGAGCGTTTCGCACCTCCCGCTGCGGCCAGAGTGATCGCGGGTTCGAAACCTATCGCCGCCGCGCCAATGAAACTTTTTCTGGTGATGTCATTTTCGTGACGGATATGACACCGGTGAGGTTTGTGTACCCCGGCATAAAACAATGTCGTGGGGAAATTCCACATGTCGCCCAACGTGACGCAATATGACCAGGAATGGCACTGTAGAGGACAGCACTAAAACGTAGTAGAGTGTTGATAGCACTTTAATATTAAAGGGGCACTGACACAAAATTTCGAAGGAGAGATAACTTCGGAGATAGATTGGTGGGAACACACATACATCATCTGCAAAATATCAGCGGAGAATACAGCCGAGAACATATTTAAAATCAATTTTAAAGTGTGCGAAACGCAACCGAGCAGCCAGCAGAGAACCACGCGCAATCGACATCCCGAGGATATCGTGTAAATAAACAACATCCAAACACGTCACGAGTTTGTGTTTGCCGCTTCCGCACTGCCGGCGTTTTTCGCCGGCTCGCCCGGCTCGCCGCTCCAATCGGAGGGCCGGAGGGCGGAGCTTCTGCTCTCGAGAACGAACGACCCGATCGTTGGCGGCGGAGGCGCCGTGATTTCGTCAGCTCATCGGGCCAGCTTGGCCCGCGACCAAGTTCTACAGCGATTCAGGCACTCTGTTTCTATTACTGTGTATTACCATTGGATGCGCGAAACGCGCCGGAAGGCACGGAAAGACCCGCTGAGCCTAGCCGCACGGTCGCTGTGCAGGAGGCGGCTGGCCACGGCCGCGAAGTGGCCCAGGCCTGGCGCAGGTAGCTCGAGTGATAGCTTGTTACCGCTGCCACGAAATTGTCCCCCCTAAGTCCCATTTTTACCATGGTTGGCTTACATATGTGATGGCGGCGGGTGCAATTTAAAATTGTCATCTGCCACCGCTTACGAGCGCCGGCACTCGAATATCCGCCCGCAGTGCTAAGCCGGAAACATCTGTAGGAGCGGACCTGTAGGCAGAATCGCCTGCCAGATGCTCCCAGAGCGGGGGGGTCCTCCTGCCACCCACCGTCTCGAGGCGTCGCGTCGTCGTTCTTTAGCCGCGGTAGCATTTGCACTCGCAGCGCCTGCATCACATCCACGGTCGCTTTTTAATTAAGCGCCTCGCGAGATCAGTACGTGGGGGCATTCGCAGAAACTGCCGTCGATGCGGATTCGACAGTGCTCTGCTGTGTGATATCCCTTCGACGGTCACGTGGTCAGATTTGTTCACACAAAATCCACAAAATCCATCGTTTCGCGGCACTCGCTGAAACCGAAACTGCGACTGGCCGCATTGAAAATGCCTCTAATTAAACAACCGTCGCACGCTGAAGCAAATGAGGTTTCTACAGGTTATAAGTAGGTCACTAGCTACTTATCGCAAAAAAAAAAAATATGCAAAATTTTTGTGTCAGTGCCCCTTTAAAGTGATACGATCGAACGGAAGTAGAGGCTTCAGTAGATCGACCAGACGCCCAGTCATGTTTCTCGGCGATGCCTTCGGTCGGCGGCCTCCAATCGCGGAAACAAGTTTCTGTGACGTCACACTAACGTCACCAGAGCAATAATGCGATGGCGACTTCCTATCCGCTGACAGGAAGTCGCCATTGCTTTATCTGTTTTTCCTAATACATTTGCATTGTTTGTTTCAAGTCCGCGGTAACATTGACATTATCGGGGCAGAGCAGCTTTTAATGAACCAAGCTGGTACTTTGTCTTGATGGCCCCTCTACATGATCGCTGTCTGACGCCAACGTGGTAATAAATAACGCAAGTGTGAATTTTCAGTCACGCTTGGCTGCGGTGAAGCAGAAAATATATTTTCGCATGGCGCCACTGGTTGTACGAAAAGTCTGAGCAAACGTGCTCAGCCGCGTTGGCAATGCCATTACGCGCGATTTCAAATGCATGCAAGCACATCTGTTCGCAGAACCAAACGGTACGTCAAAATAAAAATGCGGTGATCAGAGAAAACGCCATCATGTGACCAGTTCCGCTCAGTTTGGCATCCCTCAAGTTTTTTTTTTTTTTTGGGGGGGGGGGGGGGGGGAGGGCTTCGTTATGACAGATAAAGCTTTCACTGGCATCATAATATTTTAAGCAGCCAGCGTCATATAATTAGTTGCGGGATATTTCCGAAAAACACGAGTAAGATCCTTGTTACATAATTATGCCCCTTTCAGTAAAGCTTACGGATTGACAACAGACCGGAATCCATAGTTGTTCACAGCTCCACAGGGAACTAACAAATAATTAGAACTAAATAAAACTAGGTGTAATGACAGAGTCTTCTTAGTGATCAGTTACAATGTGTCATTTTTCATTATGTCCACATTAATTAAAAGCTAGAGACTATTTGCGAGAAAAGTGGGCTTTGCCGCAAACTGTTTTGGTCTGCGGCCAGCTGATATGATTCAGTCATTTGGGTGGTGGCAGTGGTATACATCCTGGCTGTAAAACAAAAGCTGTCTGCTCTTCTGTGTTGTTGCTTCTTCAACCGCCACCACAAATATTATAATATTTGCAAAAAAAAATTAATGTCCTTCTACTCTGTGTTCAAAGACGTGGAGGCTTCTCCGCCCGCATCGCCAACCGCCTCTGCCCGCCGCCATCACTCTTGACGCAATAGCTCGCTGCGCACGCGCTCTGCTGCGAGAGCGATTCTTTTTCGCTCCCTCCGATGCACCGTTCCCACTCACCAGTGTCGGTAGATGCGACAGTGCAGCTATGTCTCTTATAAACCTAGCAAAGCTCTCTCCCCTGAGTTCTAACTCCTTTCCAACCGGTTTTAATGCGTGACATTGTTTGCGGAGTACCCCCACAGCCAGGACCGTGTAACGCGCTGCATTCTCACAATAATGCAGATTTCTCAAAATTTCCAAATGTAATCGTTATAATAGCGTTAATGGAGACAATTGGTCAAACGAAATTGGAAAAAACGAAATATAATAAAAAACACATAAAAAATTACGGGAAATGGCGAACCGTGCAGCGCCCTTCATTTCGACAAAATGCAGATTTCGCGAAAGTTCCACCTGTAATTAGCGTAAATGGAGATAACTGGTCGGACAGGATTTAGAAAAAACAAAAAAAAATGACTGTGAAGAACTAACACTCAAGACGAGCGACATAAGAATGCTACGCAACACTAGAAAATTCTTTGAATTTCTGTACAATTTTTTGCGTTCCGCACATGCACAATGGTGGTGTTGTGCTGTAGGAGCTTTCTGCGTACACGGAACCACTGGATTTTTCCTTCGCCTATCCATAAAAAGCTTCGCTTTAAAACAATTTTTCCAGCGACCATGTTGCTCGTGAAAATGCGAATCAACGAAACAAAAGTTACGGTAACCAAAGTTACTGCTGGAGTTGCAGCGTTAGCAGGTGCTCGAGTGATATGCCGTCACATTTTCGTCATTTTCTCTTCTTCCAGCGACCGAGCTGGGCCCCAAGTACCGGGTCACTTCAGACGGCGACCTGTGCGTGTTCGGCGCGACGGACGTGTCAGACGCGCGGCATCGCTATCGCTGTCACGTTCGACACCGGCTGACGGGGGACATCCGACCCAGCGTCAGCGCGGGGAGCCTCTTCGTCACCGGTGAGTCTCCTTCCACCACCCGCCGTCCCGCACTCCCACTTTGGCCGCTTATCCTAACGGAGAAGCCGCAGCCCTCTGTTGTATTCTTGCCTCTTTCACTGCTATGGTTGTTGAGTGATGCGTTTACTTTTTGTTGGAAAGAAGGGAGGTAGTCGAAAGGCGATCGTTATCGTTTTTTGAAGGGAAAACGCGCTCAAAGTTTTCAAGCATCCTTCAATGCTCGAAAGTGCAATATAAAATTGAGTAAAAGTGATGCCTTTGTAGGTTTTGCTGTTACGGACGTCAACATCAGTGGCTCCTAGGATCGTGGAAAAGTTTTGTTTGTTGTTGTCGGCATAACATGCCTTTAGCCCTGCCCAAACCTTCTACAAAATGTTTTGCGCGCGTGAGGGCGCGCCTGTGGGAGTGGGAACCATTAGCCCTTCTTTGAAGAATAAAAAAAGCATCGCCGAGTTGGTACGTTCGGAAATCAATGTGCATTCAACCATCCGAGCACGATGTCACCCTGATAAGAAGTATTTCCCCGAAGTTTCTTCCGCACGAAATATAGAGCGTTATAAGGTGCACCGGGCGATAAAATATCTCTCATGTTTTCAACATTCCACCGCAAACCAAAGGGACAGCAAAAAGTATACCGTTTTGTGCCGAAGCTGACACAAACTCAAGCTAAGGATTGCAAAAATAACAGGATAATAAGCCTGGGCCAATTCCTTACTTAATAAGCGAAAGTAGAGAATAAACTTTAATAAATGAACGGATGGTCGTTGTCAGGACTGCACGTCCAGGCTTCCTTCGCATGGGATGCGGGGGACCAGCGTATCCTTGATGTGGGTTACCAAAATCTGAGCTGATCAAGGAAGATGGAGGACGCTGTTAGCCTGTCTCTGTGCAAGGCTCTGTTACTATAACCGAGAGGCTCGGCCAATCGCCCTTTTTATCCGTACACATACACTATTAATGTAAACGTGCTTTGCTAATATTGCAATTAGCATAACTAAATTACTCCTGTAAGCCTCCAGTGGTGCGATTGTGTCCCCTGCTTACCATCGTTTGTACGCTTTTACCTTTGCGTCGCTTTCCTCTTTCCTCGCTTCCGAATTCCTCGCCCTTGTTAACCGTATATATCCGCTATTACCGTACACGTGATTTGCTAATTCTGTAAACAGCATTTTTAAATTAATTGAGGGCTCAGTGCCCGTCTCCAACGTATACATTTACATGTCTAAGGCCGCAACGCATTTACTGCGTTCTCATCATGCTACGGTCAGCCATCGGTCATGGTCTAGGCGAGGCGGGACTGGCTTGCATTACGTAGGCCCTGGGTCCGAATCTCAGATTTACAATCTCCCAAATTTTCCTGTTTATTTTTTTGCTCGTATTCTCTTCGCGCCATCGGTCATTTTTGAAACGATCACTCGCCAAGATGGATGGGGTGCCAGATTTTCGAGTTATGGGGCATTCAGTGCTTCCTCATTAAGGCAACAAAACGGCTCCCGACCTTCATCTGATACGAATACGTGCCGCATGCCATCACCGTAGCTAGCAGCTTCCGTTCCCTCATGGACTTCCGGCTATAGCTGGATAATGCGGGCGTAGGGCAATAGGATCCCGAGTAATTTGGTCGCGGACATTATGGTCCCGGACAAAATGGCCCTGGGCAAAACGGTCCTGGACAATATGGGGCCAAGTGGAAACCCGGAGAAATGGTCCTAAGTAAATCCCTCGACCTCGTGAAAAGTCGTTGATGTCTGTAACGATTACGTTTTAGGCAAGTGATGGATATAGCGAAATCTTGCGTATGTTTCAGCCTTCTTTTTGAAATTTCAAGATGTTAAATGAAGCTGTAGAAAAATGACAAGTCATTCATCTTGTACATTCCGCATCTTATTATAAGGGTGTAGGACCGGTCGGTCACATGTCGTTTTTTTTTTTTTTTTTTCATTGGCCGATTTGTAATAGGCCATTTGCTCACATAGGGCCATTCACATAGAAAACTTCGTCATAGGGCTGGAAAACAAATCTGGCTTTTATTTCCTGTCCATTTTTATTTGATTTGTTTTGAGAAGTGCGAATATAGTCTGCAGTGAGGCACAATGAGCAGCGACCCGACGTCGCTCATATTCGGTTACACTGTGCTGGCATGTACTATTTGCTAGAGAAAATATTTTGTATTTATAACTACTACTGCAGTTTTGTTAATTAATGTGAACACTTCTCATAAACGAACGCGGAATGGCTCATGACTGCACTTCGAAAAAAGTCTTTATTAGTCAAAATTGTAACTTTCGTCTTGCGAACTCCTCTTTTCCTGCAGGCTCAATGCAGCGTCTATTCGTTAACTTTTATACGAGTGTAGGAATAAATGTTGTGCCGGAGCATAGCGTTAGTTCTGTTGGTGGTTATTAATTCGAAGTCAATATCAAGAGTAAAATCACACACAAAAATGACATCTTTTTATGCAACGCAGCACTTTGCCAGGCTAAAAGTAAAAGTCAGAATTCCTTCATATGAGCAAGTGAGAAATCAGCCAGGCTAAACAAGGGGGCACGGGGAGCAATCCTCATTTCTCTTCCAGCAGTTTACCTGTTATCATCACCAAATTCTGTAATTTCACATGCCCAGCTTCCCGCTTCCTTCTCTTGTTGAATCTTTCTTCACTCCAACCTTCACACCCACAGGCCTATGCCAAAGCAACATGACAAAACGGCCGTACTAGGCTAAGGCAGTTTGCAAGAAAAAAAAAATAGTAAAAAAGAAAAAAAAACAGAATAAAAGAAGGAAACATGCCATCAGTCGCCAAACAATATGGCCAACCGATTACTCGCGATAATTTGCACCAAAATTCTTTGCACGCTTCAAGCTGACTTAAGACCATTTCGTCCATGTTTCCACCTGGGACCATTTTGTCCGCGACCATTGCGGCCGGAACCATATTCGCAAGGCGCGCAGATGGTGGCGCCGCGCGGTGGCAGGAGGAGAAATCACTCCATGGAGGATCGGCGAGCAACGGAAACGTCGGAGCCCGCACGCCCGCGCGTTGGCCGGCAGCGTTCGCCCGTAGTATCACGGGGGATTTTGACGCCGTTTCACGTGATAAAAAGCACAACATTCACCGGATGCATGTTAGGTTCTAAACGGTCTCGTGCTTGGTACACCGCGTGCAAGAGATTGCAGAGCGCTGCACGAAAACTAGGAACCGAAACACGAACCGAACACAGTGCGCATGGTGTGTATTGTGATGTTTTAGTCCCTCGTCTTCGTGCAATGCTTTTAAATCCTTGCAATTATGTACCAACTCGTCTAAACAACAACTGTGCTATTACAGGGCGGACGCCTTTAGTTTCCGTCGCCCTTACTCGACGTTTATGCGTATGACAAGTTCGATCCAGGTCGCAGATGTCCGTCGCCCTAATCGTGCAAGGAACGATAACGATTCGGTTCTATAATTTCAGTTTCTGCGTGCTCATGTTCTTACATAGCAAAGCAAGGGTGTGAGAGCGCAGGCATAACACATTTTAGTAGTGAGATGTCACGCTGAGCCATAATCTGTTTACAAAACCTACCGCTGTCGACCGTTTCTGTGCTTTGCGCATCGTGCGTTGTGCGGACGCGTTTTCAGAGAGAGTTTTAGCTAACCGTGTTCGACGGTCCGCTCCGGTATCGGCGGCACACTCAGCGCAACCGGAGCCAATCGGCCAAGCGCGGCACGCATGCGCAATGGCGCTCCCGCTTGCTATCGGAGCAGAGCGGACCGTGAAAAACGGTCAGCTAAAACTCTCCATAGGCTCATATTAACAAAGCTGTTTAAACGCACGACACCGCGAGGGCAGTTTGTAATTTGGGGACACCTTGGCCATCACATCAGATTTCACAAACAGCCTTGCCCAGGCGCGCTAGTTTAGAACCAGCATTACAATTAATGGTTTACGTTCGAAGAGCGTTGTGTTTCTCCTTTAGATTTCCTTGTTTCAGGGAGCCGCTTCTAGCAATGCATTAAAAGTTAGGTGATAGTAAGAAAGCAGCTCAAGCTTGTTTGCAGGTTAACATTCTGCCTAGAAGTTTCAAGCGTTTAATCAGCTCCAATCTGGAGCCACAAAATTGTTTTGGCTGGTTTAGATGTGTTTTTTTTATTTTTTGTTCTTTATAAGCAGCATCTTATCAAATATTGGTTTTAGTAGGGGGCAATGCGACTACGACTGCCACGGTGTCGACCGGTCGATATTCTTTTTAAACAAAAAGAAAACGTCACGCTTAGGTAGTTTGATCGAAACGTTTATATCCTCGCCTTCGCTGGTGGTAAAACAGACCAAGTGGGAAACTATTACTGTTCACGCTGGTCAGGCCACTGACTTGCGTGTTCTGCACGGAGCGACACAACGTACTACCGAGCGGTATACTATGAAAATGCCTTACACAGGCAGAATGTGCCAAGTAATCGGGCGTTAATAAAACGCCTAGTAAGCTCGCGTACTCTGATAAGTCCGAACCGCTAATGAGCGAACTCTACTAATTGTGGTGGTTGCTAGTGAACTAGCGATATTTTCAGGCAGAAACTTTCTAGCGTCAGAGATCGAGCGCTGGCCGCCCTACCGCCGCAGCAAGCGACGTGAGTGGCTTTTGGCATATCTCTTCACCTTCGCTTGTGGGCCGAAATGTTCGTCTTTAGTTCTAATGTGGCGCGTACCATCCAAGTTAAGGACAGCCGTTAAAATATGACGTCACCGCCACCTAACGACGTTAAAAAGTAGAGCTAACCCCTTTGCTTTCAACGCGCACATAAGCGGCGGTCCGTAGAGGGAACCCCCCGATCCCCCTTAGGACAGCCATCTTGGATCGCTTTGCGCGCCTCCTATAGGGCGTGACCCATGCGAATTGTCCGGGACCATTTTTTTTTTTCCGGTACCTTATCACCGTGATCCCGGATATTGCCGTCCCCGGCCAACAACAAGGAATACCTGTGGAGCCTCACGTATCCACCGTATCCACCGCCTCACGTATCCACCAAGTAATCGTCAAGTTTATAGCACTCGCTGCCATCAGTTCACGACCCACAAAGATGAAGAATAGCGCGAATAAATATGGCAGCACGAAGCGTTGCCAGTTCCTAGCGACGTACTCATAGGACAAAAAAAAGTATCAGACTTAACAGTTGTAAAAGTGTAAAAAACTCTGGCGCAAGATGAACAAGCACGCACAGATGGCGCAGCCAGTGCCATCTATGGCGAGACTGAGAGACAAAAAGCCGGTGGAGCAGCATTTATACTTTTGCCTAGTCACGTGGTATTGCTGCGGCGAGGCTCCGAGCGAGCGCAGCTACGGCACCTCTCCGCTGCGGGTCACGTGACGGGACTTCACACCTGTTACGCTTGCTCTCCGGTGGCTCAAGGTCATTGCGACCCAATGAATGACCTTGCGAGGCATAGTGCAGTAAAGCTTTCGCTCTAAAAACGCAAACTTCTATAGCTTACAATAACAAGCAACAACTAACCCTCTCGTGCTAAACAGCACCCGCGTCCAATACCTTCGAAGCGATTGCTAGTCTTGAAGAGTGCGAAAACTTCTATGATGAGGCTTAAGCAAAAAGTTAGGGGAATAATTTTTGACAAGCACTAAGCAACTTGCCACTTATCTCTTCGAACGCGCCGTATAGTTTACCGGACGAATATAGAAACGTACGCAGCACGAGTACCACTTCCTGCAACCGCCATTCCTTTCCGCAGAATACAGCGCTTACATTCGCTCTTCGCTCAAGCTGTTGTCACGCGCTGATAGACAGGATGTCTTGTACTCGGTCATCTAGAGCTGGCGGTGGCGAAGCGTCCCAGAGGTGTCATTCAACGCGAGCCAAGGCCGCCTGCCACGACGAATGCGATAAACAGAGTCTGCCGTTCCGGGGAGATCTGCTTCCTTTCGTCGTGGTTGTCCATCGTGCGAGCCCTTCACGAGTAGTGAGCCGTGTTAGGCCACCACCTAGGAAACAAGACCTGCTACTAGCGCTCAGTACGCTCTGCTTTCTCAGTTCCTTGAAATAATTCGCCACACTGTATTTATTTTTAATTGTCCACTTATGTTTAGAGATCCTTCTGTCAAGTGAATAAGCCTTGGTGAACACGCTACCGAAGATGAGGGCGTTCGGAGGCATTACCACCTTGGGGACATGTACGAAGTTGCCGTACTGGGAAGGAAGCGGGTGAGTTGACGGACAAACGCGAACTTAACAAAAGCTCGCAGCACGCGCGAGAGCTTTGCTATCTTTTCCTCACGTACTGCGGCTTTTATAAGTCGCGTGGCCCAGAAAGATCGCCACTTCGCCATGCCCGAACTTCCGTCTAGTACCGGCAGCAGGAGTGGCTTCTTGTTCGTAACAAAAAAGGAGTCATGAAACTTCTACGTCTCGGTTCGGGTCGCGTCCCTACAGCCTGGCAACCAAGACTACCGGGTTGGAAAAGAGCTCTTTCATCCCTCCTCCCAAAATCACACCCTGCTTTGGCCGACGAAAGGAAGCTGCAAGACAGGCTCATGCCTCGTCCTGTCCTAACGATAAAAGAAGGGAAGTTCTGGATGTGCCTCTGACTAGCCATGCTGCCACGTCTACAAAACGGAAGCTTTTGGGTGATGGCAGAGCTCCCCGGATTTTGGGCCTGCCGTTCAAGATAACGCCAGTGTGTCGTAAACAGTGTATAAAGGTGAATCCGAAGCAAAGAGAGGAGTGCAGACAGATAAGGCTATAATAACCCTTTGCGGCCGCAACTCTGGCATTTCCACTTTTGTTCTTCCTTTTGGAAACGTTAGCTCAGTTTTGTCCCTACCGCGACGTTTTAACAATTCATAAAGTTTAATTCGAGTAGCTTGCTGTCGCTTACCCACGCCGCGTTTCGAAGTAACCAAAAGGCGGAAATATCCTTCTTTCAAGAATATTTGCTTGCGACCGCTGTTTATTGCGTTTTTTAAAGATATAATCCAACAACGAAATTAAGTTGATGTCGCGTCTTCACACTGTTGGTGTTTCTTCTGAAACATGCTATTGTGGCACTAAATGCCCAATATTGCTAAAAATTAGATCTTGCACCGAGCCTTGCGCCTGCTAATTCAGAACAGAGCGTGAATGCATGCTGAGAAAAAAATAGCACGGGGAGCCCTCATCTTAAGAAATGATGCGAGCAAAAAAATAACACGGGGAGCCCTCATCTTAAGAAATGATGCGAGCAATATGTCTGCAAGAAAGTCGGCCAGTACCCACAGAGGAACGGAATGCCGCTTTACATTGCTGTTACGCGACATATATGATATCGGTTTCCACTTTTCAGCCGGCAAAACAGGGTGGTTGCTTTCTGCCTGCGAGCAATACTTTAAGGAAAGGGTGTTACGAGACCTACCTTTTATAAGCTTTTCCGACAAGCTTGAAAACAAGAAATATATCGCAAGTAAAATTGCTGAAAACCTTTTGAAGTAGGAGTTTTTATGCTGAGCACCAGAAAATAGGCCACGCGTGGCACAAATCTACAACCGAACAATGAAAGAATCTATAGGAGGCATTTTATTGCAGAATTTCCTCAATTAAAGGGACCCTGAAAGGCATTTTGAGCACACTAAATGAAGTAGCGCAATCGTTAGATTGGGTCGTCAAGGTCATCTGGGCCAAGTATTACTCTTTTACGAGCAGCGGAAAGCTCACACTTTTGTTGCAAAGTTTGTCGCTTTTTTCTCACCCTTTCCTTCGTGTTTTTGGACGCCGCCATCTTCACATGTCTACATCATCGATTCCCCGATGTTCGTCATGAGCTAGACATCCTGCTATTGGGCGGCTTTTTCACGCACTTCCGGCAAAGAGATGAGTCGTCTGCTCAGCGTCGACTCGCCGGCTGATCTGCCAGCGTAGTGCCGGAGTGCTTGGACATTTTACGACAAACGAAACAAGTGTAAAACAAACGCTTAACCGTTCGTATTGAATGCAACACGGCCATAACACGACATGGATATTCTCTTACCGGAGTACGTTCCATAAAGAAAGCGTTGAAGCCCCGTGGCACTTCTTTCGTGCAATCGCAGAGAACGCCCTGGGCCGAATGCCCGGGTTTGACGGATACATTTTTTTCCCACTTCAAAACAATCCAGAGATGCGTTTCGAACGAACACAACGTCACAACATGCGTTGCAAGTCTGAACCGCGATTGACAGACGATGGGTTGCCTCCTCCTGCCCGTCGTAAATTCGGCACTCACCTCGCGCGCGGTTTGCGGGGACGAACAGCAAGTCACTTAACTCTGGCGCGCAAGCCGAGATGGCTTTTAGCCACGCACACTGCACATACCCCATGCGAGGTTGAGTCGTACGTCGCTCGAGAAAGATAATCCAGACCATGGGAAGCACTATCCACCCGCAGAAGCACAACGTCGCATTTCATCGCGAAACAAAGGCGTCCACAACGCACACACCATCGCCTCCTGTAATGCCAAACGCATCTCACACTTCCTAATGAGAGTGAGTGGTACGACTGCAGTGCCCACATGTCGCGAGGTGGGGCCCCGAGCTGAACCGGGATCACGCAAGCGTAACTGACCTCTGGGGCGGTTTGTGCCTTGTTGCCAAGGCAACCGATGTTTGAGATCGTCAAAGAAAGGCGCTCGCTCCAGCGCTAGAAAGCTCAGAGCCGCGTCGGAGCATGTTTTGCCAACGTTGCCGCTCTCCACCACGCGTCGCCCCAAGCTGAACTGGTCACATGATTGAAGCGTCTTGCGCACGGGTTCTGTAACGGTTTAAAATGTCTTTTTCACATGGCGCCGGCAGGAATTACCACCACCGCAAAATAAGACCCGGCACCAGCGGGGCCACATCTGATACGGCGCTTTTTGGATAAACAGTGCGCGGTGCATGAAAGGGACCGAGCGCACGATCCACCCCGAGCGGCTGCGAGTTCGCCGCCGATTAAAAGTCACGTGCTGCACTGCAGCAACGCACACCGCGAAAGGGCAAGGCCAGGCCACCGCACACATGCGGCCAGATTTTTCGTTCGCTTATCTATCCTTGAGCGGAGTGCGGAATTCATGGTGTCAACAAAACTTGCCCGTAGCAGACGGCAGTCGGAGGAGCGTAATGCGGAAGTACGTCACCGCTGACTAGCGCAGCATCATGGGAGGGAGTGCTCGCGCGCCGTCAACAGTTGAAAAGAGGAGGAAACGCGGCGCGACGATAATGCGCGGTTTTTGATTTACGATTTCTCAGCTAATACTCATCGCTTTAACAAAATTCTTGCGGGAGGAGATTGCTAATACATTGTCTTATTTGGTTACGTGTACATCCATGCATCGGGGGAAGGTATTTCAGGACCCCTTTAAATTGCTCCAAACGTCTCAGCTGCATATGAGCTAAAGATTCTCATTTCTAAATATAGGAAAACTACAAAACGTATCTGCTATTCCCACACAATGGTTCAGCACGACGCTTTTACAAGGCTGCCACTTTGCTTTGTAGTTGGTATGTCCAGCCACACCAGCTTCTATGCTTGCCTTTTAGATCAGTCCGGACAGCATAAACCCAGACATGCGAGAATGGACGCTGAGTAAGCTGGTAAATATGAGGCTGTGTCTAGAGTTCCACCCGACGGTACTATAAGCACTTCACTAAAGTTACATCCACCAGCGTTTCGCAAAGTATAAAAAAAATCAAGCCCCCTTCCACTCTGTGAAGAATGAAGACCTGCAAAGCTGGGCGCAGTGCACGGAGTGCACAAATAAAAACATGTTTAGTTGTAATTTGCGATTCAGCACACTACCGAGCAAATTAGACGAAGGAAATTTGAAAGGACTCAGCATTTCTTTAGCACACAAACATAGGGCTGTCTGTTTCCATCCCGCGTCGTAGGCATCTTACTGTCTGTGTATCACCCCAAACCACTGCGCTCGACCAAGAAGGGCGCCAGATGGGCCGTTTGACGTCCAAGCTTAAATGTCTCGCCAGCAGAATGGTCATGCCATCAGTAAATGCCTGAAGCATACAATTGTACGTGCACGCCCACCCCCTTTAACTTCCCAACCTTGCATGCATCAACTGGCAATCGGTAATGTGCGCATGCCTAAAGGGAAAGACACAGCCAAGTGTTTGCTCTGAAAGCCATTCAAGCTAAACATGAAATATTGGCTCACGTCGATGATCCAAGCGATCCGGTTGCTGTCTATCCTGGAGGGCTTCGCAGCTACTCGGCGAGCAGGAACTTGCGGTGGAAATGGCAGTGGCAGCAGCTTTTGTTTGTTGTCGCGCCCATTCACCCTTCTTTGCGGCCGACGCTCCTTCAATTCCCGCTCTTCTTCCTCCGAGAAAGTGACACGCTTTCGTTCCATAGCGACTTAAAACGTGGAAGGGCTCGAGCTTCATTCGATCGCTCAAACATTTCCGTTTCCTTCAATCGCGCCGCAGGCATCTTAGGGATGGTGTAACGGACACAAACCCAAAACGCTCGACCACGGAGGACAGCTGACAGGTTGCATTGAGCCGTGAGACTTCCATGTTTAAATCTCTCACGAGCACGAAGGGCGTATTGTTGGTACGTGCATGAAGCGTAGCTGCGTGTGCACTCCCCTCCTTCCACCGCCAAACAGTGCGCGCGTAAACCGGTAACCAGTGTGCTTAGGCGCGAAATACACCGGCGAAAATGTCCTTCGGAAAGCCTTTCAATCTGAAGAACAGTTATGAGCTCACTTTGGCGATCCAAGCGGGCAAGCTGCTACACCCGAGCGAAATTCGCAACACGGGGTGACATTTCTGGCAGCAACGGCGGCGAAACGTTCGGCGGCAGCGGCTACGTCGTTTTGACGCCCATTCGTGCTTATGTTGATTATCCGCAATCATCTGGTAAAGGCGCTACTTCCGTTATCGGCCGTATGCGCAACTTATGAAAGAGGCAGCGGTGGTGGCGTGGGGTATAACAGTTGTGAAAAGGGGTCAGCGGTGGAGAGGAGGAGCACAGAAGTGGCGCCGAGTAAATCGTCTACACCGGAATGAAAACTGGGGGCTGAGACATATACCGCTTTGCAGTAAAAATCCCCGTGTATGGCCCCATACATCTCTCTGCTTAACATAATGTAGCCTAACATAGCGTGACCTAACATAACTGAACAAGGAGAAAAAAACACGTTAATTCACAATATTGAAGTGATTAAAATTATAATTGAAACTAAAGATTGATTTATTGAATGAACGTTTATTGAAAACGGTTATTGCAGTTCTGGTCGGCTTTATCACTACGAGAAGCCGTGGTTTTCAGCTGCCCGCACCGCCCAGGTTGTTAGACAGAGTTGGACATCCAGGGTCGAGTTAAACAGCATGGCCTGCCAGGGTGGCTGAGGCGATGGTATCGCATGAAGTAAAGTTCTATGTTCATGTAAAAGGTGCAAAAAAAAATAAAGCGCACAAGGGCGGACTCCACTTGCCGCCCCTGGGATCATAAAGATGGGATTATAAGGGTTCGCGAAGGCCCTTCTCCTGCGGAAACCCAAAAATAAGAACTGACGGAAAATCTGCACCTCAGCGGCATTTTTTTTCTTTATTGTACGCCATCACAACGGTACACGCTCGGCCCTGCGTCCTTGCGTCTTCCCAGTCACAAAAACTCTAACTTCGTGGGACGGTGCTTTGGCCATGGCTCCAGCGCAAAGCCGGAGCCCCGTCGGACGGCACTCTAGAGACTGCGTAGAAATTAATGTAGGCTGCCACGAGCCTGCATATGTGTTAGGAGGGCGATGATAAATATCACTCACGTAGAAATCACTGTAATAGCACACAGGCACCATTTGTCTCGTAATTGAGAGGCTCTAAGTTTGCGATGCTTCCTTTTTGCTCATAAAAAGTTTGTAGGCGGGAAAAAAAAAGTAGAGAGGAGAATGTTATCGGAGAGTGTTTGGACTTCAAAACATTCAATGGGTTTAAAGCTTTGTTTCAAACCACTTACATCTCGCAAATATAAGCGTAGAAAACGATTTTCACCGTCCTGGCAGGCTGGTGTTGCAAATTTACCTGGTTCCGTGCATTATAATCGGGGTGTGCCAGGAGACACCGTTTTGCAAAAACATCAGAGACAAAAAGAACACTACCTTGCTAAAAGGCTTTAAAATCAGTATTGTACCAACGTAAGCAGGGTGAAATATTTGAAAGCGTGATCAACTAAGCATTTGTGCTTTTTTCTCGTGGAACTCGTTTGGCGGGAAATTGAAATGCCGTTAAAAGGCTCCGGAAACGTACTACATGATTTAAACGCAAGCACTACGGGAGCAGCGATTATGATCGCGCAAAGACATGTGCATTATGCACCATGCCTGTCATTTTACAGGGCCATATGGGTACTCATAACCGAACTAACCAGGAAGCGAATGAAATTCCAAAGTGTAACGCCACTGTATTTTCATTACTGTTTTCGAGAAATTAATCATTACCGACTGGGGAGAGCCAGGTATCCAGCAGCTCATCGCAACTTGGGAAAGTGGCAGTCAGTAACGTGGCATCTACTACAGTCTTGCACCTATCCCAGAACCAAGTGACATACATTGTTGCCCGGGGCTCTATGAGCACGAGCGCACAGTATGTTATGCAAGGGCTGACCTTGAACACATTCTATGGGCCTGCCCCTTTAAAACCATCACATCTCAAGCACTAGAAATCACTTGCTCGGACCAGTGGGAGATCGTGGTGCTCAATTGAGAACCGCAAATTCAACTCCGGGCCGTTCAGATGGCCGACTCCTGGGCGCCGTCTGAGGGGAGGACTAAAACGGACTCCCCCTGCCTTCTTCGCCCACCATTCCTCGGGGAAAATAGTCATTCACTCACTCAGTCACTCACTTGACAAAATATTGTCACGTGTTTTATAAAAAAGGACACTCTTGTGTAGGAGATACAGCAATGGTGATCGACGACGAGGAAGAAGAAACGAAATCATCCTCTTCGGATCGCGCGTGCTGGTGCCTCGTTCTCGTTGCTTGAGAGCTTTTAGGTTATACCCTTCGCTGTCGCTCTTGGTTTTCGGGCATAATTAAACGACAAGGCCCCCCCCCACCACCCGGAGCACGTATTTGCTGTACACTACACTGGTGAAGAGGCGGGTCCAGGCCGAAACGGCACGAAGCTTTGACCAGGATGGGGATGATCGTCCCGCACCTTACCAAAATTTTACGTGGCAGCACAAGAGATGACGTGATAAGGGTGCCTATTTACAAACAGATGCGATGGACGTATTTACAGAACGAACAGGACGGCTATAAGGTAGCGCGCGCACGGACACAGCCACTTCTTCGTCGTCATCGTCACCATCTGTCTTCAGCCATGGCAGTATGGGACATTGTTCGTTTATGTGTCCCGCGACAATATAGCACTTTTAGGCATCAGCCCCGGAAATAAACATAAACAGGAACTAAAGAAAAAAAACAGACATTTTTAACACACTATAAAAGCAGTATTAAATGTATTCTCAACTTCTAATTCTTTATCGTATATAAAAATTCCGTGACAAGGTACAAAAACATTACGCATTTTCCCAAAGCTCGGTTTCTAGTAACCAATTTCTGGGATAAAAATAGTAAATAAAAATCCCCCTTTCCTCTCTCTCTCTTTCTCGTGGCACCGTAAAAGGCCAAAACGACACTACAAAGGCGACACAAACACGCCTCAAGTCCGAGTCGTCCGCCTTTTGTTGAGGCCACAGGTGAAACGATGGCTACGTAATAGACCTTTCCCAGGCTAAGCAGAGCACTCGTAGCGGGGAATACAAAAAGTACAATTGGTAACTATTTCAGCCATAGTTGCCGTTAAAGCTCCGTACAATACAGTGAATCATGAAGGACGCCCGTGGTGATAGCCAAGAGGCTTTGTTTGCAGCCACATGGCGCTCCACTTTTTTTCAACTTTATGCGCGAAGGTTGCTACTTTGAGTACGCTGTTGACAAAATTTAGTACATTTTCGCATGCCGGTGATTGAGCGTTCGATGATTTAGCGCGTCTGTAGCGAGCCGCGAGTGCCAACCATCTGTTTGGAGCTGAGCTCGTCGTCCCCATCGCATTCGTTAGAAGCGCTATCTGAGATAAGTGCGAGCCACCAAAAGTAATGGCGGCGCCCGCAAGCGCATTCGCAGATAGAGGTCGTAGAAAAGGTTCGTTACCATTCAGGTATCTTTTTAAATAAGAAGCTTAAAAAATAAAAATAAATGTCTGTATCAAAGTTATAACTTCTCACTTATTTTCGTACAGCGTTTCTCATTCTTAAAAAAATGTGGTTGATTCCTCTGTCATGGTAATCGGTAAAACACGAAAGTGAAATGTGCAATGAAATCTTCAGCTGAGCATGATTTTCGGGTCGGCGGCTGATATTATGGGAGCGCTTGGCGAGCGACGTCCTGGTGGCGGGTCACTTCAGTAAAGGTGTACTGCCGTCATTTCCGTGGAATCTTGGTGTATCCAGGCATAAAACACCTTCATGTTAAAATATAAAACGCGAAAACCCCACGTATATGTACTGATGATGATGAACATGATTGCTATTAGTTTCCCCTTTGTAGCGGGGTGATGACATGTTATCTTACCGAAAAGGACTAATATACCTATGTTTTATACTCTTTGTTTAATACTAGCGCTGCTCTTAGGGCAGGCACCAAAAAGCTTATTAGGCACAAATACTTTTTTTTTCTCCGCACACAGCTTGTTATACTCTTTCGAAGCCGCCAACAAATAATCTCTGCCCTTAATCTACGGCAATCGGCACTAGTTTCAAGAGACCCTCCCACCTGTTCCCTTTTCTCCTATCTTTCCTGGGACAAACCAGGCAGCATCAAATCTTCCAATTCAATCCACACCGGCACAAGCAATCGCCGGCCAGACTAATATCTGGAAACATTTCGTTCCCCCAGATCTCTCGACGATAAGAAGTGACCTAGCTCCTCACAGAGCCTCGAACATACCAAAGAGTTAGCGCTAACTGAAGATAACCCAGCCATTGATGCCCACCTGTTGCACCTCTGGGAAGCCCGAAACGGACTCCTTAAACGATGGAGAAAACGCAAGACAAACCGTAAGCTCCGGATTCGCATCGCCAAACTCACGGTCGAAGCAGAAACTTACGCTCGTAATTTAAGCCAACAAAACTGGTCGGAGTTTGCAATAAACTTCAAGGAACCCTGGGAACCCGTCGCACCTGGCATCTTCTCCGCTCCCTCATGGAACAAAAGAAATCCAAATCGACGACGGCGCATCAACTACGTAGACTGATACACAAACCATCCGGGCACTGAGCAAGACCTCATACAAGAACTAGACGAAACCCCTCAAAGCAACACTCGGCAAACCAAACGCAAGTTTATCCCACCATACACCGGTACCCCCCCAATCTAGACTTAGATGAACCTTTTTCAATAGCCGAAATGGAAGCCGCAGTGCGTAACCTCACAAGAACAACCACCCCAGGAAAAGACAAAATTCCGAACAAACTACTTCGCAACCTCGACCCCAATAGCCCTCGAAAGCCTACTACAGTACATCAACAACCAATGGACATCTGGCTCCCTACCACCACAATGGAAACACGCAGAAATAACCCTCATAACCCAAGCCGGGAAAACCTCTGAATACAAAAAATTTGCGGCCCATCTCATTAACCTCATGTGTTGGAAAACTCCTAGAACACATGGTCCACAACCGACTTTCACCCCAACATAGAGGACAACGGTTACTTCCCCGAATACGATGTATGGATTCCGCTCACACCTCTCACCCCAAGATGTTCTACTCCACTGAAAGAAGATATCATTGACAAACTTACCAATCACCACAATTATCGATTCTGGCTCTAGACATCAAAGGAGCATTTGACAAACATCACTCATCAAGCAATCCTACAAGATCTTGCCTCTACTAACTGCGGCCAACGTCTCTACGACTACGTTGGCCTCATTCTTAACCAATCGCACTGCAACGGTGGGAATCGGGCACCTCCGTTCCGACGTTTTCCAAACTATGCCTAAAGGAACCCCCCCAAGGCTCAGTGATATCTCCATTACTGTTCAACATTGGTATGAAAGATCTACCTCCTCTGTTGGCAAACTATCCCCAACCTGCGACACGCCCTATACGCCGACGATCTGACACTCTGGGACTCCTACGGGCTCCATAGGTGACCAACAAGACGCCCTCCAAAGTGCCATCCAAGTAGTACAACAATACCTGCAAGCCCGGGGGTTGGAATGTGCCCCAGAAAAATCCACCTTACTTACACTGTGTAAACGAACACCTAAACAGCGCGCCAACTTTATAACCGGATCCTGAACTCGCATCATAATCACCCGTTCTTAACGTCCCCCACCTCCGATTTTGGGACTCACTATTCCTAAAGACGGGTCGGGTGCCCAAACAATTTTGCCACTCCAACGTACTCTCTCACAATTAATGCATCTTATCCATCGCGTTTCTCACCGAAGATTTGGCCTCCAAGAATCAGATACTCTGCGCATAATCCAAGCCATCCTTATCAGCCGGATTGCATACAGTGCTCCTTACCTAGCCCTGAAACCCTCCGAACAAAACAAACTGAACACCGCGATACGGCAAGCCTACAAAAACCGCACTAGGATTGCCCCCTAAAACGGCAACAAGCAAGTTACTACAACTGGGCGTCCACAATACGTGGGAAGAAATCCAAGAAGCGCAACCGAATTTCTCAATTCACACGCCTCCAACTCACCACCACGGGAAGAGCGACCCTCCGCCGGCTAGGGTATTCGACCCCACAACAACCAGACGAGAAGACACGCATCCCCGGACCAATTCGACAACACATCAGAGTGGCTCCAATCCCACGTAATTATGCATCCGACCTATAACAAGGCACGACGAGCAGCAAGAGCACGAGCAATCCATGTTGCAGTATGACCAACCTCCCCTTCAGTCGCTATGCAGACGCCTCTCCATACCCCCACAAATCTGCGCACGCTGCCAGTGTGACCGACGCCAACGGAAAAGAGTTAACCGCAGTCACGACCATTACAAAATCTATAGAAACAGCCGAAGAAGTTGCTATCGCCCTAGCTGCCACCACTTGCGAAAACTACACAGTAATACTGACAGACTCCCAAGCTGCATGCCGCAATTTCTTGATCGGACGAATATCCTTAAAAGCATTGGCTATACTAAAACAAATTAGCAACTTCCTGAACTACAGATTGTCTGGACACCTGGCCACGAAGCCCTCAAAGGAAATGAGTCGGCACACGCCGCCGCCCGCGCGCATACACACCGGGCCGTTTCCCGAGAGGGTGACAAACTTCAAGATGGCGACAATCCTCAAGCCCACGCCCCTGAGAAAATATGCCGATATACTCGACCACTACCGGCGCGGGCGCCAACAATACCCAGCACCCCACCCAAACCTATCTAGAACCGAAGGTACAATACTCCGGCGACTACAAACAAACTCTTACCCCCACAATACCCTACTCCATGCAATGTACCCCACCCTCTACCCCGCATCTTGCAAATACTGCCCCCATCCTGGCACCCTATACCATCTGGTATGGGGGTGTCAACAAACCCCGTCCCTTACTCCCAATCTCCAACCTACTTACGAGCAGTGGTGGCACAACTGACCAGCTCCGACCTCTCCTCCCAGCGTAGCCTGGTAGAGAGGGCCCGGGTGGCCAGTGCAGGCCAGGGTATCCCGGACTAGAGGAAACCCCCCACCAGGCGGGTGCCCAGACAGCAGCACCTAAGGCTCGCATAAATAAAGTTTATTCCTCCTCCTCCTCTCTTACAGGTGGTAACTGTCCTAGGCAATATTATCCCCTCTGCTTTTCGTCCACTAGCATTATAATCATCTTTTCGTCGCCTCGACAGCCTCGAAGTTAACTTCCTCTGTGCTACCCTTAGATCCTAGGGCTTCTGGAAGCCGAATATTTCCCTCATGTAGATTTGGATGGATACCCTCACATTCTGACACTACGTGCCGCATAGTTTCTGTTTCTTCGCCGCAGACCACGCATACGCCATCATTTTATTAATACTTCCCCACAAAGCTCTCAGTTCGCAAGAACCTGCTCTAGCCACAGAAAGCAAAGCACTGCCCTGGGAATTAATTATCGTAGAAATTTTCCTTTCTGATGCTCAATTTCTCAGCCCTGTACATCTCTAACGATGTTTCAGCTTCCATTTTTTCTCTCCATTTATTGGTTTCAATCTGCCTTGCCTCTTTTTTGGTTACCTTGGCTGTTTTGGATTCTCCACTTTTCTTTCCGTATTTCAATCGTTAGCCTTCTAGTCTTCCTTAACCACTGCATGGCCACGCTTTTCAAGTATAGGTACCTATAAACCTTAGCTGCCCACCTTCGTTGATCAATTGCTCTCAACCTCATCTCAAACATATTTTACTCTGCTTCTCGAACTTCAAACGACGCCCAGCCCATATCCCCCTGTATCGCTTCGTTAGTTGTTTTTCCATGCGCGCCTAAGGCCAAACGGCCTACCGTCCTCTGGTTCACTTCAAGGCCTGATAGAACATCTGATTTTAAGCAGAGTGCAGCATTTGCAAATGTGAGACCCGTAACCATTACTCCTTTCCACATTCCTCTCACTACTTCATATTTGTTATACCCCCACAGAGCTCTATGCTTGATTATAGCTGCGTTTCGCTTTCCCTTACCCCTAAGTTGATCCTCGTGAGTTCTTAAGTAGTTATCCCCTTCGTTTATCCACACACCCAAATATTTATATTCCTTTATATTTTATATTAAATTCGCCTTGCTGGATAGATACTGAGTCAGTGGTAGCGTCATTGAAAACCATTATTTTCGATTTTTCAGCGCTAAAATTTAACCCGAGGCCGGTGGCTTCCTGGCTGCTAATATTTAATAGCCGTTGCATATCGGTCTGGTTATCAGCTAAAAGAACAATGTCGTCTGCGTATAACATCCCCAGGATGCGCCGTTGTACCACTTCGCCTTGCAGCATATGGGTTAGGCTGAACCGTACTTGACTTTCTTCCAGTTTCTTTTCTAACCATTCCATGTAAAGCATAAACAGTATTGGGCTCAAAGGGCATCCCTGTTTCAGTCCCCGATGGGTATTGACCTGCTGGGCGCATTTCTGTCCATCCCATGTGAGGTGCACTCTATTGTCTTTATAGATTGCTATAAGAAACTGTATTAACTCGTCCTCTAATCCCCGGAGTTTCAGCATTCTCTACAGCAGTTCTCTGTTTACGTTGTCAAGAAGACCCTGTGTGCAGAGGTGCACCCTTTACAGGCCGATTGCTTCGTTTTACTGGCGTCACTTCCGTGACGGATATGATGTCAGTGAAATGTTGGGGCCACCCGGAATAAAACAATTTCGTGTTAAAAAAAACTTGTAGAATTTCTTTTTTTTTCCTCGCCTATAGATGAGGCAACTGACGTAAAACTAAAACTCAGTAACTAGTTATGTCTTAAATCTCGTGCCTGGATTCCCTCTCGACGTGGCCCCTGTCCTGCTGCGTTCGCTGTGAAGCCCCAGGGCCGTAAACTTCGCCGCAGGTCGTGCTAAATGAAAACTTATGGCTGCCATAAAGGCTGTGAGGAGCAACGCCGTTTAATTTAAAGCCCATTACTCGGGCCGTATTCTCAACGCTGCTTTCATTTTGGGACCCGAGTTATCGTCTGTATCGCCAGTGCGAGGCCTAATGTGATTACTCGCAGGGAGAAATTTGCGAACACCCATTGGCCGCCTATCACTCTTTGTCTTCGTATCGCTAGGAACAAGAACTGGCCGCACACGAAAGCGCTCGTCTGGTGCATTACCGCGTTTCAACAGCGAACTTCGGCAAATACCCATGTGGCCTTTCAAACATTTCGTGCCGCGTAATTGAACGAACAAAGTTAGGATTTTGTTTGGTAGTCATATAACCGATAACCATGCCGAGTTTGTTTTACATACTACTTTGCGATATATATATATATATATATATAATATATATATATATATATATAATATATATATATATTCGTTTGTTCAATTCTAGTGAATGAAGCGCGCGCTAAAAACTTCCCTCCCATCACGTCCGCACAAAGACGGCTCAGGTTTCTTTAATGGAAGCGTTCCATTCATCGTTTACGAACCGTGAGCTGAAGATAGCGCGATGACCAAACGCCAGTTTCGAATTACAATACGCAGTTCAGTAGTGAAGATTTTATAGTATCTTGTTTTCTTGAAGCAGTAGCAGTATGAAACGTCAGTTTGAGCTTAAAATACCCGGTCCTACACAACCTAAATGGCATCCGTGGGCCGAGACACACGAGATTTTTCCCGATGGTCCAAGGGGGACAACTAACATCGACTAACACGGCTCCACGTTTTCGTGAATGCAAAATGTTCGACAAAAACACTGACGACCCCCAAAGGGGCGCAGCTTCTGTGTTTCGCCATTAAGGACGAAGTTGCTTCCGGTGGCTATGCGTTACTTGTCCTGTAATTTGTTAGGGAGGCTAAACTAATTTGAAACGAAATGGGGCTCTTCTGCCAACGATTCCTATGGGAGGATAACAGGACGCTCTTTCATCCGTAAACAGCCCGAGCTGTAACATCGTCACCGTGGACTGTGTACATCGAAACTTATAAAAGAAAGCGTGAACTGGCAGCTAACGTTCCCCTGGTGTAGTGAAAAGTTTGTCGCAGCAAATTAATGTATAGGAATTAGTGTGTGCAGCCCCCTATGGTTACGGCTGGATGCAAAGTTACAGCTTGTTGAAAGGTGAAGGAACAGCCTGAAGATGGAATTACTTGAGTGGCACAATGGTAGGAATTCTTGTGAGACGCAGGTAAAGCTTTTCCAGGGGTGCAGTGATTGTTACGCAAAGGAAGTACTGCCTCTGCGGGTACCCCTGCGGGTATAGCTCCCTAGTATGAGAGCTATACCCGCAGGGATGTAGTTTCCTATTAGAGAGCAGGTACCCCTAATGCAGGTATAGTGCAGGTATCCCCGGTAGGGATACCCGCAGAAACCGACGAATGTTGTACGCATTGTGTTCACGCGTGTTTTGTTTTAAGGTAGGCATCACCCGGGTGCAAGTTTTCTAAGTTCCGATTTGTTTCATGTTCAACTAGGTGCACCGTACATTACCAGGGCCACATTCCTTGCATCATTACATTTTCCGATATCAGAGATTTACGTGCGTTCAATGGCTGTAAACTGAGGTTGCAGTCTATTCAGCTGCTGGACTGCGAAAAAAAACGCCTTTCATGGGCTGGACAAAATCAAATCGAATTGATCTACAACAATAATGACGAATAAATGTCACCAAGAACAATGTCATGTCCGGGTTTGTTTTCATGTTTACCTGCGGCTGACTGTTTGCATAGGTACACCTTTCTCGCTTTGCCACGAAACAATTTGCACCAATTACGTGCGGTGGCCCGGATTATATTGCCTTCATTGCTGAACTCTATGGGGTCAGGTGCAAATCGGTTATGAACGCACGGGTAGGGTCATGTCCGTTACATAATTTGAACCAGCCGACATTTCTTGCATCGCTGCAAAGTTGGTTTTCTCCTTACCGATGCATTTTTGCCACTATTTTCCGTGCGTGTCATTATGGAATACGACACAACATTCATATCGATCTTTCACTTAAAACACAGCTTTCAAGATTAGTTTTACCATTTTGGGTGAATTCGGACTAGCCCATGTGGCACTGCTGCTACTTCTCGGCAAAATGTTTTGAGTTTAAACTTGTTCTCCTTCAATAGCCAAACGAATCATCACGTCATCCCTGCAATTCAAGTCTCCTCTATTTAGCACGTCACTCACTCACTCACTCACTCACTCACTCACTCACTCACTCACTCACTCACTCACTCACTCACTCACTCACTCACTCACTCACTCACTCACTCACTCACTCACTCACTCACTCACTCACTCACTCACTCACTCACTCACTCACTCACTCACTCACTCACTCACTCACTCACTCACTCACTCACTCACAGCTTCACGCTAGGAAACTTGCGTGTCAACCGAGGAGAACCAATTTTCCTCTAGGTGGTGTTGGGGGAACTCCACATAACCGCGGCTTCATTACCACCTCCGAGGCACCCGGATGTTGTATAGCGATGCCTGCAACAGAAAACGGTCGGGTTCCGGGAGCCCCTAGTGTAAAAACATGGGGGGTTAATTAATTGCGCTAGAGTAATCGGAATCTGTGTAATAAGCATGGAGCAGGCAAAAGCAATAACGTGGCCCAGGAGAAAAAATAGTGAGATAGAAAAACACTCCTGCGATGTACGCTCTCATTGATTGCATTTCAGCATTTGCTGTCTGCGTGTCTGACATTTGCTTCAGCGGCAATAGATGTCGTCCGAAATCCCTTCATCGCAATTCATGGCATATATTAAGGGACCCTAACGAAGCGGTTCGAAAGAGGGTGGAATATTTTATTCCAGGTCCGTATCGAGTCTGCGTGGTCACGCTAAACGAGTGACGAAAAAATGTTTTGGACCTTCGGCCGCATCGGCTGCGCCCTACCGCGAATGGGCTTCGTGCGTTTTTTTCGGATATCCCAAATGTCGCCACCGTTCTAAGGTGCTCATTTTTGCTAGATTGACGCCGGCTTTCCAATTGGCGAACATTGTGTTTGTTAAATTCCTAATAAGCAAGGAAGAGCAGCAACAAGTATTGGTGTTAAGGGGGATTCACTTGTTAACGTTCCAATGGGATTTACTGCTTCATGATCCACGGCCTTAAAAACCATCGTGCGCTATACGAAAAGTTTTGCCGATTCTTGAAAAGGCTCCAGGCACCCGCCGTCGGTAGCTCAGTGGCTATTGCGTTGCGCTGCTGAGCACGAGGTTGCGGGTTCGATTCCCGGCCGCGGCAGCCGCTTTCCTGGTGGAGGCGGAAAGCAAAACAGCCCGTGTGTACGGGATTTCGGTGCACGATAAAGATCCCCAGGTGGTAAAAAAATTACAAACCATCTTCCCATAGGGGAACCCTGAGTAGTATGCGAAGCAGCCATGTTGGTCGACTAAAGGGGTTCCCATTAGTTTTCAGTTCATCGTTTCCGTTGACGTTCAGCTTCGCGTGCCTTCATTGTATCAGTAGCTTCTTGACGTAGTTTGAATGAGTGAAGGGCATAAGGCGCATTCGTAGCACATGCTCCCGTCTCAGTTTGTAGCGCAGTGGGAAGAGCGCCACGTACCTCCAGTTGCGGCCAGAGAGTCGTGGGATCGAAACCGGGCGCCGCCTAACTAGTATTTCTTTTTATAGTGCAATGCGCCGACGTCAGCCCAAACGCTGACGGGGCTGAAGAGACGCGCATGCGCAGTAGAGTGAATCCGGAACCCTCCACTACGGCGCGCCTCATCGCCTGCGTGCCGTAGTGGAGGGCTCCACACAATCAGTCAATCAATCGAAAGGGCTTCAGGCGGCCTAGTTTGCTTATTTCCAGGATATGTCACTTCTCTACTGAAATAAAGAAACAAAACTCTCGTTTGCTGGTACAGCGAGGGCCATCTAGTGAAAACTAAATGAACTAAAACGAATTTCTTGTTTATTTTTTTATTTCAGTAAACAAATGCCATATTTCTAAACAAAGCAAGCTGAGCCGTCAGGAAAATTTTCATGTGTCTGTAAAACGTTTTGCATCGGCAGACGATGCTTTTTCAAGCCAGTGGGTCATGAATTTGTAAGTCCCATAGGGATGTGGTCAGGTGAGCCCCCCTTAAACAAAAAGGATCGTAGCATGCTATCGTCGAGTAAAATTTTATCCTGAACAAGAGCGGTTAACACAGAAATCTTTTTTTGTAGACGCTAATTTATTGTTGCACCCTGTTTTCAAAACAAGAACAACTTGCTTTCTGCGCTCTGTTGAAGATCAATTTTGGCTACGTGTGTACAAGATGTTTTCTACTAAGTTGTATTACGCATATATGTATTTCGTCCCACCAGCAATGTGCCCATGTGCAAATTCAAATGCCATTTCTGTTGTGCGTTCTCGTCTTTTTCTCTTTACTGATACATAAGCGTGTTATTTGTTGTTCCGCTTTTGGTTCATTCGAAGTTTGATGTTACCTTACAATTCTGTCACGACACTCACCCTTTGTTACCCCCCTTACACAATGCCCAGCAATAAGGGCCTGTAAGGTATTTCTAAAATAAATAAATAAATAAATAAATAAATAATAAATAATATACGCATTAGGTTCCCCATGTGCGGTGGCAACAAATAGTTTGTTACGTGTTTCCAGCCAAAGATTGTCTAGCGCTACGAGTGATACGGTGTAACTTTGATTACTTTTCCCGCAACTTGACATTTTCTTGCCGTTATATTGTTTAGGGTTGAAAAATGTCGTGTTTGGTTATTGCGACGACAATATATTCAAGGGTGGACTTTTTGGAGCCTACTTCGAGGATATCTCACTTGGTAACGACAGGACTTCTTGCAGTATTATTGACGGGTTTCACGCGTTAAGCTCAGCATTCAACCCTTTTCTCGTATGTTATGTCAACCCTTTCTTGTGTTCGCAGAGCCGAACGGCAAGCTGGCGCCCCGTATCATGAAGGGCCAGGCGTCCGTGGAGGCGGCGCTGGGCGAAGACGCCGAGATGCCGTGCCTGGCGCGCGGCCACCCGGCGCCCAGCACACGGTGGTTCCGTCGGTCCCCCGGGGCACCCTGAGCCCCGTCCGCGCCGGGTCCCTGCACCTACCCGGCGCGCTACTCCTGCGCTCGGTGAGGGAGTCCGACCAGGGCCGGTACACGTGCCTCGCCAACAACAGCGTCGGCGAAGACCGCACCGACACCGAGCTGCTGGTCAGGCGTAAGTGTCCATCGTACCGTCGAGAGTCATCCCTGGTATTCTGAGTCCTTCCTCCCCTCGAGCCCACAGTGGAAGGGATCCTTGAAATCAATTTCCCCATGCATAAGCATTGCGGAATCCTCTTCTCAGACGAGTGGAGGGAGGAAATGAGTGGGAGGAGGCCTCATACTACGCACTATGTGTTGCCATAATGGGCGCTTTCCACTACGAGAGGTCTTGAGATAACAGAAAAAAATCATTACATCGAAGGGCCCGGAAGGGCCATGCAGACAAAAGAAGAATTCAACCCAGTTCCATCCAGTGTGAAATCTGCTGAAACAGCGGTTGTGGTTCTCATATGTCAGCTCGAACGTAAACGGGTGCTCGCCCGAATAACGGCAGCACCGTCGCCCCGGGAATTCCACGGTTCGCGCAGAGGAATCGGGCGCTAAACGTAAGCGGCAGATGGATCCCTCTTTTCTCCCTCCCTTAGCGGGAGGGAGAAGAACCCGGCCTTTCGAGACCACTGCGCCCTCAATAGATGTGTCTGAGAACCGCCGGCCAGGCTATTCCCAGATCCACCAATAGGGGCCACCGGCGGGTCCGAGAACCTGCTCCTACCCTTGAGTGACGCACGACCTACAGCAGACGGACGAAAATAGTCGACCTACAAAACCTGCGCAGTCAAAACAGCATAGTTAAATTTGAAAGTAGTCGTCTTTGGTACCTCACAAAACTCGATTCCAGTCACAAAAGAGGCTTTTTTGAACCGAATAGTGCAATAAATATTAAAAAACTAAACTTTCGCGCTACAGTAACGTGTTATGCACCGGAGTAACGTAATATAGGCTAGCACTAAACCATAGTTATCAGTTTTAACTGCACGTTAACGTTCAACTTGTACGACCAAACGAAATCTGGGGCCCCTCTCCTATTGCCCAGTGATATTTCTTGGCGGTGGCTTTGATCAGAGGCTGTAGTGACGCTTCACTAGGCCGTAGGGATCAGAGGCCTAGTTAAGCCAGAGAGACATTGCCGGAAGTTGTCAGGCGAGTCGCCATGCTTCGTCTGCTTTCCTTAATATCTCCATTATTTTTCTGAGTTCCCCATGACATAGTATCATTGTTATCGGGACAACGCCAGTCTTTTTCAAGAACCAAACTTATAGTTTGTCTCTATAGCCCCTTTAAGGGACGCGATACGTGTGCAAACTATCTGTCAGTCCCACTTGATAATAAAGAAGTGTTCTTCTTCTATGCCGGTAGCGGACGACTCTCGCGCTCCTTGTGTAGTTTGTTGTAACTTTATTAAAATTCTAAAGATAAGCCACTCGTCCGGTTGTTTTTTGTTGTGTATGGGCATGTGATGCTTACCATAAGCTCTTGTTGAATAACGGCGTTTTGTGTCTCCTTTTTCGGTGCCCCGTCTGTGTGGCGCTGTGATTGATTATGCGCATACGTTAGCATGTCATAATTACATCATGCGAGTTTTGAACACAATTTGCAGTGGCCCGAATAGCAACACCGGAAAGGGCTGCATACTCTCGTGATTTTACAGAACAGTCTTGTACGGGCACTGAACATACTTATAATCACTTTCTCATTGCATCGATGTTGACGATCGGACGGGGTGGTGTAGGTTCATAATTACACCGCAGTGTGGGCTAGACTAATTTCTCAGCGCACGTTTTGTCTTTACACTGCGCTGTCATTGTGAATATGGTCTTATTACCCTTCCAGGCTGAATTATAGAACTAGTAGGCAATTTTCGTATTTTAAATTCGGTCGACGCACCGTGTACACGCAATTTTCAAATCAAATCACGTCGACCGAAACTTAAGGTCTATACTTTTGACCTCTCCTCTATCTTCTCTCTTTGCAATTAATGGTTAACAGCCGTGGACACATAAATTTCAAAATACCTGCGATTCCGAGGTCGCGAAACTCTACGAAGGATCCGCTGAGAAACACCACTTTTAGTCGGCCACTTGTAAAGGACAGGAGAAGTTACCATTGAGACAGCGACCATGGCATGAATACAAGATACAGCTAGCCTGTCAAAGAGCTAGGCTTTTTTAAGTTAAGTTACGCGTTCTTATTGCGAAGACACAGGTTGGCCATTAAGGGCAATATAGCGGTATCCGTAATAGAAGGCAAGCTTGGCAGGGTTGCGGGCAGAAAGTTAGACGGGCAGGCAAGAAGTTTGCGGGTGATAAATTGGTCGCAGTTAGCACAGGACCGGTATAATTGGAGATCTATGGAAGAGGCCTTTGCCCTGCAGTGGGCGCAGATAGGCTGGTCATGAAGTAACTCAACTTAATTGAAGCCCCGAAATAAGTTGTTTTTGACCGAAACAAAATTTGTTCCGGCCAAAGTTGGAAACTTAGAAACTTCGCAGTGGACAACATGAGCAGGGACGAAGTACTAGTTGAGACACTACCAGTGTATTAGCTGCACCATAGCGGTACTATCAATCGGAAGTAGAGGCAATATTGCGACCACCCAGTCACGTTCTTGGCGGTAGCTTGGTGGGCAGCGCCAGTGACACAAACGAATACCTGTAAAGCCATAACAGCCGGTCGCGAAAGTGGCTGGTGAGCTGTTACTGTCTATTCTTCCTTCTTTAATGTACAGATTACTTGTTTGAAGTTTATGTAAAATTGCCATCACTATTATACCACAAAAAGTTATTTGAATGATCAAAACATATACCAGTTTGAATTGAACTTCTAAATATAACACTCAGAATACGAATAACAATCTTTCCTTACACTTTTAGCATTTTCAGGGGTAATTACATCAAACCCGCAAAAAAAGGGGCTGTTTGAGATGTTTAATAGCGCCAAATAATAATAATGCTAATTACAATCTAGGCTAAAATAAAACATTGTGCCATAAGGTGAAAATTTTGTATAGATAGTACGGAGCAACCGAAACATTTCACTATAGAAGATCACTTCATTTAAAATCAAACTACGGAAATGTCTCTAACGCAGATAGCCGGGCTAATGAGGAGTAAACACCTTTCAGGCGCACACTTCGTTGGCCGAGTGGATCACAGATGCACTCCAAAGAACAATAATTGCGAAATAAGCCTCGCGACCGTAAAACACGCCGCATTGTTTCCTCAACGGCCAACGAATTGCAGCGATGACGCGAGCGAACACTGACAGGGACAGAAATGTGGAACACACTGCCCTCTTTTAAAAACACCTAAATAGTTGCAAACAGAGAAAACGGTAAAAATTTCACCGCTGCGTTGTTTGCGGCAAAGAAGAATGCTATGCTCGTGGTACGAGACAAAGTGCCACGGGCATTAATTTTATCACCAAGTTTTTATTCGCAAATCACGAACCGTTTTCTGCACATCGCTTAACAAACTTGGGTTGTCGCCGCTGCGGAACGGCAGATTCCGGCGCTTTTGGCGAACACGATACGTAGCGTAATAATGAGCGGAGAGAGAGATAGAGAGAGAGAGAGAGGGAGAGCGTACTTTCAATGTTTATCTTACGGCAGCACCTCCTAATTATTCTCGCGGGAACCATTAATTCGCAAAGCTCGCGCGGAACCTTAAACTGCGATCTGCCGCCTTTCGCCGAAATGTCACCACGGGAGATCGTTTATTACGAAGCCCGTTCGTTCCGCTCGGATAGCCTTTTCAATCGACATTTTCAAGCCGCGCCACCGAGCGGTTTGTTCTGCTCCGAGTGCTTTTTTCCTCTCCTGTCTGCTTTCCTCACTTCTTTACCTCTAAATAAAAGGAAACAGAACATTGTTTTATAAAGGTGTATGTTATTCCGACTACAGTCGTTGCTGACACGTAGTGTCAATAAAAACGCTTTCATGCGAATGAGCTGAAGAAAATCTCGAACTTTTGCTCATTCAGAACGAACGTTTAGTCTGTTTTACTTTGTATTTCCTGCGCAGAAATACCGTCGAGTATAAAATAATGACAGAACAGATAACATCGCGAAGACATTCGACGTTGCAGTCAGACTCGCGCTGTTTTCTAAACACGGCTGCTGTGCAAGAAAATGGAGAATGATTCAGATTCGGATTTCGGGGTTTAACGCGTCGAAACTACACCTGAGCTCTTAGGCGCGCCGTAGTGGAGGGCTCCGGATTAATTTTGAACACCTGGAAATCTCGGCACACGGGCGTTATCGCTTTTCGCCTTTATCAGAAAAGCAGCCACCGTGGCCGGGATTGAACCCGCGTCCTTGGGCTCAGCAGCACAACGCCTTAGCTGCTGAGCTACCGCGGCGGGTAGCTTAAAGAATGAATGAGTGGCGACAAGGCAACGTTGGGGCGGCGGTAACTGGTAGTTCAGCGAAGACTGTGGTGCACTATATGAATCAGTGCTTCTGCGGTCAAGGAAGAGATATGAAGCGGAGACGGCAGCATAAGAAGTGACCATTTGCTGCTTACTGTGCACTTTGAAAGCGTTATTATGGGCAAACCCGAAAAAGCCCCAACGCGGAAAAGATTCCTAAACAATCAAGTGTAACAAAGCAAGGATATACTGGCGGCTGTGACCGCGGGGTCCAGAAAGCCTTGGTGGAACGTGTTGCCGAAGTCACCGCTGGGCCGCGACCAGTGGTCACCACCCGCCCCTAAAGTGCATATTGCAACACAGTTTCTTCCTCCTCCCCGTCTTCCTCCACCTCCTGTGCCACAAAAAGAAACCCAAAGGATAAGAGAATAAAGCGGCAAAGCCGGTGTCACAAAAAAAAATGTATAGAACGAGGTAACTGCACAACATCAGGTCGAGGGTGCAGATAAACGAACAGTAAGAGTTTAACTGCAAAGAAAAAAAAAACTGCAGAATTACTGCAACGTGTTAGGGCAGTTCGGTCGTTGCGAAGGCAGTCGTTTCCCCCTTTGCAGCCTATTCCAAATGTGTCGATACTTAGGGGAGACCGATCGCGAACTTAGACAGATAGGTGAACACATATAAGCTAGGGACGGTGGCAAGGAATCAGCCGCTGAGGGTCCTTATGAAGTGCCACGCCAGTTTCCGTCGTTCTTGGGGACCCGTCGCAACAGCCAGCCTTTCTCTGCTGTAACTGTGTGATTGTGTAGGGTAGCGCGCCCACTACCACGTGCCGTGGTCATCGGTGAATGAAGAAAGGCAGTGGGGGCAGAGTAGGAAAGGGGTTCCTGGCGTGCTTTGAAAAAATCTTGTATCCGTCCGTCTAACGATGACGATGGTTGAACGCGGGGGTTTCTCGGGAGGCATTCCTTAGTTGTCGTCTGAATTTGGACTTTGACTCATTGAGCTCTGACTATGCCCCGCACGAAGTTTCGACTTTTGATCACAACGGTTTTGACTTTGACCCTTCGCCATTTACTTTCGCACGATGATACTTCGAGTTCACCCATTGTCGTTGTTAAACGGAGAATTACATGATTTTTCTAATTTTGCCCGCCCACGCATCCCTCTCCAAATCCAAACTGCTTAGACCGAGTCGGCTTTCCTGCAAAGTGTTTTAGACGCGACATAGCCATCAGTGAGACGTATAAAGCTTCGCTTTCATAAATGTAGCTGAGTGGACGCGTGCGCGCATGGAATAGAGTGCATATGTTTGTACCTGCCCAATGACTACTTGCTCACGGACGGTAAGCCCGGCATAAATAGGAGGGATGAGGAGGGAAGGATAAGACAGTACATAAAATGCAGGATCATTAATCAGAGAAGAGTCTGGTTGGCTACCCTGCACATGGGAAGTGTAGCAGAAACTATCGAAGAAAAATAAACGTTATACAAAAAGATGGGGACAGGAGCTTGAGGAGTTAGAAAAAGAGTAAAGATACTGGCAAAGACAAAACCAGGGTCGATAACAATGCTTAAAGCAGAACCGGTAATCTGGCAAAATTGGCAAATCAAAGACGGTACGAGGCGTCCATACAATCGTTCAGACAAGCCTGTGGCCTTGAAAAAACGATGTAAAGCTTTCGTGGCCTTTTGGGACTGCGATAGGCAGCGCCTGAGACGTAAAACAGCCTGTGCAGTTAATGGCTGGCTGACGAGCTTCCGGAGGGAACATGCGGCATGTGCTTAGGAAGTCAGCTATGGTGAGGAGGGGAGGTGGAGGTCTGGCGACTGTTGCGGGCGTCGAATCCGGGTGTGCATCGGTAGTGATGGCGAGAGCCGTTGCGAGCTTACGCCACGCTGCCACGCGGCTCCGTTGGCCAGTATTCACACGGAGAGGCAGTGGCGTAGCCAGAAATATCTTTTTGGGGGCGTTATACCCAATGGAAAAAAAAAAAGAAAGAGAGGCTTCCCCCCCCCCCCTTCCTCTCATTATCTTCGTCCTTCTCTGCATTAATAAAATTTCGGGGGGTGTTCTGGCACCGACCCCCCCCCCCCCCTTCCTTGTCTACGCCCCTGCCGTTAGCATGCCGTTCGCAGCAATACTGGCGCGGCACGATCATATACGCCAGCGGAAACAATAACCCATCCTCTTTACCACAGTTTCCGCAAGAAATAGAATTCTATCATGAAGTAAAAAAGCACTGAAATCGACGCCGCCAAATATTAGGCGAGAAATAGGTTAATCTGAATTCCGGAGATATATACGGAAGGTGTCGTTAAAGGAGCTGTCTGAATGTTGTGACATGAAATCAAGTATCTAAGAACAAAGCTTTAAGCTAGTCAAAAGTCATGAAGTGTAGGCATTCACCATCGAGACGTACCTTTCGACTAGTTCAAAACTTTGCTCCTAGATATCTTATTCCAGAACGTTTATCACAGATATCTTATCTAACGTCCCAGTATTGGCTCTCAATTCCCGTATCCAAAGCTTAAACAACGAACCCTGCGCGTGTCCTCAAACCTTTTCTTTCCCATTTTAGCACACCTGGGCCACGGGTTTTGAGATACGACCTACAGATCTTCGCCAGTGATTTGATACCGTTGCGCTTTATAACTTCAGTGGTTAAGTCAGACAACGAAGGCTTAACGAGGGCGAGAAAGGGGATGGGGGGGGGGGGGGGGAGGGGTTTAGGAGCTGGCAACGATTCGCATTTTTCCGCCTACTCACAGAGCATACGCCTATCCTCTCGTTTCACCAATTCCGCATAACCTTCCGGAAACACTGGATTTCATCTAATTTTCGTTCCCCTTCAGTGCACTGGGTTGTGGCTTACGCGTAAAACCACCAGCGGCGCGTGTACCTCCCACAAACGACTCTACTCAGTTGTACCTAGACGGAAGCCAGAATATTAAGTTTGAGTCGTCTTCGTTACGCATGCATAGTTGAGTCGGCCTCGTTACGCATGCGTTTCGCTGACGCACACACCAGCGCGCGGAGTTCGCTTTTGCGTGGCTTTAAACACCGGTGGCGAAAGCCTTCAAGAGTCGCAGTCTTGGCGTCCGGATTTTGCGGGCTTCCAAGAGTCCTCCTTTTTTCCCTCTCTCTTTCTCTTCCCCTTTACAGGGATGAGTAATGGCTAAAAACAGAAATTCACTCTCGAGGTGAATACAGGGAAAACTGAAAACCATTTGCGGAAGTCGGGGGAGAGGCCTTGCGGGCTAATTAAAACCGGAACTGTGCCGTGCGAACCCTCTCCTCAACCCTTCTCCCCTCCTCCCCGATCCCCCTCACAAATACTTTCCAGCGCACCGGGAGTGTACGACTTAGCCCTGGTTGCCTTGAGCGCGCTTAATTTACGCCGGGGCGCAGCTTTTCATCGCGCCCGTTTCAAAAAAACAAACTCGCTGTTCGCGGGCGTCCCGCGCAAATGACGGAAACTGGCGGGAAAAACGCGATGCGCAGGCGCGCGAAATTGTGGGAAGGAACCGCCAAAAACGCAGGAGCAGCGTATCCGACAAACGCCACCTAGATACGCTATAAAGCCCTTTCACCTCGCGTTACAATCGCCGTGAGCTCAAGGACCATCCTTTTCCGGCTCCTGTTGGCGGAAGTTTTAGAAAAGAAAACACATCACTGCTCATGAAATGGAAGTTGGCTGTGTCAGTTACCTGACGAGAAAAGGAAAGGAAATGAAGCGATGCGGCATTGACCTTTCATGTAGACGGTGTTGGGATTGGTTCCCTTTAGAACTCGAGGTTTTTCGGCGGCTAGGCTAGCGACCGCTTCGGTAGGTGCGAATCGGGCGCGCACGCCCAGGGCTAGCTTGCGCGGGTAACGGTTAGAAAACGGGCTGCTTTCGCAGCGGCCCGTGTTCAAACCCGCGAGTTGAGGGTGTGCCCGGAAAGGCGAGCGAATGGCGTAGTTTTGAGATGAAAGCCTCGGTGAGATGAAAAATGCAAAGCCTTCACTGTCACCCTCTTCCTCTGCCTTTCCTTCTCTCTTAGACGTCCCCAATAAGAGCTGTGAGGCGGTACGTGCTTTTTGGTTCTGCGGAACGCACGAAGTACGAACCACGACGAATGGTACATGGTGTTGCACGTGATAAAGCAGAAAAAAAGGGATAACGAAAAAAAAATCATTTGCTGAGCGTGTCATACAACGAGGCATGAACTTTCTCACTCCCCCTCTCTCTCCCAGCGAAAGCAAAGAGGGGGAGAAGGCTACAAAAGCGCGAGACGGTCTTGAGCACGTCGTTCCAAAGCAAATCCTGCGCGTCCCTGTTTTCGTGTACTTTCGCTCGCAAAACTCTCTGAACTTCGCGCGTGCTAGCAACTAACCGAGGCGAAGGGAACGGGGGTACAAGTGGGGGAGTCGCCGGTTTAATTTCGCGAGCCGTAATTGCTCCCCGGGTCGCAACCTTCCCTGGCAGCAGCGGCGGCGGCGGCAGCGCGGCGCGGGCAGCCGAGGCGGCTTCCCTGCTTGTTCGCTTTGCACCGTCCGGTGGCCCCATTAATGCGGCCAATTTAGTCTAGAAAGAAGTGTCCCGTCAAAATGCGACCCACGAACTCGTGAAGGACGCCGCCCTATAGTCCCGGTACGGGGGAACAAATCTCGTTCGTTTCGACTCGTTTATTCATTATTTTTTTCGCTCTTCCGGCTGCCTCCCAAGAGTACTTTCGAATTAAGGGCTTGAAAATTAATGCTGATGGAAGCCGCCCTGCGGGCTGAACTTTTGTCCGCCGGCGTATTCAGAAGTGAACCACATCCGACACTGTCATCCACCTTTGTAGCTTCGCAGGACATCGATAGATGCTTACAACGTCGTAGTTTGCACTTTTAAAAAATACTTAAGCGTACCAAAATAATAAATCCGGTAGCATTTGCCTGCTATTGAATTAATTGCAGTGTTAAATACTGCACGACGAGAACAGTGCTGTTAGGACGCTTTCATTATCAGGAAAGCCGAATCGCCGTTGAAAATAGTAGTAAAAAGGCTTCATGTAATTACTGCATTGTTCGCAGGCTTCTAGAGGACGTACTCAACAAAACATGATCACCCAGTAGCAGGCGCAAGCTTGTTTTTTTTGGCATTGAAATTTATAAAGTTCGAGAGCTCATACGACGTAGTCTTTCAGTCTCAAACTTATCTAGTAAAACTCTGAATACTGAGAAAAAAAAATGCACGCGTCGGTGTCAATTTCAAGCTTAGACTGAACGCGTGCATTGTTGTGATATAAAATGCTTAGTTCTAGCGATAGTTCCCGGATCACATCTGGAAAAAAAAAATCGCTGATCTTGGCCTGCTTCTTCGTCCAGATAATGAAATTAAAGACGCTGGTCTCGATCTTCTCGAGGCTGCACAACTAGAAAATTCCAGCAGTACGCTGCGCCTTCGCACACCATGCACAACACGCACGCAAAAGAACAGCGCGCACGTACCACAATAACTTTGAAGGTAACAATTACAATTCCAAGGCTCTCTGAACGGACTCCAACAAAGCGCTCGCGATGGTCATCTCCGAGAGAAACAGTGATCTCCGAAAGGTGCGGGACAACTCGCCAAACAGCACCAACATGCAAAAGAAGGAGGAGGCCGTCAGCGCCTTCGTTCCCCTCTTCCCTTTCACGCGACGACATCGGGGGAAGACAGACCGAGAGGGAGAGAAAAAAAAAAAACTCTCTTCGGCAAGCCAAGGAACGTACGCAGCCAAAAAAAAAAAAGACGTGCGCAGTCGGGGCATCCCTACCTCGCAATGTCACATTTTCCGAGCGGGACTTGTGTGCCTAGAGAGATTTAGCATACCGGGCTCCGTCCGCTAACGCTACGGCGGCCGGTAGCGGGGCCGAATTGGGCAAGCGCAAATTCGTTCCATAGGGGAATAGTTGCGAGCCAGTCTTCGCCATGTCCGCGTATATTCTACATCCTCTCAACCTCGTCGGGCTGCAGCGACCCACGAAAGACATTCCCAGCTCGCGCGGCGTTCGATTACAAAATGTCGGAAAATACGTTCGATATAACGACGAATTCCTATACTTTTACACAGAATTTTCAAGGGATAATTTATGACTTCGATATAGACAATAATTCGATATCCCGTGTTCGTATATCAGGTTCGACTGTACTTTTAGGATATAAAATTGTTAGTTCTTCGGGGTGAATCGTGTTCCCATCATGCGTATCATCATGGAAATAAATGTAATTGTAATTTTAGTCGATGAAGCCTTTCGACAACTCGCTTGATATTTGAAGATTTGTCGTTTGACCATTTTGCGAGAAATACTTGATAAACTAGTAAAAAAAAGTATGTCGAAGTTATCTTTAACTGCTATGCGCTATCCTCTCTATGGCGCGACATTTAAATGTATACCTGTAAGTAAAACGTGGCGAAAACGCTCAGCGCGTTACTACTATACCCCAGAATAAAAATGCACATAGAACGTAGAAGTTGGACAACAAAGATGAAATAGTGTCGGCAAATGAGAAAAAAGAAAAAGCTAAGAACAATTAAAGTAGGGAAAATGCAAAGACAAAACTATGGGAACGAAAAGGAAAGGAAGCAAGAACAACCCAAGTACTGAAACATGAACTGAAAGCAGCAACTCAAGTTAGGAAGAAAAAGGAAATACAACGGAAAGAGAGAAGAAGGAGAGACAAAATTAGAAAGATGGAGCTGAAAAGAGAAAGAAAAGCAACAGCAAAAAAGAATCCTTGCGCGAAAAACTCGCTGAATTAGGGAGCAAGCGACCATTATCAACGCGAGGCTTTCATGCAGAATTCAGAGTTCGAGCCCTCGACGCCTGCAGGTATTACCGCGGCGCCATTACGGTGTTCGGAGCCGGCGCGACTGGTTAATCCGTTCAATTAACAACCGCATCTGGGAATCTACCCACGTGCGCCCCAAAATGCACTTTCGTTCGTATGGCGGTGAACATTGAGCGCAGACGCTCCCCTCTCTGTTCCTGCGTGAAAACCGCTGGGGCGGCCCGAGGTTTGAAAGATTAAAAATGCATTTTCGCATTCGGAGGCCCAATTTTGGAAACCGCGCCTCACTCGCTGTCACGCACATTTTCACGCAGCCCGGAATACATGTGGTGGCACCAATTTCGCAACGACAATAAAAACCAGAGAGAGAGCGAGTTTGCAGGGTAGTGTAAGAGAAGGTTCCCGTAGCTCTCTACTCTTTCAGCGGCACTAATTGCTTGCGATGCTCCCGGAAGGTACATGTTGAGCACTTAGTTATGGCGAGAGCGAAAAGACAAAGACTAAGATAAGGTGACAACACAAGTGCAAACTTTTAACTAAAACTTTGGCGAAGTTGCTCATTGTGGAAGTAACAAGAAATATTAGTAACAACTGAACGATAAAAAAAACATTGTAAAAATAACACAATGATTGCTCCAGAAAGGTACAGAGGGTAAAACTTGCTTCTTATTCTGATTCGCTACATGCATAGCGAGGGCCTCTGTTCTGGCAGTCTTGGTGCCATAGGGAGCTAAAGAGGGTTCAACGCTGGTCGAACACTCTCGACATGCCGTAGACACTCGAGTCACGGCCAGGGGTAAAAAGAAGGTCCCCTTCACCCCGAGTAGTCCGAGTGGCGCTAGCTACCACCCCGCAAGCGCAGGAAAACAAAAGTACCTTAACATAAATACCCAGAAAGTGGAGGGGAAAATAACCCCGCCGGTAGCGTAGTGGTCATCGCACCAGACCGGTATTCTGGAGGGTCGTGGGTTGGATCCCACCCGGCGGGCATTTTTTCAACACTTTCTTCTGTCTCAAAAAAAGTCTTCATCTGTTTCTATGACGTATGCATATTCCCCTTTGCTTTCCGAGGTTTTCTTGACTGCCAACCCTATTTATGTCATATATATATAATACCTATATATTATATTATATACTATATATATATACTATATATATATATCTATATAATATAGTTAAGAGAAAATGTTCCTGGCTATGAGGTTAGCTGTACGATAGGAAGTCAAACTGAAAAACATAAACATTTATTCTAAGTTTCGACCGGGGGCGGTCCCCGGTCGAACGTTAGAATAAATGTTGTTATGTTTTTCAGTTTGACTTCTCTACTATATAATAATATATATATAAATATATATAAATAATATATTATATAATTATATATATTATGTTTCGAATCTTAATTGTTTCAGTTGCTTTCATCGTACTTCTGCTGCCATACCCCTTCGCTAGACCTCCCTGATGTTCCCAAATTAACGTATGGGGACAATCTTTCTCCACCGCAATTGCCGTACGTTTCAGCAACGCTTCCCACAATATGCTTCGCCAAAATGTCGAGTTGTTTTAAGGTTTTTTTGTTCCTGGTGTGCTTTCATTCCCCGTAATAAATAATCGCGGTGCGCTCGGTTGTAACTTGCGGAGGTGAACTTTGGGAGCTGTGGATCAATTATCCTGTGATCGCGTGCGAGACAAACAAACTAGCGCTGCGAGGCTTCAGAGTACTTCTTCCAAACTCTGAGCGTGCCTCAGAGCAATTACACCTGTCTTAATGAACGTGCGCCAGAATAAAGTGCCTGGAAATTATGAGACCTTGTAAAAAGCAAAAATAAAATGTTGCCACTTCATTTTCATCGTTAAAGGTGCGCTGTGGGTCTGAATAATAGCAGTTGCGGCAAGAAATAACGAACGTGGTACACGATTTTTCCGGATGCATGTTTTCACGTTGCGTGTTGCCATAAAGTGTAATAAAGGGCCGGCAGGAAGGCTTTACTTGCTCCCAATTAAGTTCAGAATAACGCTGGTAATTAGGTAGTCGCAAGGCAGCCATTTTCACCTTGCATTCCACACAACAGTGCGTCATTTAATTTATGTTCATTTTTTTCTAAGGTTTTGCACGCACAAATTCAATTCCTATGTGCTTTAATTACAGCTTGAGAGGCGCATGCCATTCAATCTATACGGCGCTTTCCGTGACCATCCCTAATTCCACAATTTTTTGTTCGCTTGTACACATTCCACCGCTAATAACGGGGTAATGTAGGTTATCCATCACCTAGGTGCGATATTCTGTTCCCAGGTAGGTACAAGCCAAACGCTCCCTGTACGCAGCCAGCGCCATGTACTGGTTTGCTAGGAACACTTCTTATGTTCTTTTGAGCGGCTGCTAAAGGAACACCGCTACTCCGCTTTGGTAGCCTAGGGGCAGAATCGAGAGTTTTCGAGCGAGAGGTCTCGGCTCCAGCCCGAGCAGCCAAGTTCTTTTTCCAAGACCCGTAATTATTTATACTGTAACGTATTCTCTCAGTCCAATTGTACGCTTTATTTTCGTAAATAAGGGGTGTGGTACCTTTTAAGTTGGTTTAGGGGCTGAACGCTGCATATGTCAACCCGTTTTTTAAATGCCTGTGTCCTACCAGAAGTGGCCTGCTTGTACGTAACTCGGAACGTAATATCACTACCTGGGTACCTGGGTACATTTCTAAGGAGAAACCTTTACTTTCATCAAAGGTGGCTCGGTAACTGGGGCTTATATTTTTTTTCTGTGGTTGTTGGGGCTTGGATTGCTGTAATTCTGTTCGGACAAGATGAGAATGGATGTCTCAAAGTGTGCTGGAGCTGGGCAAGAAGGAGTAGGAGCAGTAGTGTAAAACACGCGTTCTTTCCACCTTTCCCTGGTACTTCCCAAAGCGAACGCAAGCGTGAGCGTGAGCCCCGAGGAGGCAAGGGTGGACCTGGGCCGGCCAGTGACGTTCAACTGCTCGGCGCGGGGCTTTCGGGGCTCGGTGAGCGCCACTTGGTGGATGCACGACGGCGCCCCCGTCAAGGCCAGTCCGCCCCGCCTGGTGCTGCGCCTCGACGACCAGCGGCTGCACATCTCCAGCGTGGTCAGGGAGGACGCCGGTGTCTACCAGTGCTTTGTCCGCTACGGAGACGCCACTGCGCAGGCCAGCGCCCAGCTCAGGCTCAGGGGTGAGTTGACCGAGAGCATCAGTACAGCGGTTGACTGTATTGCTGCGTGAATTGGTTCGTGATTGCAGGAGGAGGCTTAACGCAGCGGATTCGAGGACAGCGACAATACCTGACGAGCGTTCATGCTTTGAATGGCGATCTTAGTTATTCGCTTACTTTCCTTCTTGATTGCTGGCTGGCTGGCTTGCTTGTTTGCTTGCTCACTTGGTTTTTTTTAATTTACTTCCTGCATTAATTCCTTCTTTCCTTTGATTTTTTTCACTTCCTTCATTCCTTCCCTCCTTCATTCCCACCCTCCTTCCTTCCTTCCTTCCTTTCTTGCTTGCTTGCTTGCTTGCTTGCTTTTTGCCTTTCGTTCTTTATTTTCATTGTTTCGTTCCTTCCCTCTTTCCGTCGTTTTTTTCTTCCTTTCTTCTTACTTTCTTTCTCTCTCCCTTTCTCTCTCCCTCCCTACATCTTTTCCTTCTCAGATTCATTCATTCATTTACTTGAAAATGGCGCCAAGCACTGACGTGTTGCAAATCTGTTACGCCGAATCTGTCACAAGTCATTAGTACCCAAACAGAAAATTGCTTCGGGAGGGGTACAATTTACGGGGTCGTACCTTTACGCCGTAACCCTAGATCATTCAGTAGCTGACTTCAGCGTGAAGCCCTGAGGTCAAGCTGTAAAGATTTCATAGGCGGCCGCGAAAAGAAACCTACCCAGAAATATTAAAATATCTATGATATCCTTTGAAACGTAAGGTTAATGATACCAGTTGCTGTGTTAGCGGAGCGAAATACCAAATTTTACTTCAAACCGTATAGCTTTCTCTAAAAATGAGGACAACTGCGATACGCATTTCGAAAAAGACTCACCGAGGGCTCAAATTTTTTTGTAGGCTGAGCGCTACAGGCCGGATAGTTCAAATCATATTTTCAATCTAATCAGGCAATCATCCTGACTACTTTCGAAGTTATGTTTACAAACAGCGACGCTTCAGTTAACGAGCAATATCGAGTGTTTTTGTGTTGAGTAATTCGCAAAATACCTTGTCGTACAAGCGTTTTTAAGGACTCTTTTTGTTGCCCATTCCTTTAGCATATGGAATAAGCGCCAAGTGGCGTAGTCGACTGCCCCTCGGATACTCTCTTCAGCAAATTTCCGCCAGACCTGTATTTTTATTTTTTTTGTGTGTGCGCGTGTGTATTTGTGTAACGGTATTACTGACGTGTTCTTAGTCTGCCTTCTACAAGTATTATAATTACTTCAGCATTTTTCCACTCCTATAAATCCTATAATGCCTTCTCGGCGCAGCAGGAAAGAGTAAATACACAAAAGAGAGCCGTTTTTTTTCTTCTCTTTTTTCAGAGGTTCACTCCAAACGCAGCGTGCAAAATCGAGTCAGTCGTCGTTGGAACGGCCAGAACGGCTACCTCAAGTCGAGAAAAGGTAACGATTTCCTCTTTCCGTCCCTCGGGAGTAGCTGCTGTGTACACCTACCAAGCAATGCGTACCGTGCGCAAACATGTTCGTCGTCTGCCCCCGTTCAATGGCCCGCTTATCCAGGCCTTCCGGGGCTGCCTTTTCGCATTAAACAGTTCATCAAAGCGCTCCGTTCCGGCACATCGACCTGTTTACCCCCCCTCCAAGATGGGAACTGGAGTAAGTACTGACGAAACGCATGAACATCTGAACGACCGAGGTTTAAAAAATTGGAAAGAGGGCCCGAAAAAATAAGGGTTTGTCAATTTCGATGAAAACAGCGTTGAACCTGCGGCCTTGCGACACGCAAAGCGGCGGCTCGGCGTGGCGTTTGTCCAGAAAAATGAGGACCGCTTTTCGACGACGGCGAGCGGTGCGCGACGGTAACGCGTGTCTGGGGAGGAGGCAAGTTTTTTCGCTCCGCCGTCGGCGACGAAGCGGCTTCACGTACATAGACGGCGATGGTCGGGGCGGAGGAAGGGGTGGATGGAGCTCGGGCAGGGGTAGAGTCGGCGGCGGTGCGGCGGCCGTGCACAAGCGGTCCCGATTGAAAATCGAGTTTGTTCAACCTCATTACGGGCGCCTCTGAGGAGCGCTCGCGACTTCTTTTGAGCGCTATGGACTCGCGTCGCCTTGCATTACCTTTTGACATGTCGCGGCGCGCGGCTCCAGACGCCCGGCAAGGGAGCCGCTTATTCCTGCCTCCTTCCTTCTTTTCCAGCGTCTTCCTTCTCCTCCTCCTCCTCTCCCGCAGCGCCGATTTCTCCCCATCTTCTTCATCCATCTTCTCCGGCTGCTCCTTTGCAGCTCTTCTGTTTATCGTCTGCGAATCGCCCTCTGCCGTTTCCTCGTCTCTCTTCCCCTGCATTTATTCTTTCTTTTTTTTCCACCTCGTTCTGTATCGTTTGGCGGCTCGTTTGCTGCCCTTGCTATGTATCTCTCCGCGTCACTGACACCGTCGTTCCGAGGGGCTCGTCGATTTGCGCGCGGAGTGAATTTCGCATCGTCAGCGACGTAGCAATTTAATTTTGTTGATCGTTCCATGAAGCACTCGAGACGGGAAGTTTCTGTTGGCAGAACTGAGCTTTTTCTATTTTTCTTATTCACAAATGAGCGCTGCATAAATGAACGCTCCACCGAATAAGCGTGCTATAAATTGTTTGCTTGCTGCAAGCGTACCTGCTCAAACACACAATACTGTGTTGCGGCGTAAGGAAACGATTAAAGACATGTAGTTACAAACCGCTTTTACAAGTGTGCGGGGATTCAAAAAACAACAACAAGAACTGAGTGCGATGTGATGGGAATGTAGACATTTATGCGCTGCCGTACCTATATACCGCTTGTGTTCGACGTTATGCGAGGCTGACATTTCCAACGGGCAGGTGGATCCGTAGGTTTACCATGCGCCGACCGATCTCATTTGGGGCCTTTCAATTATTCATCCGCCATTTAGGTATTTAAAAATTACGAGCGGTAACCTGCGCCTGCAAACGTGCATAGTAACAATAAGGGTTTATTGTATTTCGTCATTGACCTGTTTGGGACCGAAACAGGCGCGACATCGTGTTTTGCATTATAGACGAGAGCGCCGATTTCGAAACGAGGATTCGAAACGTTCACTTGACGTCAAAAAGAATAAACCTCGAACTTGGGAGTCATGTTTATGGTCTGGAGTGGTGGGACAGCTGAGTATTATGATTTTGTGCCTAAAGTTCACTATAGATGCTAAAAGTGTCAGCCAGCACAACATTCATTCCATACTATCTAGCCGTCATAAGGCGTATAAGCCGCAGGAAGTTGTAACTCTGACTGACTCAAAGGCACCACTACAACTTTTCCAGCGTGGGGTTCCCACGAAAAAGGACTGCCAGCGTTCCTTACGGCTTGTGCAAGAACTTAGCAGCAAGGGTTTTAATGTGCGGTTTCAGTGGATTCCATCCCATGTTGGCGTCAAGGGCAATGAGACCGCTGATCAGATTGCACGGAGTGCGCTGCAATTTGCACCGACAGTTAAAGTTTCCCCCAATCACTGGAATGACTTCAGGCGAACAGTGGCCGAACATTTCAAGTCTTTGGAAAATCCCTATCACCAGCCTTGCGTCACAAAGGGGCTTACAAGATCGGAGGCAACATTGCTGTACCGCATCCGAACGGGCTCAGCGAAGACCACAGCATGGCTATTCAAGGTGGGCCTCGCGAGATCGCCTCTGTGTTCGTCATGTGCAGTGATAGGGGATGTACACCACTACGTAATGTGTTGCCCAGAGCATGATGTCGAGCGGACTGCAATGCTCTCAGTGATTCGAAAGCTGGCAGCCCCACACAGCACTCTGGACTCCATGTCTTTCCAAGGGGACATTGGATGCTGCGAAGAGACGTGCCACGCCTTCTCCTGAGCTTCCTTCAGGAGACGGAGCTTGCAAACTTGTGGTAAAAGGACACTACCTTTGGCTAATTAGGAGGAGCTTGGGCGGAGCAATTGCCGGCATATCCAGCCAGGCTAACGCCGCCTGATTCCACAACAACCACTACCACCACCACCACCACCATTCCATACTATTCTGACGATGTCAAATCAGAGGAGCATAAACAATTCTCAATAAAATTAAGCTTGCGAAAAGTTTCTGCTCAGTTTGTCAAGAAAATGGTATGTCTTTGTAAATAATGGCCGGATAAATGACAGTAAGCAAACACGCAAGGGCTGCCGTACGTTCATCTGAACAGCTGCATTTATGTAAGGTATGCAGTGCAACAAATTATTCAAAGTACCAAGTTAGGATTTGTGAGAAATAATTTATAGTTGTATGTACCGGCAGGAATTCAGCAAGGAGGTTGCATAAAACTTGTGGAGTAGAGATCGCGCTCGAAATCTGACGCCGACGGCCGCCATCTTGCCGTGGGCAGAAAACTCGTTCCGTCATAGCAGATGCATTGCACCGTCGCATCATGTACTTGTTTGGCGGCGGGTTACGTTATATTTTTGCTTCGGTCTCTTTTGTTTTGTTTTGTTTTGCAAGTTGATTCTCTCATGCGGCTAGCTTCAAGCGCACCGAGCTTTTCTTGCGCACTTTCATTTCGAAGCATGTGGTTTCGGTTATGCCCCCCTCTTCGTGTTTCTAGTTAAGCGCTACGCACGTCTTTTGTGCGTGCACCGGTGGGCGCACACATCTGCTGATTATTTACATTCTTGGGCGCAAACAACTAAAATAAACAGAAGACACAATGACATTTTTTTTCTGCCCCGTGTGTCGTTCTTCCGAGTTCTCTCTTTCCAAAAAACAGAACTCGTGTTCGTTCGATCGTCGTTCGCGGATGGATGCTCCAAAGGTGTAGAAAGCAGAAATGGTGTGCTCGTGCGTCTCGTTCAGCTGTGCTAATCGCGCGACGAAGGCGTCGGGGATCATCTTTCATCTCTAAGTACTAAGGGCATCTGTTTGTTTTTGGTATCGATGGCATTACTAGTATTATAACGTTATAAGTGCACACTTGCCAGCCGTTTGTGCATGATGTAAAGGGAAAATTCGCCGTAGCACCTGCCGTCCGCTTACTGAGCATACCGTGCGTGCTTGTTTACGCAGATATGCGAATGTTGCGCTCATAGTTGTGGTGGTCCTGTAGTTGCTTGACTGCGCGAAATCACGTTTGTAAATATGTGGGGCGCAAATTGTTTTTCGCACTAATTTAAATGCAGAGTATTGCTCAGACAGTTACCGTCAAAAATCAAGGCACTCTTGTTTAATATATTTCATCTGAATCTGGCCCTACGTGAATATTCTGACGTTTCTCGTTAGCGCTGTTTCGTAGAAGTGCAATGTTCTTATACGAAGCAGCGCAATGCTCTCCGCGTTCTTCGTCCACGTGATTTTCTTATCAATAGCACGTGCTTGCGTACGAGCGTGCACGGTCAACAAGGTTGTGAATGTGATCGAGTAACCTCCTGCGCGTAGTTTTCTTATGAATAGCAGGCTACTATCGTGCGAACGTGCGCAGTTAATGTAGCCGTCCATCTAATTAGGTAACCTTCTGGATTTGAAAAATAAAGAAAGTCAATGCGAGTGAGACATGTATGTGTGATGATTATGCTTTCTGTAAAGTGCACGCGGAAAAAAACCTGCTTTAATGAGCTTCAGTGTGTGCCTAATTCATTTTGCAACATATGATTGAAAACCTGGAAATAGACCCGCCGCGGTGGCTTAGTGGCTAAGGCATTGTGCTGCTCATCCCTAGAACGCGAGTTCGATTCCCGGCCGCAGCAGCCGCTTTTCTAATGAAGGCAAAAAAGCGAAAACGCCCGTGTAAAAAAAGATCCCCAGGAGGTCAAAATTAATCCGGAGGCCTCCACTACGGCGTGCCT
>CM023451.1:187232805-187260305 GCA_013339765.2 Haemaphysalis longicornis
CTTTCGGACTTTGATCTTGGACTTTGAAGTCATTGGCTTTCGAGCAAAGATAGCTTCGCGTTTCAACCATGTTTCATTTCACCTACGATCATCATCTTCGTAAAGAAAGTTTGCTTTCCTGCAGTGCGTTTGGCGGCTATGTCGTTAACAGTCAGACGTAGAAAGTTTCGCTTTAATATAGTCATCGAAGCAGGCTTAAGACAGACCATTGGAGCAAGTCCCCAAAGGCAGTAACATATGATGACAAAAGGCTGCATGTAAGCTGCAAGCAAGTTCGATAATCGCTTTGGAACGCAAGACTAAACCAAACTGCCAAAAGTTGGCACCGAATTCTCCAAATAATAGACATATCTCCTATAGACTTCCGGGTCGACATTCGGCCTCAGAACGTACAGTCAATCTTTTCTACTTCTCCGCTCCCTTCCAAAAATCGAGAAAAAAGGCGCCGGTATTCGCAGCATTTCACAGCACTAAACAGAGTTTTTCTTTTTTTTGTTTGCGCTACTACGCCGTTTTGTGCGTGTCCCCTTAGTATCTCTTTCGATCCCGTGTTCTTCCGCGTACGTAACACCAGGCGTCCGAAGACCACAATTCGCCCATGACGCCTTTTTCCCAAAACGTCGCTCTTTTCCTCCTCCCTCGTGTCCCCAAAGTGTCCCGCAACGAGAATCCCAAATACGGTGAACGGGAGAGAGAAAAACCGGGAAGGGGCCAAGGTTCGCCGACGCCCGGCAATATCAATCTTGGCTATAACGGGGCCAGCAGCACACGGAGAGCACACACGCACGCGTATATACCGACTGTTCGCGTCGCTGTTTCCTCCTGGTTGCGGAGCGAGGCAGAAATGGTGGGAGGGGAGGAAGAGGAAAGAAGGCTAGAGAGAGAGAGAGAGAGAGAGAGAGAGAGAGAGAGAGGGGGGGAGGGAGGGAGGGAGGGGGGAGGGAGGGAGGGAGGGAGAAAAGGGACAGGAGGCAAACCTGAAAAAAGGGCACAAGGCAGACTTTACGGCTCCGCTTGGCTTGGCCATTAATCACGGCCCCGCATCAGGCCTTTGGCCCGCACCGTGTTCATTTGGCGTCACCGCGCGCTTCTTCGAGATGTTGCCAGAGGGAGCGAGGGCAGGGCGAGAAAGCCCAGTAAGAAAAGGACACGCTCTGGAGACGACGAGGCGGTGGCGGCGTCGGGAGTGTGTGTGTGCCACGGCAACGGTTCCGGGAGCCGCTCTTCGTCGGTCCAGGGGTTCTGCCTCTGCAAAGAGACATACGGACGCCGGCCCCGTTTGGGCACCGAAAAAACGCCCCCGTCGTGTTGTCGCGACCGTCTGTCTTGAAGAAGAGGAGGAGAAGAGGGAAGAGATGAGCCTGTCGCTGCTCTTCACGAAGCCATGTTGGCCCGGCGCCTTCGTCGTCTTTTGGCCCTTTGCATGTGTCCCCGTGCGTGTAGCGTGTCTCCGAGGGCCGAACTCGACAGTTGGAACTTCGCTCCGGGGGCGTTGTTTGTGACCTGTTGACGGGCCAACCTTCTTGCTGCCGTTATTACTTTTACTTCTCTCTGGAAGGAAAAAGGAGAAGCAATTTAATGCATGTTACAAGTTTTTGTGAGTTCCCTCGAGTGAGTCAGAGCGTGTTCCTTAGGTGATCTGTTTATACAACGATCCGGCCGGGCTACGCCATTATTGTTTGAACGAATGCACCCAGCTGCGTTAGGCTTTTCCCGCGGCGCTGGCTATCGGCGAAAGGTTGTTTTTTGTTTCTGTTTTTATGCCTGCTCTGTGCGCAAGCGATGTAAGTTTTCATCGATTCTCTACAAATGTGTACGTGCAGTCACAATTAAGCAATCGATTGAGGAAATGTTATTTGAACAGCCATGCGCGATTTACTTAATGATTCCTTCCGTACACAGAGACTAAATTGTTTCTGCGACCTGAAGTTTATCGTCCCCACAAAAAAGCAAGTACCTTTTGTGAAACGCTACGTCCATTATGCGCTTCCAATACGAATTTAAAATGAGTACTAGCAAATGTGTGGGATACACGATCACAAGAACGGTCTTTAGATGCGTTTGTAGTTTTTATTTGTGATTGCAGTGTAGACAATGCCAGAAATGTAGGTGTCTCATGTCAAGTAGTTCCAGTTGCCGGCAATGCCTGCTCCTTGTCCGTTTTTATGAATGAGGGCGGATATTGCGGCATGCATCTAATGTTGTAGACAAGGACACAACGAGTATACTTAAAAGAATATCGGGCGGTGAATAGTAAGCAGCCGTTAGTAAAAAATGGAGGCAGGAAATCTTGTAGTTGGTGTTGATCATCGCTTGCGCTGCTCTTGAGAAAAACTGGTGGCTGAAATCGTTGCGTCCCAGTAAAACCGAAGGATGCGCCGCGCCCACGATCCGCACTTGCAGCGTAGCGACCTAGTTCTGGGCGGAAACATTTGCTTCTCAGTAATGGCGAAAAGCTGGAGTTGTTTCAAGTTGCAGCGTAGCGGATTTGTTGGTGGTTGAACTAGCCGCTTTCCAGTAATGGCGAAGAAGTAGAACTGTTGCAAGTTACAGCGGAGCTATTGGTGGCTGAAATAGTCGCTTCCCAGTATAGGAAAGAACTTGAACTGTAGCAAGTTGCAGCGAAGCTATCTAGTTGGTGGCTCAAATAGTCGCTTTCCAGTAATGGCGAAAACGCTGAAGTGTTTCAAGCTGGGTGATTCGGAATGTGATTCTCTGGTGGAACCAGCGCGAACGAAACTAAGATACAGCAAAGGAACAGAAGGATGGCTGCTGGTCTAACGATTGATTTTTAATAGCAGGAAATGGGAACATAAACAGGCAACACATGGAAACCAAAAGCAATGCGCACGTGTGAAAAGAAGGGACAAACGGGCAGGGTGACCACGCAACTTGATAGAAGCTCGCTGACAATCAAAAACCAGGCATATAAGCAATCTCTTTCGGTTGGAAGAGATCGGCTTTTATCTGCAAACAGACAGCAAATGACGCGTGAAGTGATGGAAGCATTTCACATTGCTGAAAGAGAAGACACATGTGTTACAGCTGAAAAAGCGTACTAGTGCGGGCTTGTTGGTACAAACTAAGCCCCAGTGCTTAAACGTGCACGAAGGAGGCACAGACTGGTGTTTTTCTTCACCCGTTTAAGATTTTTTTCATTGAATTTAGTGTGTTGAGCCGATTGATTTGATTCAGATTGATTGATTGATTGATTGATTGATTGATGATGATTGATTGATTGATTAATTGATTGTGATTGATTGATTGATTGATTAATTGATTGATTGATTGATTGATTGATTGATTGATTGATTGATTGATTGATTGATTCATTTTCATTTATTCATTGATTGTAGGGTTTAACGCGCCGACGTAATGCAGGTGATGAGGCGCGCTGTAGTGGAGGGCTCCAGATTATTTTTGACCACCTGGGGATCTTTAACGTGCGCCGAAATCTCATACACACGGGTGTTTTAGATGCGAAGCATCTCATGCTCGGGGCTGTGTCCCTTCCTCCCTCGTTGTCGTTGTTGTCCGCCGTCCGCACTCTACTCCGCATGCGTGTCGCCTCGGCCCCGTCAGCGTTTGGCCTGACGTCAGCGCAGTCCACTATAAATAAAAGAAATAGTTAGGCGGCGCCCGGTTACGAACCCACGACTCTCTGGCCGCAAGGGGAGGTACGTGGCGCTCTTCCACTGCGCTACAAACCGAGACGGGAGAATGTGCTATGAACGCGCCGTATGTCCTTCACTCATTCAAACTATGTCAAGAAGCTACTGATATAACCAAGGCACGCGAAGCTGAACGTCAAAGGAAACGACGAACTGAAAACTTTAGAGGATGATTTTGAATTTCCCGTGGGAAAGCTGTGGCGGGAAGCGCCACGCACCTTGCAGCTCAACCAGAGAAGAGGACGAAGAGGGTGGGCAGCGGGGTAGGAGCGTGAGCACGCAATAAAGAAAGACGAGAACCAGGAGGTGTTCGATAAAATAACGCGGGTGTCGGTCTGTTCGCTATCTCGACATTTCTCTACATTTCTCTGTCTCTACATAGGGGTTCACACTACGTTGCCATTCGTGCTCCGATTAATGAAACAACATAACGGCAACACAATGGAACCTACACGGAACCCCCATGATGCTTCGCATCCTGCTCATGGTTCCCCACGGGAAGATGGCGTAATTTTGTTCGCTTTTCGCCTCCCTCAGAAAAGCGGCCGCCAGGGCCGGGAATCAAACCCGTGTCCGGAAAAATGATTGAGGTTGCTTATACCGCTGGAAATACGAGCACAAGGATTTTAGTATTGCGAGGAACTAGTATTTAGAGGATTTAGTATTTAGTTCCCAGCACAGACTTAAGAATTTTTAGCCGAAGCTCACGCTGCGCTTTGACATTCCATAAATGTGCATCGTTCTTCACAGTCGATAGTCATTCGAGAGGGCTGGGACGAAGACCACGTACAGAATTTCGCACGGCAGATATCTTTACCGTCGTATCAAGCTAGGTACGTAGATAAATGACCTTGTACTGCTAAAAAAATCTTAAATTTGAGAAAAGAGCCATAGCGCAATAAAAGAACTGAAAAAGTAAGGGGCAAGAAAATTAGAGGGGGGGGGGGGGATTAGAGCCAATTCCTATGTCTGCTTGCGTATTGTCTGTCGGGCTGTGGTCTCTTAAAGCACCCATGCACAGGTTGTTCTCACAGAGCCCTCTTTTAGGTCAACGGCACTGGGATTTTATCACAGAAGTGCCGTGCTTTCCCAGAAAGGGAAATTTGGTTCGCTTGCCTCGCTTGTTCTCTCATGAACTCTGTCGAAAGGTTATTTGGTTTGTAACAATCTTCCATCCTGCTTGCTGGCTCTTTGCCGTCTAACGGCTGCACTTTAGCTAGATGTCACCGCCGCAATAACGAGTCTGTTTTTTTTTCTAGAGTAAGCAATCTGCCAAACGTAATGGGGTACTCACACGTGGAAGCCGTCAGTAAAGAGTGTACATACGTTCCATCGGTTGGCTGACCGATGTAACCCGCAACTTTTACACTCGGGATCGTTACCAGAAGTGGCATAAATGTTGGCTAGCTTCGCAGATGGGAAAGTGGCAAGGGTGTGTCTTTAGGTGAGTATGGTGTACGGCATTGCTGTTAAGAGAATGACACGGAACGCCGTCAGGTGTACAACAAACCTTTTAGCGAGGCCCATTTTCTTCTGCCTAAAAGCTTTTAGTCTTGATGGCAAGATGCCTGCGCCTTACCCACGTTACACAGACGCAGAGCTGCTCAATATACACCAGTTGCGAAACTACCCATAGGCCACATGTATTAAAAACCCGTCCGCGATTGGCCCCCGCCACTGCGGGCAAAGAGGGGCAAGTTGATGAGCCTGCCATCTCTTGACAAAAAGTAGTATTAGTAGTACTGAAGTGCGGCGGCTGCTGCCGTATGTCTTAGAAGTAAAACCGTGGAAACATAGGTGAAAATTACATAATTTATTGTTTCCTAATTTCAAAAGCAAGCTTTATTTTATTAAGTTGCGTTGTTAAGTAAATCCTTGCAAAGTCCAGTTTTTATCCCCTAGGTGGCGCGTCAATACGCTAGCCCCTCAGCTTCAGCGACGCAGAGGGGCTCGCACAGCCCGGATTGGGATGCAGGGTTTCGCAACTAGAGTATATTGAAGAACTCCGACACAGAGCTTGTGAGTACAGTGTTCGCTAGGGGCAGATTTTATATGGAGGGTTCGAACCCACCCGTAACTTTTCTCTTCACAGAGACGTCTCCGGAACTGAAAGCCGTGTTCACCCGCAAGCTGGTGGACCCGGGTGAGCGTTTCTCCCTGCGTTGCGTGGCGTCGGGGAACCCGCTGCCACGGGTCACGTGGGCGCTGGACGGGGGAGTGGTGGGCGAGAGCCATCGCGTGCACTACGGCGACTTCGTCAGCTCTGCCGGCGACGTCATCAGTTACGTGAATGTGACGTCGGCCACGCGGGACGACGGCGGGCTGTACCGCTGCGAGGCTTCTAACGACCTCGGCACGGTGTGGCACGATGACCGCATCGACGTCCGCGGTCCTCCGCGGGTGAGGCCTATGGCCAACCTGACCGTGACCTCGGGAACGACGCTTGTCTACCACTGCCCTTATACGGGCCATCCAGCGCCTAGAGTCACGTGGAGTAGAGGTGAGTAATGATGGTGATAGTCGTGGCGGCTTTTTTTTTTTTGCAGTTTCTGTTGAAACCCCGTGGTGGTTAGACTATGTTCTTCTTTTACTGAAGTTCGTTAGAGTCGTGAAGGTCAGCATTAGCACCCTTCTGGTAGATATAGAGGTGGCTGTTCTCTTCGAAGATTACAGATGGGGGGGTCAGCTTAGAGAGGAATAGAAACTGCAATGAGATCGCCGGAAGCAGCACTCCGAAGGTTTATCTCGTGGGAGGCCTGGAAGAGCTAAGACGAAATGACGCAGGCGAAGAAGAAAGTCAGAGTCTCTCCCTTCGGCACAGGTTTTCCACTGCTTTGTAATTCTAAAATGAGCTTGCACACACTGGTTCAGCTTCAACACTTCCGTCTGACAAATTAGACAACGATGACCGTGAACGCACTAATTTACGTTTTTCGTCGTAATCAATTGCTGGACTGCACCTTGATAGTATACCAGCCACCAACATACTTTTGACGGATTATAGACTCTCGCGTTTCAATATACGAGTTGATTTCATCGGAAGTTTTATTGAACTTGTCGGTAGAAATTTCCCCAAACCAATTGCCCCCTGTGTCCCCTCCTCCCTCCCGGAATTGCTACAGGAGGGAGAGATCTTCCCCACAACGAGAGGCAACGGGCCTTCGAAAACGGAACCATCGTCATCACCGACGTCACTCGCGAAGCGGATGAAGGTGTCTACACCTGCAAGGCTACAACCGCTTCTAAGCAGGAGGATAGCAAAGACCTCAACGTGAAGATTATAAGTGAGTGAATCCGATGCTTTTTTGTCGACCAACGAAGCACCACGTTTATGGTACCGAACCACAAACCAGCACGTTCGAGCATGATGATAACACTCGCACAATTGAAACAACAACGCGGCTAAACGAGAGGAGGGGTTTACGCAAGAACAAGTTAGACTGTTCCTAGAAAACTGCCGCGAACGTGAGGAAATGACGGCGCAAAATAATTAGGCCGGATTGTAGTATCAAAGGCATCTAAATCTCGCCAAGGAAGTCGCCGTCTTTTCATTTTGTATTGCAACATAACCGGGGCCCAGGATCACGTCTCATGCTGATTACCCGCCTTGAGAGAACCTTCAGGTAGCGACGAAAATGTGCGAGCGAGTGGCCATCGCGAGGGAATTGAATCACAATATTCTCCACAGAGACATCTACAAAACAGCAATAACTGTAATCCGAAATAGACACTGTCAGACGCGGTGCAAGAAGCGGAGAGACAGAAGCAACATTCATGCGCGTGCGATTCAAAAGGGAGGCAAAGGTCCAGGCTTGTCTGCATTTTTTTTTTATGAACTCGAAGAGAGAGTCTCCCCTGGAATGGACAGGTTCACCTCTGGGGTCGTCAACCCTCGAACATCTCAGCCTCCACGTAGACTGAGTGGAAACCGCTTAATCAACGCCTGAGGTTACACTTACCAACAACAATCGCTTTGCACAATTTTCATTTTGAAGCTGACAGGGCCATTGCTACAAGTGTCCAGGTCTCACGACTTCCCTTCTTGACTGCATGCGTTTATCGCATCAGCAAATTGGGTACAGATGTTAACCGAGACACTCGTAATGGAGGAGTCTAATTCACTGCTTTGTCACCGATTGCAGAGAAGACGGTGCTGAACCCGTTCAGCTTCCCGAAGACGCTGGCCGAAGGAATGCAGGTGGTGATCACGTGTTCGGTGCGCTCCGGCGACACGCCCATCAAGATCTGGTGGCTGAAGGACGGCGTGCCCTTCAGCAAGACGCAGCTGAACATCCACGAGTCGTCGCTGGGGGACCTGGGCTCGAACCTGGTCTTCAACGAGGTCGGCAGGGCGCACAACGGCCGCTACACCTGCGTGGCCGAGAACGACGGCGGCATCACGAACCACACCGCTGAGCTGGTGGTGTTCGGTGAGTTGAGAAGTGACGCCGCGAATGGGAGCCTGCAAAGCAGGTGAAAAGGCCGTACGTGGGCAGCGGCTGGCGGTAGAAGCGACGAGATAAAAAGGCAATATACTTCTACATTTTTCCTTGCAAAATGTCATAGCGTAATAACACGAAGGGGTCACTCTGGAAGTGTACAATGAAGCATCAGAACTAATTCCCCTTGTTCAGTACCTTTTATAGTCAACAGGACGCCGACTAAACCCCCTGCCTACGCGCTTCTTTACCTCCTCTACACACAAACACGCACGTACGTGTACCTACGTACGTACGTACGCACGTATTTATTTTGGATTGTTCCGTGCGCCCCTTATTGGCGGCGCAAATGTAAGCCGCCGGTGCGCGTTTCAGATAGACTGAAAATCTCGCCTCTTTTCTTGCGCTTACTCAAGTGTTTGCGGCGGAACAGCTCCAAGTCAGCGCTCGTACGGTGTCTTTCTTCGCCTTTTTGCACCGTCTTCCTCTTTTTAAGAATATAGTCAAAAAGACCGCAGTTGTAAAGTAATGCCGTCAGCATGAACTGAAGGCATTACGAAAACGTTCTCTTGACAATGCGTAAAGCTGATTATATGTGTCTGTAAGGTTTTTAGGTCACGCTACAAGAAGAATACAAAAAAAAAAAATCATGCACCCCTGCCTCAAACGACGACGATGGTTGAACGCGAAGCTTTCTTGTGAAGGATTCTTGGTTGTCGTCTGAGCTTGGACTGAGCTTCGACCATGTCGAAATGGAGCAATGCAACTATTTGCCGTCAAAAGAGTTGTTCTTTTTTCGGGACTTCACCCACCCTATAATTCGCGCTTTTTTGCAAGTTAACCTCCCCGAGGTTTTGCTTCATATTGTTGTCTCATCATCATTCTGTACACGACCTTGTTTGGGGGGGGGGGGGGGGGGGGGGGGGGGGGGGTATATATGACCTTGTTTATGGGGGTTTATTTATAAAAAGTGCACTTGAATACGGTTTTTGGCGGTTCGGTTTTCCCCAGATTATATGTTCTCTGTGCCTCATGTTAATCTCTACAAGGACCTCATTTCCATGCTTTTCCCGGCACCACGATATACAAGTGTTTATTATAACTTGCCTGGCCGAGATATAATAAACACTTCTGCCGTGTCCGTAAAATGCCGCTTTCTCCCCCAGCAAAATTGTTTTCTTCGAACTGCACAGCGAAACTGTGCCTGTTAATGCGTGGGTGCACAAACGGAACATTTTTGTGTCTTCTGTGAACTACAGCATGTGCGGTGTACCGGAAACTATTGAGCACTGCTTCATAAATTGCAAGGATGCCATTTATAATGGGATGTTCTCCAAAGAACCCTTAAGAAGGATTTTGAATTGACTCCACATGGTATACGGTATCTCGTATCACCCACAGTGGGTGATGTGCCATGCGATTGTTTTTTTTCTAATCGCTCTGCATAGTTTATGGAAAACACGAATGCTGGTTAGGCACCCCGAGTCTATGGTTTCTTCCAGAACACACGTCTGTCAAATGACCATTAATCTTACAGACGTCTATGACCAAAATGATTCTCGCACTGATTAGTGACCCCTCTTTATTAGTTGTTCACTGTTGCCGCCGTTTTAAACTAAGAGTAGCATAATTGAGCATTGTTTTTAGTTTTGTTTTCAGCTTGTAATCAGCTAATTTGTATGCGTAAATAGTTGTAAATGTGTGTTGTGATAATCGTTTCCGACATTGACATGTAGTGCAATAAATACCATCTGGAAAACAACAACAACAACAAGAAAAAGAAATGGAGCAATCGGATAGACGCTGGATTTATAATGCGAATGACCCAGGTTCCATTTCGGCCAGTGAAGCGTTTTTTTTTCGTTCACTTCACCCACGATTGTTCATCATCATCATCAGAGGAAGTTGGCTTCCCCGCATGGCGTTTTCTCGTTACAGACGCCATCAGTGAGAAGCGTAAAGCTTCGCTTTAAAAAAAACACAGGGAATTCGCTCATTCCGCACGACTCAGTAGCCAATCCTAAGGGTATAGCGTTCGCGTAACACTTCAAAAGGAAGGAAGGTGGGCGAACAACTAAGTAACCCGACAAGGAAGTCGTTTCTTGTCCAGTCAGTTAACTAAGGAAAATCTCCCACTGTAACTGCACTGACCCGTTCCGAAAAGCGAGAGCGCTTGCGTACTTAAGTTTCTTCATGAACTTCCTTCGCGAATATATTCGTTAGACTCCTTCTGGGTACTTAGGTGGTGCCCAAAAGCTGGCTGACGCATGCTTCTTTATTGAAGATTAGGTTGCGGCAGAAGAAAAACAGTTCTTCGGGCAAACGAGCGAAATTCTGGAATAATGTACAAAACTAGTACCCCTGCCTTGGATTCAGCCGACCATGGTGAAAGGAAAGAAAAAAAAAACCTTTTTCAAAACTGTGCATGGGCATAAATGGTTCACAAAAACGAAATTCGTCAGGGCTTGCGAAAAGAGGAGACGAGCTTGGGTGCTCATTTGCGTTGCACAGTCGTTGTCTTAAGACTTGCTGGCACAACGAGCCTGCCTTTGGCTGTCGGCATTCAAATGAAGGCGCAAGTGAGCACGGTTCTTGCGCCGGTTTAGGCGTATAACAAAACATTTGTCTTAGAGTGGCCAATATTGTAATCAACTTACTTCTGAAGTTCACATTTGAAACACTCGAGGAGTAAACAGCCTTAAAAAAACAGAACGTTCTCTCTTTTGTTTTTGGGGAAAGGTGAAGTTTTATTGTTTGTGGATCATAAATTAACTGTATATCCAAAATAAGTTATCCATTGGACATGAGACGTTTGTACAAAGTCGCAGCCTTGTTTCGCGGATGCACGCAAGGGATGTTGAAAGTTGGCACTGTCAATAAATATTTGCACTGATCAAAGCAAATTTTACCAGTGTGCCTGTAACACGTTTGTGGTCTATCTTTTACGCACGGCGCCTGTATCCAGGACGCTGCATTCGTGAGGCAATCATACCTAAGAATGCGTGCATCACAAGTCATGAATAACGCGTTTTCGTGCGGACAAAGTAAAAAAATACCGCGAAACCGCAGAAAATGAAACTACACCGACTTCCAGTTTGCAACCAAGTGGGGAAACGAAACGTTCGGTGCGGAAATTGCAACACTTGCGAAAACACAGCCTCGTACCCTATGCTCTGCTGTATCATGGCGCGGCGCGTCATTTTTATTTTTTAAGTTACGCCTGTTCAGTTGTAGCTCCTAAATTATTTAGATGTCTGGCGTCATCGTATGTCACCTGTCCAGCGTCTTCAACGGTGTTCGGGCCCTGCCGGAACTTTTCGAAAGAACAGGGTGGAATTGGCGGTAACTGCGTTCAGGTGAACCATTGCCGTGCCTTCTTCGTTGCATTTCGGATCTGACTCCAATAAGGCTATTGACGTTAACCCGTGTTAGCATTGGTATTCTCTAGAGCATTGATTATACCATCTACGTATTCCAGGAAAGGGGAAAAACGTCCTCTGTACCATTCGTGAATACTCGGCGCCACGGTGTGCTCGGCGCGGCCGTTAGAATTTTTTTTTAAAAGGCCTGTTCGCAGAAATAATTTTGCTTTCGACACGAAGAAGCGTTTTCGTTTATTTTTTAGTGGAGGAAAAATTGGAGTTTCGTAGTTATTTGCGATTACAAGTCACCAGCCTTGACAAAAAAAAATTCAAAATTTGACACGCAGGATGACATCATCATTGGCCACCAGCACTAGCGGAAGTTCTAATGCGCACTTATAAAAGCTGACGTCAGCCACTAGTTTTAAGCGTTGAGTGCTGCCGACGTTTCCTCGCCTTGATGCCAGTAATATGTGAGCGCATGCGCGCATGCGCGCAAGCGTTTTTGTACGCAGACAACCATTTATTGTGCACTCTAAATTGCGCCACATTATCGTGCTTAGAGAGCTGAATAAAATATTGAATGCTTGTTGCTCACCCTATTCTTCTTGTAAATCCTTGCAGTGACAGCATAATTGCGCGTTAACCCTAACATTCGTACATCCCACGTTTTGCGACACGCGACGGAATAAAAATATTCCGTGTCTGGCGATCGACACTTTCCGGCTTACGGATAAATTTCTATACTGAATACAAAACTGAACCCGCGACAATGACTGTTAATTCCGGGAGAAGTTCCAGGCGTGGCATATATTTATGCGTTTGTGGCAAAGAGTCGCTTCTTAATCTCTCACGCAAGCACACGAGCACTAAAAAGCATTCCTCGATGATAATGGGATGATTGCTTTGTGCACGACCTTTCGAACGAAGGCTTCTAGTAAGTGCTCGAGCAGCGAGATTACTTTTCCTGCACTTCCATTCTGCATACTAAAGCGCGTACTCTTGTCTGCTTTTTTTCAAAAGAATAACGCCCCTGGCAACAGGCTCATTTTCGGGTGCGCTGCTTATGACAGAAGACGTAGAATGAACAAGGCTTAGCGCTTAGAACATTGCTGATGACCTCGTGCGCCTACCAGTTGTCTCGTGCAACGCATTCATCAATTATTAGTTACGAGAATTCGCGGTTGCATAAATTACAACAATCAAAATGCATGCCGACAGCCTGCGCGGAAGAAAACGTTCGCTTCTACCACTTTTCGTCATAATCCGTTTAACACGGGATAAAAATCGCTTATTCTCATAATTGGTTGGGTGGCGCAATGAATCTTACGAAAGTTTTACTATTATTGCGTATGGTTCTTTTGTCGTTATGGCTGACGCGAACATGTGAAAACAGCGCGAGTTTTTCTGAAACGGGACACCTCGGTCGAAGTAACTTTTTTATGCAATGTAAATCACTTGCTAAATTAATCACCATCCCTAATGTGGAAGTGTTTGTATCGTCCACTGTGCTGCAGCCTGAAAGGATGGCAGGCTGAGGGACGCAGCGATGTCAACGAATTGCTGTTTCGGAAGTGCAATACGCGGCTTGATCTCGAAAAGAAGCAAGCAGTGAAAAATTTCAGTAGCCCTAAAAAGATTCTGGGAAAAGCAAAACACGTCCACGCAGATATGCAAAACCACGGCTGGTCTGGACACGCTCACTCGCGAGCGCAGAGCGAGTGAGTGCGCCTAGACCGGCAGTGGCAAAACCTTGTAGAAAACCCTGCGTATATTAAAGATATTGACCGAAAGAGCTAACTATAAGGCTTTGTTTTATCGACTGTGCTCTGTTACCTGTATCTTTGGGTACATAAAAGCCTGCCTCGTAAAGAGAAAAAAATTCACTCATATCCACGAAGAGAATCATGACCAGTGGGCGAAGCACTGGGGATCGTTCTTACCGTAAATCACACGTGGCATTGCGCACTAGCTCATGTAAATGAGTGACAACGCGTATGTACAGTATATACAATTCCAATCCAATCCAATCCGATACAATTCCAATCCAATCCAATCCAATCCAGGCCAAATCCAATCCAATCATTTCAATCAAAAAAAAATTCAATCCAAACCAAATCTAATTCAAATCCAATCCAGCAACCTTTTAGGTGAGCTGACATACACCTTCGGTTTATAACACTGTGTACACGGACGCTAAGGCACGGGCAAAGCGAGGTCCTAAGGTGCTTCGCACCTAAATCCTCTAGACAACGTTTATTGTTTCGACTTTAGAATCCAAAATAATTGCAAAAGCTGCTTGTCCGACAAGCACTGTTTGTTTTAAAGAATGTCTCAACGATCGATCGTAAGCCTTCAAAATGTTCGGTGTCCAATCCATATTGGACTGAATTTTATTGGTGGTGAGACCTAATTGTCGATGGTACTACCCGCAAGCCCATTCCTTTGTATCAACCAGAAGTCACAAAATCCATTAGGTTACCCCCAAAATATCCTGATATCATTTCTAATGATTTTAACCCACATACGAGTGTACGGTACTTGTGGCAACAACAACAAAAACAAATGAAACCCGTTTTTTCCCCTCATCGTTAAGTGGCATTAAACTTTGTGCTGTCTTTTCGTTTTCTTCACTCTAACTCGTACCTCTCATGTTCACCCGTAGTTCCGCCCAAGTGGAAGATCGAACCGAGCGACAAGTCAAGCATTGTCCGGTCGAGGGTGACCTTTGACTGCCAAGCGGAGGGCCATCCCCCACCACTCATAAGATGGAAGATAGCTCTCGGTAAGTATGTAAATTGTAGTAGTAGACATTACTCCAAAAAGTAACTAAGACAAAAATGACACACTACAAACATTCCGATACCTGTCTTTTTTTTCTTTCGATATACTGGTCACAAACCAAGCCTGACACCGGAAGTCCTATTGACTAGGGACTAAATTTGCTTTCGTGACTAAGCAACGTCCAGCTTGGCTTGCATACAGTTGCTGCATGCGCAGTGCGAACGACCCGGAAAAGCGATCGGGGTGGTTCAGCGTAGCGTGAAATGATTACCAGAATCGTTGTAACGATAGTTTCTTGCCATTGCCACATGTTTCTGTCGGAGGTTGCCCATTTAATGTGAGAATGATGTCCCCCTTACCAAATGTTTCAAAATTTCACTGCCCTTTCACTCTGCGAAGAAGGGTCACCAGCGAAGCCGTGGTGCTTAGCGTTGGGGTCGTCTTACTATAAATGTAAGAAAGATACAAAACTTCCGTGGAATTAATTCTAAATTATTCCTATATAATGTGTTTTATGATAGTTTCCATAAAAGAGAAGTTACAGCCATTTTCTGTAACAATAGTTTCTCCGTAGATGGCCATGTGTTTAGAGTAGACAGTAACTTCCAACGTTTACAACTTCACTGCGAAATAAATAATTATCACAAGTAAATGAAAACTTGGTGTAAGGGTAGCGTCGGCTTAGCGGCTAGTTGTATTTAATTCGTTTAGGGATACTTTTGATAGCAGAATAGTTAGAGCCATTATCAGTGCTCAAACTCCATCCGCTGATGACATGCGTCGCAATGCAACACCCAATGGGGAAAAGTCGGCTTACAAAAATGAAGCTTACACCAACCCTTTTCAAGTAGGCTTCACCTTTAAGGACAAATGCATTGCTGAAAAGACATTTTTAAGGGGAGTGGGTCAATATAAGCCGTTTTATATCAAGATATCAAGGGCCTAGGACATTGACAGTTTATGATTTTAACACGAAGGTGTTTTATTGCGGGATACACAGATTTCACTGACGTCATATCCGTTACGGAAGTGACGCCAGTACAACGAAGCAAGCGGCCTGTAAAGGGTGCACTCCGGCACGCAGGGTCTTATTGTGGAGAAGCAACCTTTAGTATTAAAAAGTACGTTATACCAGAGTCATTCAATGCTTTTAGCGATGAAATAGTCCATTTATTGTGTTTATATCAACTTGCCTTCAATGGGAGTTTTATTTATTGCGAAGTAAGTTACCGTAGACTTCGGCAGCGAACAAGGCAAACGGCTTTCATGTGTGCTCATTGCACAAGGCGCTGCGCCCGTCGGGTTTACGGATTGTTAAATCTATATGCTTCGTTTCTTAAAGCAAAAGTTGTAAAGACCACAATACGGTAGCTGTTGTAGTCACGGACTGCTGCCGGGCCTATCGATAAGACAATAAAAAACTGAAAGAAACCACGGTACGGCGTCGTTCAGACCTACGCTTAATGAATCCGTCGATTGCTCTTGAAATGCATAGAACGCTAAAAGAGATAGCCCATAGTATGTCATTTCGACTGAGTGGGTACACCTTTCGAACATCTAGAAACGCTAGCAGAAACGGCGAAGGATCAAAAACACGAAGAGATATAAAGTATGTGCATCCATGTGTCTTTCCCTGCTTCCACGCTTTTGCAATCCTTGCAAAAACAGGAACGCGGAAAAGAACAATGAAACTGATTTTATCACACGCAACAAAAAAGTTCAATGTTACAGAAGGGAGACAAAAGAGCGTGGTCAAGCGTAAACAAAATTTATTTTTTCGCGCTGCGATGGGCAGCACCCGCGGAAACAGAATATTGCCACCGTAGCCAAGAACGACGCAAAGCTTTTCTGAACGCAGCGAGCTAGCGATCTCCTGCACTACAAAAGACTACAATGAAACACAAACGTCGAAGAAGCAGTCCGCAGTGTGACGTGAACAGATTAACGTCGATAAAGCTGGTTGCGCGGCGTTTGCTATGCATGCATTACTCTTGGAACGTTATTAATTTCAGATCCATGGAAATAGGATCGATAACATTGTCGAAGAAACAAAAAATCAAGTTAGCGACAAGGTGGCACCCTTTCCATATCAAACATATTTGCCCGACGGGACGTACGACAAAAGTGCAAACGGGCGCTCCGGTTGAAACGCCAGATAAGAAACCGGAATCGGCCTACGCAGCGGTTACAAAACAAACAAAACGAACCCTAAGGGATATTCGCAGGAAATATGAAAAGTAAAAGCACAAGGACTGTCCCAAAGCTTTTTTACACGCGAGCCTGAGCGCAAGGTAATAGAAGGTTAGCAAACAGGTAATGAAGCACCGCTACAACCTGACCTGATATGACAAAAATCCGGCTTTAAGTTAGCCTTGTACAATTCTAGGTCCACGATGCTCTCAAAAGGGTACATTGCTTTTTTCCATTCTCATACACAGTTGCATTTCCACACACTGTCGCACACTTATAATCGAAGCTGAAATCTCCCGTTGCTTATTGCCTTGGAATGGCGCCCCTCCATTTCTCACACAGCTGCCCGTCGCTCGGTCAACAGAACAAGGAAACATTTTCTGTGGTATCGTTGTACAAGGAACGACATCCCGGGACGCAACACATGTTCGGCATCGTCGTTGCACTACTTAAGTCGCATCACAAGAGCGCGATATGCACGTTACAATTTTTTTCCCGCACAAAACAAACACAACTCGCCGCGGCTCCGCCGTTCGAGCCAGCGCAACGCCGCCCGAGGAGTGACCTCAGTGAGAGGGTGGCGCCACCGCGCGGCGGCCAAACGCAGCATATGAAGCTCTCCCATTTAGTTACGGAGCAGTTTCGTGACCAGTAAAGCATTGAAGGACTCTGGTTATACTTAGGGGTGTTCGTTTTCGTGTTTTATATTTTAACACGAAAGTGTTGTATGCCGGGATGCATGCACCAAGATATCACTGTCGTCATATCCGTCACAGAAATGACTCCAGTACACATTTGCCGAAGCGACCGGCCAGCAGGACGTCGCTCGCCAAGCACACCCACAAGACAGCCGCCGACCCGCAATTCATGCTCATCTGCAGATTTCGCTGCACATTTCACTTTCGTGTTTTACCGATTCCTATGACAGAGAAATCAACATAATTTTTTTTTCTATACTGGCAGCCAGTTTCAGCGCCGCGGAGGAACCTGCCCAGAGATAGTAGAAACACTCCGTGTGATACCAGTGCCAGCACAGCAGCCGCGAAGCTTTGGTTGCTCCCCGTCAAAAGGAAGTTGATGTGAAAAAGCCACGGCTAGACGTTTATTGCTAACTGGATAAATACGGTGATCATTTCAACGTGAAAATAATGGGAGTTCCCTCGCTAGATAATCTCAGCAAGCGTTGACAGGAGAAACCGGTGAAATTTAAGCAAAAGCAGAAAGAAACTTTCCGTTCTATTTAAGCGTCATCGTTTCAGATTTAGAGGTATATACCTGCTTCATTCCGTCACTAATTTCAGTAGCACAGCACAAAATAATATGGCTATTAGAAGTGGACGAACCGAGACCGCGCCTGTGTTAGGCTTTCCTCTCATATTCACATATTTTAAATAACTGAAATGCGAAAGCCTGCCTAGGATAGAGCGTGCTCCAAATGAATAACAAATTGATCTCCTGACCTAATGATCAATAAATACATATATAACTTTTGATTGATTGATTGATTGATTGATTGATTGATTGATCCTGACCTAATGATCAATAAATACATATATAACATTTGATTGATTGATTGATTTGATTGATTGATTGATTGATTGATTGATTCTCATTCACGTTTGTAGAATATTTTGGGTGGCTTTAATTTTCATGAAAGTAAGCTAGCTGGCTATAATTCCGATGTCGAAAACAAGAATTACCGACATCAACACTCTGATATAATTTATGCTTCTTTAGCCGCTTATCCGTAGTGTCTTGCTCGGTAGACAAAGGCCTTGGGACATTTTGAACATCTATAACATCCTTTGCGTTACAAAACAGAACTTATTTTCTTCCATATGGACCGCATGTGCCTTATTTACATTTAGAATCATTAAAAATGTACTGCTCTCCTAGCCAAGCTGTGTGGGAAGCGATGCCTGTCTACGGCGCTGCACCAGCGTAAGGGAGAAATACAAATATCTGCCGCCTAGCAACCGACTTTTCCAGTCGTAAGCACTAGAAATTTTCTCTTCGAGACACCCGCAATCGAAGAAAGGGTAATTTATACTGACCATGGTGCACGCGGGAGGACTACATTTAACATGACCATCGGGCTGCTTCGGTAAATATCACCTCCACAAGTCTTGCATTAAAAGCTGACGAGGGATCGATACGGACGGTATTTTATGGACGGGCATTTTTAATGGTGGCGCCACCAGTTGCGTGACTGCGCTGCATCAGGCCTCGTACATCCGCCAGACGTGTCACCGCCCAGATACAACAAAAACCTGCCGTCACACACTGAGAAAGAGATTTCTGCACGAGTAATGAAATGAAGCAGATAAATAACGGGTCTCAGGCAACAGATGAAGGCGTCTAAAAATAAATAAACGACAAAAAGGCAACTGCTCAGCATGCCGGGTTATCTTTCACTCACGTACGTTCTTTTTTTTTTTTTTTCCTCTTGCCCAAACTCGAACACCGACTTCAGCTGCTCCCTGCGGCGAATACATCTCCCGAACTTTTCCTTCAGTCCCGTCTCTTGTTTTCCGCTCATGTGGAATTGGATTTTGCCAAGAATTATATCTAACATTTGCTGATGTTTTTTTCTTCTTCTCCTTTCTTTCTCCATCCTTCTCCCTCTTCCCTCCCTCCCTCCCGCTTTCTCGAACCTCGGTCCCATTTCCTTTCGTCCCGCGCGCACAGGAGACGAGGCGGGCAAGGCGTTTAAGTCCATAATCAGCAATTACCATATGCAGATGTTCGAAAACGGTTCGCTCATAATCAACGACGTGGAGCCCAAGGACGCCGGCAAATATCTCTGCGAAGCCACCAATGGGATCGGTGTGGGCCTCAGCACCGTCGTACGTCTCTCGGTGCATGGTGAGTGCTCCGGGGCGTATGACGAAAGCCCGCCGCCAAGTTTTGGATGGCCGACGAGGCGAGCGAGGTTCTTCGTTCCTTAGAAGTCCCGCCATCTGGTTCTTGCTGAAACGTTTTTGACTGTGCTTGCTTTCTTCATAGCAGAACGGCGCCACTAATTTATCGGAGGTGTCGTAGTGAATCAAATATTGACTCTTTTGAAAGAACGAACAGCACAGAAATATTCCTGCTTTAGTGTGTCCCGTCATATTTTTAGAAAAAAAAAATGTATGATGAATATTTTTGTAGGGATAGTGTCGCCCAAAAATAGATACGCCAGAATTAAGACGAATATGTGCGAAGATCAGCACCAGCGTATCAAGGATTCCTGCCATTAATTTTGTTTTCTTAGTTTGTGTTTTGAATCCAGCGGAGGCATTAACGGAGGGAGTCGTTCAATCCTGTTGAAGCCCCCATCACGTCTCTGCGTCGCAGTAGGGAGTTCCATAATTATTATGGAGGAAGTAGTGGCACAACACTCCCCCCCCCCCCCCATCCCTCTTTCTCACGGGCGACATATTTACAGGTAAGGTTTTCAGAAATGACGCATTAGCTGAAATGCGTTCCGGCTACGTTTGATTATCACATAAAATTTCCACGACGTGAAGCTATCTCGGTCGCCAGTACAGGCAGTACTCGGAAGTTTTCTATTCGGCATAACAAAAACTATATATACATATGGACTCAGGGTTGCCGAAGAAACCGGAAAAGTGGACAGTGATGCTGTCTTTGTGTCCACGAAACGACACCCGGTGGGCGGCCGGGCCGCAAGAGGAGAGGAACACAAGTCGTAATCTTCGCAGGGCAGGGCGCCTCCACACCAAGTGGTCTGCAGAAGCCTGCTCAGCAGGAGTGGGGCTGAAGGGGCACGTCTTGTGAAATGGGGCATGGTACTGAGGTGACTAGGTCTTTGTCACATACGGCGTCAGCTCCCCCCCTCCTCCCCCCCCCCCCCCTTAGGCGAAGTCGCCTGAGAAGGACTTCATCTAAGCGGGACAAATTGTCCCATGTTTGTCCTCACCTGCGCCCTTTGTGCGCAAAGTATTTTTGTGAAAATTACACGTCCCCGCTACCTCCCCCCCCCCCCTTTCCATGGCATATTAACATAAGCTCAGTGCCATATCCAGTTATTCCAGGACATTTGGAATTCATGATTGTTACGATTTCGCAACGCCTTTACACGCTCACAAAAATTTAATTAACCCAGACACCTTAAACTTTGCCTAGAAAGCGTTCATACCCTGCCCAAGATTTTTTTGAAACGTTAAACTCTCTGTCTCGTATAATACCATAAAGGTCCGAAAGATTGTCCTCCCCCAAAACATCGCCCGCTTCTTATTAGGCGTGAAATATATTCAACTTACTAAAAGACTCTAAATATCGCCCAACCCCTATAATCGCGCTGCCTTGGACGCCTTAGAAAGCCCGGGTAGCTCCCTCCGCGAGGACGTCCCGCGGCCGCAAACACCGCCGATCTCTTGATTTTGAACAAAAGGGACACAACCTCCACGGCTTTTTTACTTGATATCTCCGCAGTTTGGGTTGGCGGTGCGGCCACTTTTTTGTAGTTTTTCGCATCTGACCCGAAAGTTCGCCCAACCCGTATTTTTCACTTGATATCTTCGCAGTTTGGGTGAGTGTTCTTTCGGAAGTTTACGGTAGTTATTTTAAGACTGTGGGCAAACGTCCTACGCACTTTACACAATGACCCTAAGTAGGTTAAAAAAATGCGTTTAGGAATTTTTTTTTTGTAAAATCGCCCAATTAACCTTTAGGTCGGAATCATTAACTGCGCATTACCCCTATAATTCTCTTTTTTCTATCTTAATAAAAATTCGTTGCCATTGATAGCTCTCCCAACATACGGGAAAGCCTGCGTAGAACACCTTGGAATGTCTGCTTTATTCTTTATTTCGGAACCGGTAATTTTTTTATGCACTCTAAAAGCAGGCTTCAGGTGTTCAGCCTACCCAACGTCCCATGTGAATTTGATCTGCCTATATATTTTATCTATATCCGAACAGTGGAAAAGAGCCTACACGCTTTGTATAAACGCTTCTCCAAGTAGTGTGAAAAGGCGCATCTCGTCACTCCCCTATACAGCCACATTAACCTACATGTCGGAAACTTTCACCGCATATGCCTCTTGACATGGGCCTATTCCCCCTAAAATCAAACTGTATGCGAGTCATAAAAAATGCATGCAGCACATAACGCTTACGAACACTCTTGTCGCACTACCAGGTTCGCGGTAAAATAATAACGAGGTACAGCAGTTTTTTAAACAGTGCCAAGCAGTACTGAAGGCTGGCGTCCCAAAAACCTTAATTCAAATGGGTGCACGTAGTATTGAGCCCTGCTCTGCGGTCAACATTCGTGCGTTGTCGCCCGCACATCACCAGCAGCACTGCTGCCAGACCAGTCTAGCGCTTGTAAGATAAATGGAAATGAAGATGCTTCGAAACTAGTTCATATGGTTGGCAGGATAAAATAGGATCGAGTAGTGCCGACATTAGACTGTGTCAACATACATACACTCAAAAGACCGGCTGATATTCGTTAGACTTTCGGGCATTAACAAACTTGCGCTAACCAGCGCTAACCCTTGTACTAACCCTTGTCCCTACCAAGGCTTCGGAAACAAAAAAAAAATTGGACGCCATACTAGACAGCTTCGTTTCACAGCCTCGTTAGCTAACGAGCATACTCGTTTTGTAGTATAGCCAGCACCGCAGGCCGCTGACCACCCGGTGTGAATCTCATAGTTCAGATGGTTTCTCTTTGTAATATTCTCAGTTCTACTAGTTTTAAAATACCGCTATTTTTGATAATGTATTCGAGCGTACCTGCAACGGTGCCGCAACTCTGCAATACAAATGGTCTCCTGTAGCAAATGACGGTAGATTATGTTCTCTCTGTGTGGAAAGAAGGGGTAGAAAAAAAGTTTGTGAGGGAGAGTTTTGTGAGAGAACAGATTTAGCGCGGAATATGTTAAGTACAATTCTCTACATTACTACAAATGTTATTAATAAAATCATTTTGAACAATAAAGAAATTACAGGAAAACGCTTAGCTAATGCTTTTAACAACCATTTTGTCAACATAACTATGGATGATTACGATTGTAACGCCCTCCGTTATGTCGAACACGTAAGCCGTGATTCCTTTTTTTTCCAAATTCTGTATCAAATAAAGAAGTAGCTGGGATTTTCCTAAGGATGAGTAGCAGTGCCAGCTGTGATGCGGCTGGGATACCTATCAAGCGCATAAAATACGTTTTATACCTAATAACACCATTACTAACGCATATATTTAACCTTTACTTATTAGACGGAGTGTTTCCAAAGCGAATGCAAATCGCAAAAGTAGCTGTCATACACAAAAAATGGAGCAAAAACGACATGGGGAACAACAGACCCGTATCAGTACTACCAGCTTTCTCAAAAGGATTGGAGAAGGTAATTTCTTCTAGAAGGGAAAACTTTTGCGATTAATATAACCCACGGAGTTCGGCTCAGTTAGGCTTTAGAAAGTACTGCCACCGCAAACCCGAAATTTTATTTCACATATAATCGTAGTCACCGTTCAATTGAAACTCGTTCGTTTTTCTGCACATCAATTCCAAAACCGGGACACCGTCTTGTAAGACCCTTCTTCTTAAATTAAAGGAGACAAGGACGAGCGTGGTATTAGGTTGCCGCTGCAAGCTGATCCTGTTTGCTGCCGCCCTTCCTCTGTTGTGGTGCGGGTCTGTCAGGGCTGCTACACCACTTCTCTTCATACTTTAAGCATTGTTATCATTACGCAGGAAAGTAGTAGCTGTTGTCAAATAGTCAAAACAAGAAGTACGCCAGCGGTTTCTGCCATGAAAGAATTCTTTTTCCGGAGAACAAGCGAACGCAGATAGCGGACATGTACGCGGCACCGCAACAAGTTACCCTGGTTGTTCTTTCGACCGCAGTGGCCGCCCACTTTAAGGTGAGCTACCAGCCACTTCGAGTCAACAAGGGTGAGCAGGCGAGACTGGTTTGCGAAGCATATGGCGAGAAGCCCCTTTCCATATCCTGGAAGAAGGACAACATGATCCTCGATCACCGCTACATATCCAGGTGAGTTTTGCGCAGTGCGCCGATTCCCGCGTGCTATTTTAACACGCATATACGAAAGGTTTCCGTTTGTGGGCACGGGTATGTACAGAAAATCAGGAACGTGGAAGAGTTACTTAGCGAAGACGTAATATAGGAAACCGCGAGGTGTCTCTCTCATGATGGTCCAGCGCACACCACGTGATGATGGGGAGAGTTGGCGTCACTTTTAAAACTTCAACAGCTGCCGACCAGGAGGAGCAGGGGGAGTTTAGGTGAGGTATTTGACGTTAATAGGAAACCTGCTTGCCGCTATCAAAATGGAAGTATTGGTGCAAAGCAGTTGCAAGAAAAAAGCCGTAACTCTCATTTCTTCGCACCGAGTCAAAAGTGTATTGCACAGAGCTTGCTACCGGGACAGTCGAGTAGACCTGCAAAATTTTATTAAATACAATATTTTTAAATGGCTAGGTGTTATTATGGAGCCCTATATTTTCTCAGTGTCGAGGGAATACAGCACTGAAATTAGCAATCTATTAGGGTGGCTACTGTTAACGTGATTGAGCTAATATACGCTGCGCGTGCTTCCTTAAACTATAACCTATTCTTGATTGAAAGCTATTCTTCATTTATACAATTTTTCGACTGATGAAACGTTTTGCCGGTTTAGAATATTAAATTAAAATTACCGATTTTTAGCAGCTCCGTCTACTGTGGGCAAACTCTATTCCGTCGATATGTATCGACAGGCAACGTTACAATTTATGAACAGAGTAAGAGTTAGCTTAGGAAGCCGTATAATTACGTATCTAAAGCAACAAGCACTGGAACGGTGCACGTCCAGTACTGCTCACGTCAATATTGTGCCACGCATGTTAATAAAGGCAAGCCGAAGTTTTATAAACGACAAATACAATATATAACGAAGACCATTGAAAAAGTGAACGAAATTATTAAAACACAAATTACTGATAACATTCTTTTAAGGAGAAGTTTGTCTGTTGCAACATTAGTATGCGTGACAGTGACGCTCGCGTCGTTGTTTGTTTGCTTTTTTTTTCAAATTTAGGGGCCTGTTCTCGACCTTGTGAATTTGTAGTGGATTCACCATAGGGAATAGAGCTTTTTTTTGATTGGCTGTCAGTTTCGCCACATGCTTCCGGCTGGCAAAATGTGCGTGGATTTGTTACTTTGATGTTTCATGACGTTTCATGACGTTTGCCGGCCGGCACCAGTTCTTAGGCTCACCTTTTTTCTCACTACTGATGTGGCATAACTCCGCCGGCATTGAAGAACTAGACGAAATGCAAGAAACATGACAACGTAGGCCTGTTTTCACTTTTGAACAAGAATATTGCTTGCAAGACACGCCCTCTTTGTGACTGCCTGAGGAGGCGTGATGTATTAGGAACCGTCAGCGGGAACGTGATCATCACGCATTCGCTACTTAAGCCTGCGTAAAAGTCCCGGGAAATTACGTAGGAACCTGAAAATGGCGGTTGCCATTGCCCCAAGATGGGGAAACTAACTTCGCTAACCTTTGGCGCCGTGAAATCTCCGTGAACTGCCCCGAGCGAAGAGCACCTTCCTCTACAGTCTGCGAAAGGGAGCGGCGCATGGGTGCACCCTGCATGGGTGCACCAGGTCGAACGAGAGCCTTTCCACAGCGCACGAGTTGCAATACGATAGGCGAAATTGCCGACTTTCGGTTTGACTTTATTAAGCGGGCTAATACTATGCCCCATGTCCACGCTTAATGGCAGACGTTTGGGCACACTACCAGTATTCTGCGTCTACCACTGGGCCATGACTAACTATACGTGCGAGTGGCTCACGCTGCAGAAAAGGCGGGTGGCCTCACGGCTCCTTCTAAGCTTTATTGGCGGTGCGGGATATGCAAGCGAGTGGTCCGCAACTTTATTACACACAAAGTTCGGAGGGTGGTGCGGCACGGAAGCTACAGACAAGATCTCGACAGCTCGTTCTACCGACCACCACCTCGTCACAACTACAATGACATCCCAAATGAGAATCCCTGACCTTGCGCCCAGCACTCCAACACCTCAGCCGGTGTGCAATCATCACCCTAAAAGTTATTTCAGATCGATACACGTGACGAAAACATACACTAGAAGCTTTGGTGCCCCACGCGGCACTTAAGGGACTAATATTCGGTCTTCGCGCCCACATAATTGTTCCTGAGAGCAGCCACTGCTTATCCGTCCTATACAAAGGCATGTGCGTTGCAAATGTTTTAACGCCAGACGAACACACCGTTTTGACAGAACCATTACGGCTAAAACCACCGAAGCACCCTGAACGACCTGTCCTGTTTTGTCAAACACTGAACAGTAATCGACGTTTAAACTCGGTGGTGACTTCACAGGGAACTCACGCCACGAGCGAGTGCAGGCAAGCCGACAGCTGCGTAGACATCCCGGGAGGTAGACTTCGGTGTGGATCGCGCTCACCTCTATCATGTCTGTGGCCATTCACAAGACCACGAGGATTGCTCAAATGGGATTTTTTTTTCACTTAACGAACACACGCGCGCCCAATCTCAGCTGGAGTATGTGGTCAGCGAGAATGCACGTCGAGATTTCTATAAAAGAGCAAAAAAGAGGAGTAAAGACGGGATAAGGGCACGTCCGACGGATCGAAGTGACAGGCAGGGGGGGTGAAAAGAATGAAAAGAAAACCGCGCTGGAGAGGCCATTATTACCCCTTCGAATCGAAACCGCACAGCATGCGACGCGGGGCCCGTTTCAGCCGGCGGCGCATAGGAAGAGCGGCGGCAGTGCAGGAGACGGAACGCGGCCTACCCAATATTTTTCCGGCCGCCTCGGCTTGTACCGCGCTCGCCGGGGGGTCTCGGAGTTTAACGACGGGAACCTAAATCCCCGGTGGTTCCGCGCTGCGGGGCTTCGCGGCAGTGCATAAGGGAGAAATCGAGAATAGGATGAGGAAGAGGATGTGGAGGAAAGGGAGCGGCGGGTTTTTCGAGAGGCTCAGGGCGGCTGGCCTGCTCCTGCTCTTCCTTCTCCGCATCCTCTTTGCCACACGGCGGCTGCGGCTGCGGCGCTCACTCGTATAGTACGCTCTAGCTTGTTAGGGACGGTGAACATCGATTTCCCTCTTTCGTACTTTGTTGTTGGTTTCTCGAGCGCTTTTGTTGCGTCGCGGGAAAAAAAATGTAGTTGGGGAGAGAAGTTTGGAAGTGAACACGGAACGGCGCTCTCAGGGGTGACGAGAGAGAAAGAAAATTCGGTTAACACATGTTGGTAATAGATAAGGTGATCGATACCGCGCGCGCCTGACTGACCGTGTTGGTGCCGGAAGTGCGTAATGCGGGCCGCCCGGTCGAAGACTCATTTTGAATTCCTTCGCTCTGTTTTCGTGATTTATAATGGGACGTGGGGAACTTAACTATTCTTGGTTATTACGGGAAGGTTACAGACGCTTGAATGTATGCAAAGGATTCCTGAAAAAAAAAAAAAATCGCTGACACTGGGGTGTCTCCAGACTGGGAATCACGCGTCGTTACCCCCACTTACTAGACGTCGCCGATGCGGAAACAGTTTGCTTCATAAACATTACTTTTTACGCCCGAAATGCGAAATGTGACGTGTGTCAGAGTTCTAAAAATAGGTGGTGGTTCGAGGAGCTGTTGGTAAGACATGCTAGAACAGCGATTCAAAGAGCCAACTAAGAAAAATGAAAAATAAAGAAAGATGTATATTGATGGACAAATGAACCTCCATCACGAAAATATGAACCGAAAACACTCAAATAGCGCGAGTTCTTTCCGTACAAGTCAAATTGACGCGTGGCTTAATTACGGTGCCAAAGTTGGGAAATGGGGCTTTCCAGATATAGCGCGCCATGAACAGTATTTTTTGATTTCAGATGCCCTGGTTCATATTTTTGTGTTCGCATTTTCATTTGCTTAATGTCTGTACAGCGCATGATTCTTAATCCGTTAGTCCTCTTTTACTGTTGCCATGCTTTTTTTCTAGAGACGGCTCCAACGTGGTAGATTGTGCCAGCACCCGCGCTGGCTACTAA